>NQII01003114.1:78175-172328 GCA_002778355.1 Clitarchus hookeri | reverse complement strand
GGGGGGGGCGGGGGTTAGTGTCCTGACTGGAGGGAATTGAATTTGGTGCCAGTTACTAGCAAGTTATGTTAGCATATAGAAAGCTTCAGCCAGCTTTCAAGGCACTGCCTACCGGCTGGCAGCTGCGAAATTTTAATAGGAACTTTCTCGGGGATCTCCCGTTTCCCCCGCCGTTGCATTCAGGCGCTGCTCCATTCCCACCTCATTTCACCCTCATCGGATCTCAAGACATCGTTGTTAAAAGCCAATCACATATATAAAGTCAACTTTAATAGGAAAACCCATGTTAAGAACATTTCTCGTCAATGCGTTAATTTTAAGGATAGCCGTTTCAAACAAAACGAATTTTTATGAGAAGATTCTTACGAGCGTATATTTTCAATATAGATAGGCAGTAGGTGCTNCGTTTCAAACAAAACGAATTTTTATGAGAAGATTCTTACGAGCGTATATTTTCAATATAGATAGGCAGTAGGTGCTCTTATGTAAAACATAAATTTTATAAATTTCTTGCAAACAGACTATACATGTTATGGAAACATCTCCACTGTAGGGAACTTCTAAAAAATTCATGAAGTATACGTTTTGTTTGAAACGTCTATCTATAAAATTAACGCACTGAGACGAAATGTCCTTAACATGGAATTTCCTATTTAAATTTCGCAGCTTCCAGCCGTTAGGCAGTGCCCTTAATTGGCGGTAAGCCCTGCCTCTCATTTCCTATACGATGAGTAGCCTACATAGCCTACCAGGTCTTTACCTGAGGTCACAGGCGACCGAGCTTGGAATTGCCCACGCCTTTTCCTGCCCTTTGATGGAGCCTGTTACTTACATCAGAGATGAGTTGTAAACTGACAGGGAGGTAACTCTCCACCGAAAATTTTGGTATGACATCGAAGATACGTATCAGTCGCAAGCAGTGATATCTTCGTGGCTGTGGTTTGAGAACCATCGTCAATGCCTTTTATGATTAGACACAATGAATTTTATGACAATGACACTGGCAATGATTTTTATGACTTTATGTCGCGACAACAGATTAATGCAGTATTTGCAAAAATTATCACATATACATTTAGTGAACACGGATTTTCAAAACCAACCGTAAGTCTGTGAATAACCATACCCAAAATGCGCAGAATTTTATTAAAAAAATTATAATTGTAGCACTAGAATGTTTAAGAAAATATCCTCTACAGTTTTTCTTTTCCACAAACGTGAAGTTAGTTTAGTAATTATGATTTCAAAGACTTATTTTATCACTTCATGTCACACTTCATTTCAGAATNCGTTTCAAACAAAACGAATTTTTATGAGAAGATTCTTACGAGCGTATATTTTCAATATAGATAGGCAGTAGGTGCTTTTCTGTAAAACATAAATTTTATAAATTTCTTACAAACAGACTATACATGTTATGGAAACATCTCCACTGTAGGGAACTTCTAAAAAATTCATGAAGTATACGTTTTGTTTGAAACGTCTATCTATAAAATTAACGCACTGAGACGAAATGTCCTTAACATGGAATTTCCTATTTAAATTTCGCAGCTTCCAGCCGTTAGGCAGTGCCCTTAATTGGCGGTAAGCCCTGCCTCTCATTTCCTATACGATGAGTAGCCTACATAGCCTACCAGGTCTTTACCTGAGGTCACAGGCGACCGAGCTTGGAATTGTCCACGCCTTTTCCTGCCCTTTGATGGAGCCTGTTACTTACATCAGAGATGAGTTGTAAACTGACAGGGAGGTAACTCCCCGCCGAAAATTTTGGTATGACATCGAAGATACGTATCAGTCGCAAGCAGTGATATCTTCGTGGCTGTGGTTTGAGAACCATTGTCAATGCCTTTTATGATTAGACACAATGAATTTTATGACAATGACACTGGCAATGATTTTTATGACTTTATGTCGCGACAACAGATTAATGCGGTATCTGCAAAAATTATCACATATACATTTAGTCAACACGGATTTTCAAAACCAACCGAAAGTCTGTGAATAACCATACCCAAAATGCGCAGAATTTTATTTCAATAATTATAATTGTAGCACTAGAATGTTTAAGAAAATATCGTCTACATTTTTTCTTTTCCATAAACGTGAAGTTAGTTTAGTAATTATGATTTCAAAGACTTATTTTATCACTTCATGTCACACTTCATTTCAGAATANAAACGTGAAGTTAGTTTAGTAATTATGATTTCAAAGACTTATTTTATCACTTCATGTCACACTTCATTTCAGAATACGTTATTCACGCATTGTATTTCTCCAGGGTTGAAGCCAACATGGCGGTAACTCTGATATTTAATTTTTTTTTAACTGGCTTTGGAAACAAAATAATAAATACGAAATTACGAAATCTGTCATTATTTTTTAATGAAAATTCGGGAAACACTACTATTTTGTCAAAAAATAACTGTCAATTCTAACAAGGCTTCGTACAAAGTGTTTTACATGTTACGATAAAAACACACAATTACGGATTAGGCTGAAGAGTTACTCACGTACACCTATCAGCCACCAAAAAATGAAGGTGCCACGAAGATTATACGTAACGAAACACTGATAACGATTTCATTTGCATACGTGACTAAAGCGAATGTGTCATCTTTGAAAGCATTGCAGGTAAGAGCTGCCAAATTTTGAGTACCACTCAGCTGGCTCGTAGCGGCGGGACACAATCTTCGTGTGTATTTTTAGACTGGCGAATAAACACGTGTGTGACAAGCGTGCAAAGTTGCCCAAGTATCAATACGCAGTGACTGTAGCGGGGTCAAACGAAGACGTCTCCATAAAAATTATTGCTCTCGTTGTCCACATGTCTTTGCCCTGACGGGCGTTCTGAGACCGTAACATTCGGATCGGCTCGGCGCGAGACCAGAGATTCAAAAATGTGTACAGGTCGTTGGTTACGGAGTGATGGTGAAGTATTTGCATTTATTTTATGAATTTATTGTAGATTTTGCATTCATTGAGAAACCGAACAAATAGGATGACGTAAAAATGCACACACAAGACAAAAACATTTTCACGACTTTTTGCTTAACGTGATTAGCCTTTCTGAATTTCTAGATAAAATCACGAGTTTGTTGTGAATAAGTATTTAAGAAGGAAAAATGAATGTCGGGATTTTGTGCAAATGGACAAAGATATGCAACCACTGCGAAAATACTAGTCATTAAATTATTTTATGAAAATTACTGAAACTGCAGCACTCGCTTTATATTTAATATCGTATCGCGGCAACATAATTGAGTTTATAATTACTAATCATTTCTGATGATTTATTTATCAACGTGTAAAAATCATCAGAAAAAAACTGTGTTGGTGTTATCACCAGCACAGTTTTCCAAGTAATTCACAAAATACATTTAACAGTGCTTTTATCTTCACATAACCTGTGTTGAATAGAGGTTATGTGAAGATGAAAGCACTGTTAAATGTATTTATTAACTATAAATAAACTTAATAATATTTAAATCGTTTAAAAAATGGATTCGTTTGTTTTTACTGTTGTGGAATGTAAATTGAGACATTTTACAAAGGCTTAAGAAACAATGCAGTTATTTAATTAAGGATGGTATTCATGTTTTGTAAAGAAAGAACGAATTTCATGCGTATTCCTCCGAGCTAACAAAACGGAAAACTAGAATAGCCATTCAGATTATCAAAAACTGTCCTAATTTTTCGCACGAGCTAAATTTAGCTTCGAATTTTTGCTCACAATAGAGCAACCGTAGCCGACAAATATAGTTAGAAAATACCCCAACAGATAGAGCTAATTACAATTGTTTTTTTGGGAATTAAATACAACATTATACATACGTGAATATTATTCAATAAAATTCGCACAACCATTATTTGACTTAAAAAAGATCAGAAACTGCACCTTCTAGTTCTACGTACACTACCTTCTTCAATAATATTGGTATTAAAAATAACGAAAAAAGTGTGTTAAAAGTGTTTCCAATCAAACAAAACCACTGAAACGGAAATTTTTCAGTGCATTCAACTAAATTATATAGTAAAAAATCCTAGTCTTAAGAGATTATGTATACAAAAACTAAATAATTGTCTCCGAAATGAGAGCCAATCACAAACAGTGTTTCATCTAAATCCTAGTTCCGAACCTAGATCAGGATATCTACGATCGGAACTCGGTCGTTCGCGTTGGTGCAACACTTGTACATTGGAACTCGGATCCAACTGAAGATCGCTTTTGAACAAGATCTTAGGATCTTGGTTCAATACTGTTANACTTGTACATTGGAACTCGGATCCAACTGAAGATCGCTTTTGAACAAGATCTTAGGATCTTGGTTCAATACTGTTAATGGTGCAACCGGGCATTAGTAGTTGCAGTCAAGATACCCCGCCTTTTTTGTATATCATAATTTGCTCAGTCAAGAACACCAAGGAAGCATTTATTTAGAACAAATAAAGAACAATTTGTTTACCCAGACAATAATTTCCTACAGTGTGGTAGCAGATGTGGTAGAACACATCTGCAGGCAAGATAAAGTTTCTAGTGTTAAACATTGTCTTCTTTCTACAAGTTTAACGAGCAGTTTCTTGAAAATTATTCTCACACATTAAACAACAGTTATATGATGACCATTATAATACAATGTGCACAATGACGGATATCTTTGTTTTACAGGATATCTTGTTTGAACTTTAATTTAATGTAATAAATTCCATAAATATTTTTTGTAAATTTCGAAGTCTTCCCGCATTTTATAATATTTTGGACTTTCTAAAACTAATCCGTTCTCAGTTTTCTTGTTTTTGTTTGTCGCCTTTCTTCTGTAAGAATACTATGTATTTGTTACTTTTTCTACTCTTAGGCATATGTGCATTCCTAAATATGTTGTTCAAAATGTTGGCGACCACCACGAATGTGGGTCCTGGTTTGAGATATAAGTATATCATTTCAGCTGCTTCCCGATTAGTTTTCTAGCAAAGGAGTCCAACACATTCCTTTACTTGATTATTTTCACCATTTAAAACCTACCGTCTTCACCAGTTCAATTTCTCTGTTTTGTTTTATGTATTATTCCATATAGTTTTTTTCTTCCTGTGTTTTTTTCATTTGTCAGTACACATACCATAAATTTGAAGTATATATAATGGTCCCTAGTAACCGCTATAGCATTCGTTTATTTTCAACAATAATATTTTTCGCTAGTGAGCTTCGTGGGTTTACAGACAGGTATGTCGAGAGTACCTAGTATACTTACACCACGCACTTATTGCATCGAACAGACAGTATATTTCCCTCGCCGGGGCGCAAACGCAGGACTGGCGCGGAGGCACACTCGTAAGTTCCACAATAATATATCATCTGTTTATAGTTTGTTCCACGTTTACTTATATTTTTATCGATTCCTTTGCATTTTTACTTCGCTAATATTTTGAAACAAGGTTTTTTTGCTACTTTTGAAACCTGATACTTGAAATGAAATAAGTAATGTGCATAACTGTTTAAGTTGTTTCATAAATATTCCCTGTGACATTCAGGAGTATTAGATTGAGCTTGTCAAGTGCAGAATGTTAGCATATATTCCAAGGGAGACTCGCCAATACTCATACGTCTTTATAAATATTATTTATGCCAACAAGCAGAAACTTGCGTAAAATATTGTTATGAAAAATTACCAGAAAATAATTTTGTGTATATTAATAAGTAACCTTCAACCTTCGACACGTTTGACATTGATTTCTTAATTTATATTTGCTAGCCTCTTCTTCAGAGCCTCGGGGTCTTTCTGACATAGCTTAAAAAGTAAATTAACGTTAACATCTACCATAATAAAACCAGTGACTAAAGTGAGAGAAGAAAGTTGTTCTATCGTAAAACTATCCCCGACAGACAAACACGAAGAGTTCCGGGCACCAGTAATCCGAAGACTTTTCCGCCTGCAGTTCCACCTGTGGGTGTGGACATGTATCGCAAAAACTGGGTTTTTATTGGCCGAGTGTTCGCAGCGGGGAAAATGCTCCGGGGCAACCGTTCTGGTCCGAAGCCCAGGATAATTAACTGCAACTCACATGCTCGACGCTTGTCGCTTCGATTTCCTGGCTGTGCAAAAAAACTACTTTCCTCGGCAAAAAGGTAACTTGGTCTCTCTCCGCCTCAGGGCGAGGCGAGGAACTTCAGCCATGGGCAACATCCTCCGTATAACACGTTATGTTGCATCAACGTACCAACTCACGTTATACCCGACACGAAGAACAGCTAATACCGTAACCGTGCGTTTAACAAAAATTCTTGTTTGCAACGCAATTTATTTAAAAACATTTTAAGGCAATAAAATTTATTTTTTTACTTTAAGTTGGAAGAATCTCTTCACTTACTTTAATTGCTATTCAGAACTATTTCAGTGCAACGTAACTTTTAATTTAATTAAGCCAACGATTTCCTTATTATAAAAACGCAAAGTGGATAACTATCAAAAATCACGTTTTTCAAGCAGCAATGTTTTTTAAATACACGCCATGAGGTTCGACCTTGTGAAAGTAGCAGAAAGTGTCCATGAAGAAAACATTTCAAGAACGAAAGACATAAACAAAAAATATCTTCACTGCGCTTGGAAATTACCGGCCCCTATTCTCTAACCTCCATTTCTGCTCAGAACATGCCTGTAACTTGAGTTTAATATTCAGGAATAACACAAAAAAGTTTTTTTTTAAATAGATGTAACCAGGTAAAATATTAATCTACGGTTTCTTTGCTGTTCAGAAATGCTTCAACGTCAATGATCGAAAATCTTTACGGTTTCTGAAACCCAAGTATTCTATATTTTAATTGAGATACGTAAAAAAAAATACAAGATTTCCAACAGAAAGCCTACAGCTCCACTTATTAATGTATATATAACCAGTGACATATTTTTCCCTTCTAGGTACATGTACAAACTAAAACTTTTCACCACTAATAGACGACCTGTGTTATCGAGGTTGCTACGACGTAATATTCAGACGGCGAGGTTAGCGGTTAGAACTCCATGAAAGTCATGAATATGTGTGCTTTGACATATAAGTAGGGCCAGTGACTTTTCGCGTAAAAATTGGAGCACACAGTAGACTTCAACACTATATACACACCTCAGCTGTTGTTATACCTCCATTGGCTGCTGGTGCCGTGTCCGTCTTTCACCAAGCCACTCAGGACTAAGTAACTCCGACACTGAACTTTCGTGATTCGTGCGCAAACGGTTAACACGGGCCAGAACATTTTTTAGCCAATCAAAGAAGCTGGACGACCCTACAGTGCTTCGGACTGTATCTTGTCTCGAAATTTTTTCGCGAAATATCACTGACCCTACGTATAAGGCACACCAGGTCCGCCCATAAGAACGCTAGCTGAGGTGATAATTATTAACGATTAAAAAATATGACCAGTCATCATGTTACAGAAGTAAATACAGATCTCAACATACATGCCGTCAAATACTCCTGACTATGAAACTTCGCTTCTGAAAATTTGTAAAAATTCTAGTATTTATAGTGTTAAGTTTATCTTGTGTGTTAGACCGCTTTTGCCTTTTACTTTCTAACTGATATTCTCCTCAGTGCCATAAAATTTTTTAACCAGGAATGTAAATGTACAGTGAATTTTCTTTAAAGGCGTATTCTCGTATACTTTATACAGGATGCGTATAAAAGAATACCTCAAATTTGAAGAACTATAATATCAAAACCAAACAACCTACAACCTTGATTGACCAATCAAGTGAACCGTAGAACCGTGAAGTTCGTTTACCATACATTCATAAATGTTCAATGTGACCACCACGAGCAGCCCGAACGACATCTACGCGATTATCAAACTCGTTCTACACTCTTGTCAGCATGTCCGGTGTGGCGTATTGGATGGCGTCCGTAATTCTCGTTTTGAGGTCGTCANCTCGTTCTACACTCTTGTCAGCATGTCCGGTGTGGCGTATTGGATGGCGTCCGTAATTCTCGTTTTGAGGTCGTCAGTGTGAGCCGGTAATGATGGACGAAACACTTGATCCTTTATGTAACCTCACTGGAAAAAAAAATCAATCACACGCGGTAAGATCCGGGCTTCTTGGGGGCCAGTGATGAAGAGCCTGGTCACCAGCTGCTCCTCGACCAATCCAGCGTTGTAGCAACGTCTAGTTCAGGTATCCGCGAACAGCTAGGTGCCAATGAGGTGGCGCACCATCCTGCTGGAAAATGAATTCCCCCACCACCTCTTCTAACTAAGGAAACAACCACTCTGTAAGCATGTCCATATAAGGGATTCCAGTAACATTGGGCTGGTGAAAAAAGAAAGGGCCAAAAACAGTTTATTTGGATACAGCGCAAAACACGTTCATTTTGGGGGAAGCGCGCTTGTGTTCAGTGGTTTCATGTGGAGGCTCCTGACCCCATATTCGCACGTTGTGCCAGTTCACCTTACCATTTGTATGGAACGTCGCTTCATCGCTAAAAACCAGCTTAGACATGAAGGGATCGTCTACCTCGTTCTGGGCAAGAACAAACGCGCAGAAATCATGCCTCAGTTCTTTATCCCTTTCGGTAAGAGCATGTACAANGGATCGTCTACCTCGTTCTGGGCAAGAACAAACGCGCAGAAATCATGCCTCAGTTCTTTATCCCTTTCGGTAAGAGCATGTACAAGCTGTAACCTGTATGGTTTGTACAGCAATTGCTTCCGCAACACTGTCCATACCGAACACTGTCCATACCGTCGATTGAGGAATTTGCATTTCCCGGCTAGCTTGTAGAGTTGATTTTCTCGGACTGCGAACGAACGCTTGTTGAATCCGTTGCACANTCCCGGCTAGCTTGTAGAGTTGATTTTCTCGGACTGCGAACGAACGCTTGTTGAATCCGTTGCACATTCTCTTCGGGCACACGTGGCCGCCCGGAACTTTTGCCTTTGCAAAGACACCCTGTGTCACGGAACTGACGAAACGAACGTACGATACTCCACCTATCGGGAGGACGACGTCCGTATTTACGACGGAATTCACGTGGAACAGTCGTAACCGATTCACACTTAGCAAACTGAATAACAGAACGCCTTCTGTTGTTTCGTCGCCATCGTGATGCGGACTAACACACAATACACACTCTTAGTGCGACGCAGACGCTTCCAGTGTCAACTCTCGGCACATAAAGGAAACATCAGACCGTCCCCTTCACACCTCAAACCGGGAGTTACGAACGCCATCCAAACCGTAACACCGGACATGTTGACAAGAGCGTGGAACGAATTTGATTATCACGTAGATGTCATTCGGGCCGCTCATGGTGTTCACATTGAACATTTATGAATGTTATGGTAAACAAACTTCATGGTTCCACGGTTCATTTCATTGGTCAATCAAGGTTGTAGGTTGTTTGGTTTCGATATTATAGACCTTCAAAGTTGGGGAATTCTTTTATATTCATCCTGTATTTTGATTTTTCAGAGCAGTCTACACATGAAATATGTTTTGCATTGACATATGCCATATGAAGTTTTAAATTTTCGTTAACTAATACTTCAAATATTTAAATTTAAGAAAAAAAACCGTTTGTTTATGTAAAACCACGCAATTCACGTTTTCAATTTTGTATCTGAAGAAAAAATTTGTAAAGGAAGAAATCTGTACAGGAATAAATTACCGTACATTGCAGTAATTCAAAATATTTTATTGTGGTGTTCAAAAATCGTTCGAACTAAAAACAGCGTAAAGAATTTTTGTAAATAAATTTGTTGCTCGCACAGGGAGGAAAGAAAGCCAGGTTTGTAAAGTTGTTTTCCGAAACCTGAATAAGGACGGTTCAATAAGATTGATCAACCCCTTCAAAGGGGAACGGGATCGCAATAAAATATACCGCCCGTCGCGCATGGCTTCGTGTGAGGTCCCGGAAAGGGGGAGGATTCTCCCTCTAACCAATCTTCCCTCATTGGCTCGAGGAAGCAAGTCGATTAATCAACCCCAGAGAGGTCTGCAGTGACAAGGATGAGGGGGTGTCGCAGGCTTATGGGCGCAATCACGGAACAAATCAACGTCCGTCAGAAGACGTGGTCTAGAGGCTGTGTGATTCTCAAGGTTTATTTAACTGTTAAAATATCCCCCTCGCTGTCCCACCCAAGGAAAGCATTTTATTTTTGTGCACAATAGCTGAGAAAATTGCGTGGAACACCAAACGTCTCATAATAGAATCCCTTAGTCACTGCCNTTATTTTTGTGCACAATAGCTGAGAAAATTGCGTGGAACACCAAACGTCTCATAATAGAATCCCTTAGTCACTGCCGCTGCTTAAAAAAAAAGTCTAACAAATTTACGTATTTTTAAAGGCCAAGAAATTTTGTGAACAAGGGAGTGACGGGTATATAGTTCCCCATGACAAGCAGAAAATTTAAGGCAAATATGGGCAAGAGCAAGATTCTCAAAGAATTGTATTTTGGGACACGTAATGAGGTTTTATACTACAAAACTACGAATTTTGGTCGGAGGCGTAGCAAATCTGTACACCTTTAATCAAAAATCTCTTTCTTCGGTTGCACAAATTTGCGACGCTGAGTATAATTTCGTGCCATCTTTGTGTACTACTGGAGCCTGCACGGCAGCAAATTTGACATTGTTCTTTTAATGTTGTTTCCCTGGTCAATGCCTCATTTTGTTTACAAAAACTCAGGTACTAATTCATTTTTGTTTATACACCTGAATTCAAGTAAATTGCTCACACAAGTGTTAGCCTCATACAGATCGCTTTACTTGCCCGGAACTTTGGTTACTATGTAGTCATTGAGGTCAATTTGAACAAAACACACGTTATGATCATTCACACACATGTTATCAAGCGATCTAGTACTCACAACTAAAGGCTATTCGCGATAAAGTAAACACTTTTAAAATCAACTGTGAAAAATATCACTGCTCCTACCTGCATATTATTTAAAGGGTGAACTGCGCCCAGAAAAGTTGGTAACAATGACGGGAAAATTAGTTCTGTGTCTTAATGTCGAATTAAAAGTGTTCGGTAAACATCTGTGCAAATTGAAATGATTTCTTTCGCTTTCTTTTTTTAAAATCTATCTACGTGTAAGAATGAGCATATGTATCAAATATTTACTATTTTAATAATTTCACAGTTTCACTTTACGAACGCATGAATAAAGGGACCAGGTCCATGGCATCATTAATTTAACATTTGGCGGAAGAATACACAATGTGCTTACACGTAGATCTTCAGGGCTTTCAAAACGGCTCAGTTTACCATGAATGGCCTTTAAATGCAACGACTAAAAAGGTAACGTTAAAATTGCCATTCGAGAATTACATTGTTGACAAAAAAGTAATAAACATAAACCCCAGGTTTTNAAAAAGGTAACGTTAAAATTGCCATTCGAGAATTACATTGTTGACAAAAAAGTAATAAACATAAACCCCAGGTTTTTATAACAAATATGATATAGTCTAACTAACAAAACCATTATTTTGGAACCGTAAAAAATGAGTTTTAACAAATAATTTTGTTACAACAAATGCCTATATGTGATTACAGTTGTTCAAATAAATGATCTTTATAGCCAAATGCTAATTCCTCTGAAGTGAGCAAAGTCTAATAAAGAACTTAAAACTTGAGGTTTGGTGGTNATCTTTATAGCCAAATGCTAATTCCTCTGAAGTGAGCAAAGTCTAATAAAGAACTTAAAACTTGAGGTTTGGTGGTGAATTAGAAAGGTCCGTATTTCAGAAGGAACAGCTTAACTCTTCTGTAATGAGGGCGGAATACTTCGTGGCAGGACCAACGCCAGTGTAAGTAGCCAGAAGCAAATTCCGTTACCTTCCAACNGAATGAGGGCGGAATACTTCGTGGCAGGACCAACGCCAGTGTAAGTAGCCAGAAGCAAATTCCGTTACCTTCCAACTAAACCCCAGACTACCGTGTGAAGTTAATGGTGGTCCAGTAATAAACGTTTGCAATCTCGCTTGGTTCCAAATAATACGATTTTGAGTGGTCTCCTACAATCATTCTACCTAACGTAAAAATGTATGCCCATGAAACTGAAATTAAAAGTGAAGTTTTGCAAAGTAATGGCGACTCCTACATTAATGTACGGCTTAGAATGCTGGGTGGGAAGGGAGAAAGATTTGATGCAATAAGAAATGGCAGTGATGAAATTCCTCAGAGCAGTAAAAGGATGTACAAGAGAGTATTGAAGGAAATGAAATATAGGAAAGAGTTGCAAGAGCAGTCATTAACAGGCAAGACCATCTTTGCTGCATGCCCAGAGGCCGACTATAAAGACACGCCTCGAGGAAAATTGAGTGTCAGAAAACCGCAGAAGAAATGTTACAGCCGCTACAGAAATATGGCCTAAGGCCCTAACGTCAGAAGAAGAAACTGAATATTTATTTGATTGAATGATTCAGTAAACTACAGGTTGACTGACTAGACAATAAAGCAAGGTAATAACATTCGTTTTTATGACAGAGTACTTAGTATTTAACTACTAAGGCAAAGAACTGTAACTGAGGCAAAGAACTGTAAAACTACGGAACGAAAAGAACAACAAGAAGTCAAAATGGAAGGATAACAAGTGAGCTGGTAAGAATCAACCAATACCGACTAAGTTTTCGTAATTAAATTAGAACTAATTAAAAGTTTTGTCTTTCTCGCATCATTTTTTTTCAATTCCTATAATTGAAAGCTCTGAGTAAGAATCACAAACTTANTAAAAGTTTTGTCTTTCTCGCATCATTTTTTTTCAATTCCTATAATTGAAAGCTCTGAGTAAGAATCACAAACTTAGGCTGGGGAAAACTGTCAGTAAATTATAGGGTGTATATTATATCTACAGGTGGACTCACAACCATCCGTCACATCCGTTAGTCGCCCGTCCGTCAGTCTTCCGTCTGTTTTTTCATCCGTCAGTTGAAAGCAATTCACAACAATCCGTCGTCCGCCAATCCTCCAGTACGCCAAATTTCAGTGTGATAACTTCACATCGTGATCTTTCTTTAGTTGGAGGTATATTTTGGTTGGAAATACATTTTTAAGAGAGAAGCATTTTGGGAAAATTTTATTTCAATTACATTTTATTTCAAAGTGCGTGTCCGCACCTACGGAATGTCGTCAGAAGGCGGTGGCCCATCCGTCCGTCTGTCGAAAGTTAAAGTTTGAGAATTATTTGACGGATTGACGGATAGAAAAAAAAAATTGCCCTGCGACTGGTTGGAGATCACGAGACCGCCGGACGGACGGGCGACTGACGGATACAGCGGATGGTTGTGAGTCCACCTTAAGTGCTTATGTTCTTGTGACTTACTTTGCTAAATCGCCATAATTAATTTTCGTTATTGTTAGCTATTACGAACAATTACGGAGGTTTTGAGTAAAGAACAGCAAAAACCGGTAATATTGAGGTAAAAAATAAATATGTCATCAGTAACCGGGGGGAAAAGTCACAATTCTACCTAAAACTATTTAAGCCTAGACAGATTATTGGAACAGCTCGGCAATATAAAGGTAAGTTGTTAATTTTGAGACGTATTTGGATCGTTCGATTTAAGTTACTTACGAAAATTTTCTCCACTCTATTTCGGGGAAAGTTTTTGACGTGACAACGTCTTAAATTAGGTTGCGGCTGGGAGTCACTTATGAAAAAGTGTAACGCTCGGTNTAAAAGTTTTGTCTTTCTCGCATCATTTTTTTTCAATTCCTATAATTGAAAGCTCTGAGTAAGAATCACAAACTTACGCTGGGGAAAACTGTCAGTAAATTATAGGGTGTATATCTACAGGTGGACTCACAACCATCCGTCACATCCGTTAGTCGCCCGTCCGTCAGTCTTCCGTCTGTTTTTTCATCCGTCAGTTGAAAGCAATTCACAACAATCCGTCGTCCGCCAATCCTCCAGTACGCCAAATTTCAGTGTGATAACTTCACATCATGATCTTTCTTTAGTTGGAGGTATATTTTGGTTGGAAATACATTTTTAAGAGAGAAACATTTTGGGAAAATTTTATTTCAATTACATTTTATTTCAAAGTGCGTGTTCGCACCTACGGAATGCCGTCAGAAGGCGGTGGCCCATCCGTCCGTCTGTCGAAAGTTAAAGTTTGAGAATTATTTGACGGATTGACGGATAGAAAAAAAAAATTGCCCTGCGACTGGTTGGAGATCACGAGACCGCCGGACGGACGGGCGACTGACGGATACAGCGGATGGTTGTGAGTCCACCTTAAGTGCTTATGTTCTTGTGACTTACTTTGCTAAATCGCCATAATTAATTTTCGTTATTGTTAGCTATTACGAACAATTACGGAGGTTTTGAGTAAAGAACAGCAAAAACCGGTAATATTGAGGTAAAAAATAAATATGTCATCAGTAACCGGGGGGAAAAGTCACAATTCTACCTAAAACTATTTAAGCCTAGACAGATTATTGGAACAGCTCGGCAATATAAAGGTAAGTTGTTAATTTTGAGACGTATTTGGATCGTTCNTATTAATTTTGAGACGTATTTGGATAGTTCGATTTAAGTTACTTACGAAAATTTTCTCCACTCTATTTCGGGGAAAGTTTTTTTATTAACTAGGCGGGAGAAATCACTCTTTCGTGTTCGGTGCAGTAATCTAATTTGTGGATCGTGACATTGGGTAGGATTAGCGTTAGTTTACAATTTCTCTTCTCTGCCATCAGAAGCAACGTTTTCTTCGTGCATGTTTTGAATGACACTACTTGCATTGAAATGAGTCACTGCAGCTCTTTGCCTATTTGCGCGGTGAAAAAGGGCAGNTGCATTGAAATGAGTCACTGCAGCTCTTTGCCTATTTGCGCGGTGAAAAAGGGCAGTTCAGGAAAAATAATAACCACTTAACAAGTTTAGGAGTGATTTGCTGACGTAACTGCGCTTAATATTATGGACANAGTTCAGGAAAAATAATAACCACTTAACAAGTTTAGGAGTGATTTGCTGACGTAACTGCGCTTAATATTATGGACACCAATGGCTTTACCACAATAAGTCTTTTTCGCCTGTCCCTTGTCCATTTATTGGCGAGCGGGTCATAAGAACCTGTTTCACGTCAAGAGCGAGTGACTCTCGCTATGCGGACACCACGCTAGCCTTTTATCGCTGCGATATTGTTTCGTTCAAGGTCGGATCCGAGTCCAGATTTTCCGCTTGTGGGGAAATGTCAGGCTTTGCCCATGGCCCAAGTGTTTTTATGTGATACTCCCGTTTTACCCCGAGAGTTTTATTTTGTCGCTTCTCCGTTGTATCCGGGACGCCACTCTACAACCGCGACGATCCTGAAATATACTGCAATATATAAATGACAACTATTTTGTAACAATTTCAGAATTTATTTTCGGTCCTTTTTAATAAAGTATATACACAATATACCAAATTAATGAATAAGCAAGTAACACTAAGTTATACCTACTGTTAATTTATCACTTTATGAAGATATTTGTTCCAAGGATGGGGTTTAATGCGACTAATAGATTCACATCGACTTATATCTTTTTTACCTCGCTAAGAAAAAATTCTGTGTGAGCCTCCGCAGGCTATCACCCTTCGTGACTCTCACTCCAGTGGTCGCCACTCCAGGAGGTAGGCTGTATGCCACGATTGAATATTCCTTGGACGACTCCATGCAAGCCTGCTTGGATTGTACTATGGTATATTTGGCCATCTTCTGGCCTTTTTCGTGGACGTTTTCGTAATTGGTTTCTTGCAATGTTCGATGGAAGGTTTCCTACAAGGTTGAAATTTTATTCAATCAGAGGGAGGGTGGTAGAGTAATTTTGTTTATTTTGTTTTGGGAAAGAGCGTAAGACTATTAAAGACAAATTAATAGTATATAAACAATAACGAAAAAAAAACAGCNATTTTGTTTTGGGAAAGAGCGTAAGACTATTAAAGACAAATTAATAGTATATAAACAATAACGAAAAAAAAACAGCATTGTGTGAAAATTGTTATTAATATGCGTTTTAATTTAACACAAAAGTTCCAGATATAACAACAAAACTAGTAGGCTCTATGCATAAACGCACAATGCTGAAGTCGTGAATGAAGATTATTCCTGAACCACAGGAACCCCATAACTGCTTGCATGCAGGCTCGGGTTGAGATCTCGTGGAAGCTTCCGCACAAGCTTGTACGGAAAATTTTTTTGTGGCATACAGGCTTCACTGTCTCGTCGAGAACAAGGTCATAAGCGACGTAGCAAGTTACTCAGGGAAACAAGAACGGGAAAGGAATCGGCCATGACCTGTATGAAAGGACCATCCAGCATTCACCTGGAGTGATTTCATAAGACCGCGGAAAACAGAAATGTGGATGTCCGGACTGGGAATCGAACCCGGGTCCTCCCGAATGCGCCACCTCACTCANCAAAGCAAGTTACTCAGGGAAACAAGAACGGGAAAGGAATCGGCCATGACCTGTATGAAAGGACCATCCAGCATTCGCCTGGAGTGATTTCATAAAACCGCGGAAAACAGAAATGTGGATGTCCGGACTGGGAATCGAACCCGGGTCCTCCCGAATGCGCCACCTCACTCATNACCGCGGAAAACAGAAATGTGGATGTCCGGACTGGGAATCGAACCCGGGTCCTCCCGAATGCGCCACCTCACTCATTCATACACTCCGGCAGGAGTCACATCACCCCTGGGAATCTTTGGCCATACGAGTGTTTATTAAGGCTCCTATATACCTGAAGCTGTTTTGCGCGTTTAAGGAGCACAAGCGAAGGAGCGATACGGGCGGCACTATCTCGCGATTTTTTTTCTCTTTGACTACCCTTAATATAATTTTAAAAAANAGCGAAGGAGCGATACGGGCGGCACTATCTCGCGATTTTTTTTCTCTTTGACTACCCTTAATATAATTTTAAAAAAGCAAAACTATATGGCATTACATTAGTTTTTTTTCTCTCTACTGGTTGCAAGTCTTATTCCCAGAACATTTATTTACTGAGATACGCATATGCGCGCAAACAAAAATTTCAGATGAAATAATTTAGTGCATAGTCCTCTTAATCGACCCACCTTCCTGGCGCTTGAACTGCGTTGCAGGGTGTTTTAAAAACACGTTTTCCCACAAAAGTGTTAAACACGTGTCCAAAGTGCTGATTTGCGAAAAGTACACAAACTTTTGGCACTAAGCATAGCTATAAAAAAGAGATTTTTTAATGTGCTGTGTCTCAAAATATACGCGTCAGATATGCACGAAAATACTCCAGGGTCCTGCGTTGAACCTTGCTGCAGGCTTTCCAACAATAAAATGATAGGGTCACCGCATTAAGCCCCATACGTACACGTAGCGCTACGAAAGTACACGCGTCAATACGAGAACACTGCACGCCAGTTCGGAGCCTTGCGCTTCGAGGCGATGGCGCACTTGATGCGCGTGGCAGTGTCGTCCTTATCGCTCCCGCGCTTCTCGGCATCAAACGTGAAAAATAGATCCAGTTAGGCGTGGCCATTAATATCTTGCTTGGAGTTCGGGAGCTGAAGACTACGAATTCAGATAATCTCTTGCGTAATTTTTTTATGACAATGCTGTATTTCAGTCAGGGTTGGCTGGCGAACTGTTGCAAGTATGCGGTTCTTGTTCACTGCCATACAACCACGGTGCAAACAGCAAGAACTGGCGCTGCAGGAAAGTGCATATATCGCGACCACTCGCGAACAAGCTACTGCACATCCATTACATCCATGGTGTGACGTCGAGTGTATAACTACTTTTTCCGGTATCTGATGGGTAAAGAATAAACCAATACCTTTCGGAATCGCTCACTAGAAGGCACTGATAATTTATCATTACTGCGATTTATCTGAAACAGAATCTCCTTCCGTGAACGCTGAGATATTGCAGTTCGCGTTCTTGTCGCCAGTAATTTTTTTACTACCGTTCAGACGTCCTTCATTTTATGCAATGCCACTTCTCTCGCCCTACTTCCTTCTCAAATAAAAAGTTAAAAATAAAAAGCACAAATAAAGTGTTAATACTACTGATGCATGGCTTAAGGTTGCCGTGATACAGTTTAGGCTCCCGGTTCACACGATCCCATTTAAAACCATCCTGCCGTACAGTTTACCTCGGCGAGTCCATGAAGTAGCCATACTTCAGCAATTCTATAATTTTTAAATGATTAAATTTTCAATTTTTGCTAGTGTTTATTCTTACACGTGATATATAACTCCCAATTTTTTTTTCACCGTGGTTTCCTACATGCCTGTTTGCTGCTTTTGAATATTTGTTGTCATAATCCATAGTATTTTAAGCGATCCACCTACCCGGAGATGTTTCCCGCATTTGAGGCTCAGAAACGCGGGATTGATAAGAGCGATACTGCCATACACATCAAATACTACATCGCCGCTACGCGCAATATCAGGAACTGGCGTGCAGTTTTCTCGTGCTGCGAATACCTGGGTATAGAGGAAATTTCCGGATTGACCTGTATACTAGACTCCACAGTCCTGTCTACACTCAAGTCTCATGTTTGTTCGATTGCTGCTGATCCAGAGAGTAGCCATTGTTACTGCACACCTGGCAGTACGGCACTCGCAGCTTTTTTCCTTGCAGGTCTGCTATTGGCTCAGAGTTGTCCAGGACATATATAATATACTGTGATCCAATTACAAAGGTGACTTCAGTGTACACGTGTTGGACGTCTATCTTGCCCTCAAATTAATTCGCGAAATTTTCCTGTCCCAAGTTAAGGGATTTTAAGCAGTGACCCTATCATTGTATTGGTCGAAAGTTTTCATAGATCAGCATACTTGGCGCACGGTTAATAGTTTCGTAAAAATAGGGGAATTTCAAACACTTTGCAAGGCAGTTAACGTGTTGTTCATAACTCGTTTACCGCGGTTAGTAGAACGTTTTAAAGAGTACTTNAAACACTTTGCAAGGCAGTTAACGTGTTGTTCATAACTCGTTTACCGCGGTTAGTAGAACGTTTTAAAGAGTACTTTAAGTATCTAGTAACTAAACACGCTGTATACTTCCGCTTAGTGTAAACATTACCTCTACTTTTACATCAAGAGGTCAGTTTCAGTTGTCACAAAATATAAAAACTGCAGATTTAGTAAGACGTTATATCATACAACTGTTTCATTATTCGCTCTTAACATTAAAGCAAAAACGCCATTCAGTGTTTATGTTAATCTTTTGCGGTTATGGGAAGGGATTATTTTAATTAGTTTCCAAACTACTCGATAAAAGGCGCCACAAAAGAGAAATATTCTATCAAATTTTCTTTTAATGTCGTTGTCAGCTGAAGTTGAGCNACTCGATAAAAGGCGCCACAAAAGAGAAATATTCTATCAAATTTTCTTTTAATGTCGTTGTCAGCTGAAGTTGAGCGACCACCATTACACATTTTGCTCGTGTGCTGTAGGCTTCAAAAACAGCGGCAGTTACGCTCAAAATGAGTAAATGAGGGCTTTCAAAGACCCGTAATGGTAGAGAGGAGGAGGAGGGGTAAAAGCCAGCAAAGGCAGTAGCCGGAAGTCTGGAGCCAAAATGATCCCCGCCAGACAAAAGAAAAACAGAAGNAAAGCCAGCAAAGGCAGTAGCCGGAAGTCTGGAGCCAAAATGATCCCCGCCAGACAAAAGAAAAACAGAAGTAGACCGAGGTAAACACCCCAACCTGGCAGCCAGCGTGGAAGAAGATAACGTGCAGCGAATGATCCACCGAAAGGATGTGTGGCGCGAACAAAGGAATACATTCGCGTGTTAAATTTTTAGTCCTTCATAGTTTACGACCTGCATGTTGTGACTGCAAAACAGCCCGAGGTCAAAACCCCGGCAGAAAAGGACAAGGCGGCATTCATTAGCGCAAATTATCCGGAATTAAAGACACAAAGAAATGAAACACACCGTTGGGTAAAAAACAGTGCTTCGTAACAAAAAACATATGTTAGAAGCACTCAGCAAGCGACGTTTCTAGTTTGCTTGTAATTTAAAAAATTAAAATGTAGCCAATGAAAATAAAGAACACTTACGGTGTTTCATTCCAATCAAAAATAATAGTGTTTTTGAGAGACCATAACGTCAATCTTAAAATTATGGTGGACTAGCCCAGTATCATAGTTTGTCGTGACGAAGAAGAGTAGAAAACAAAATTTATGTCTACAGTCACGTGGTATTAAGGGCTATGGCAAGATGTCGCAGTGCACGAATTCCCGAAACATAAAATAGAATTTAAACTACTTAATATATTTTGATAGTATTAAAGATTAACTCATATAATTTTTCACTCTCACATGAGAAAATGCACATCGAAAATGTCCATTCTGGTTTCAGGAATTCTGTAAAGTGGGTCTGTATGTAGTAATGCGGTTTGAATTATAATATTAAATTTTAACAGTAGGTTATAAATCGACATAAACAAACACAAGCTGGCCAGGATACGACCACTTTCCCGCACGGATGTAATTAAAGCGGCGAATTCAGCAAAACAGTTCGAGAGTTATACGGAAAGGAAACGTGTATGCGTCTGTAAGAGGATCTGAATTTCCAGCAGAGTGCAGCACTCGAAAAAAAAAAACACGGGGGACAAGTGAACCGCGCGCGAACACGAGTGCGACGGCAAGTAAGTGTGTTTACGGATGTTTACGCCACAGCCGGCTGGTTGCGCTTCTGGAAGGGGAGCTCCAGACTACGTGCTCGCTTGGGCATTCGCGGAGAAGTTTACGAGGGCACAACCTTGTTGCGAACGTGAACACGGTCCTTCACGAACGCGAAGTGAATCTGCTCTTTAGACTCCGCGTCCATTGTTTAGAGTAGAGTGCAAGCTTGCCAGTTCATCTGTGATGACTACGGTTACGTTATACACGGTGAAGTCACTTGTGAGCCTTGATATATAGTGTAAGGTTGCGCGAGGGAAGCGTTATAATTGTCATCAAATTCTGGTTTTTTTGTTTAGAAAAAAATATATTATAGCGTTTTTTTTTTAATTTAAATTTCGAACAAATAAGAATTATTTCTTATTTTAATCCAAGCTGCAAATAATTCTTCACATAAAAATCTTATTGTATGAATATACAATTATTTTACATAACTGATATCGTAAATTATTTTTATTTCATATTTATATACAATATTTACTCTTTAAGTTNCGTGAACACAGTCCTTCACGAACGAGAAATGAATCTGCTCTTTAAACAAGGGCATGTGTATATCTGAGTACGTCTTGGCAGCGGTACCAGTAGCAGCTACAGTCGACTCCGCGTCCATTGTTTAGAGTAGAGTGCAAGCTTGCCAGTTCATCTGTGATGACAACGGTTACGTTATACACAGTGAAGTCACTTGTTAAGCCTTGATATATAGTGTAAGGTTGCGCGAGGGAAGCGTTATAATTATCATCAAATTCTGGTTTTTTTGTTTAGAAAAAAATATATTATAGCGTTTTTTTTTTTTAATTTAAATTTCNATATTATAGCGTTTTTTTTTTAATTTAAATTTCGAACAAATAAGAATTATTTCTTATTTTAATCCAAGCTGCAAATAATTCTTCACATAAAAATCTTATTGTATGAATGTACAATTATTTTACATAACTGATATCGTAAATTATTTTTATTTCATATTTATATACAATATTTACTCTTTAAGTTTCGTCAGTTATTTATATATGCAAAATATTTTTGAGGTACGAACGCATTAGCATTAAAAGTATGAAATCTTACCATTCAACAATATACAACTTTTTTTTTACAGCGTGAGTTAAAAAATCCATTACTCATAAAATGGATGTGTTTATTGTTAGTTAATTCATTGAGCGTTATCGGAAGCTTTCCACGTTATATTCTGAAATACACGCATACCTCCATGAATGTTCTAGATTTGCGTTAAGTGGCATAAAGCAGTCTACAATTTAGTTTTAATAGTTATTCGGTAAACATGGCAAGTGATTACCCAGTACATATGTTTACTTTGATTGAGCACATTAACGCTCCAGTTTTTTGCTAATATTTAAAGGCGGCATACTAATCGGTGGGATCGGCTTGATGTTAAGGACCGCCCAAATCTCTACACTCATTCATACGTGGATTCACATTCGTAACTTTGAGGTCCAAGGTAACATTTTAGCGACTTTGACCACTTGGGTCACCAATAAATGTCTTATCTTTAAAATATGCTTGTAATTTTGTTTATTAAGTCACGGTGACTTATGACTGACTAGTAGATAAATGACATAGGCCCCTATTCAAAAGTAAATAAATAAATCGCAAACATTTTAACCCATTCAGACCCAGTGTACACATTTGTGTTCATTACACACATGTAGGTTATTTTTTATCTTTACTGCACACTGCGAAGCTCAATAAATAACGATCTTACCTGTTGGTGAATGATTCACAAACCGTCTTACTGGTCTATAACATAATTGATTCATATAACTGTAGCCGAACATACAACCTACAGCTCTTAGGCTGTGACAACGAAACAAGTGTTGTGTCAACTTAAGCACAGCACGCATTATAAAATTTTTAGTTTCCAACACCTGAAACCGTAAATTAAAGTGTTTCTAAAAGTGTTAAGACGCATTAAGCCTAATGTTAGCGCTAAGAATCCCTTCTCATAATATAATGTAGTAGTTAGTCACCTAACGCACTATACTTCGTTTCTGTACTGTCACGTCATTGTTTTTTTCGGGTGTATCTGTTTCTGGATCTATCCCATTGTTTATTGTTTCTGCGTGATCCGTACACCGTCTTGCCGCACCTTTTTCTTGAGTGAGTCGATGAAGTGGCCATCGTTCTTTTATTTAACGCGACTACCAGTTTTCTCTCCCTGAAATAGTTTCGTGTTAACTTATTTTACAAATAATAATCCCTCGCTGAGATGATTATTCCTCTGTTCATATAGATATATTAATTAGTGCCATGTTAATAGAACTTAGTAATTCTGTACTGTTTACTCTCTGCTGTTTTCTTAGGCGTGTGTGTAATTTTTCATTCACAGTCATCGGTTTTTTATGTAGACCCTGTTCCTTTGCTGCTTTAGTATTTATATGTTTTATCCATTTGTTTGATCTGAATTTTGAATTCCTTCGTAATTATTTTCATCAAGAACATTAAGTCTCCAATTACAACTTGTGTTACACATTATTCGTGTCATGATCTACCGATGTCAGAAGTTACTTTTTTCACCGATAAATAATTGATGGTGAACTGTTTCGTCTCCTTATATGAGCACGTTGAAATATGTTGCCTTGTTTCCGTCGTCCTGTATCGACTTGTCGATGTAATCTACTCGACATAAAAGTATTTCTTCCAAGTCATGCCCGTTTCTCAGATCACATTTTCTGATACAGCTGCCCCATCTCCTCCTCCTATTGTGTCTCAATATTCTAATGTTCGTCGCGACCGCTAACTTGCTTGGGAAGCTGTGTGACAACACTGTCGAACTGAATCCGGTAGAATCTGAACTTCCTGACAGTTAACATTTTTACTGCTTCATGGTACAGCAAATAAAATCCCCCAGCATCAGGCTGTGCAGCACTTCCTCATATTGAAATCAAGCTTCGTACATTTCTTGGTTCTAGATTTCGGTTGCCAGAATTATCAGGTTTTTTACAGCGGAAGTTGTTTCGCAGATGCCGTTGTTCGTTTTTATAAATCTACGAAATTTAAATCCATGACTCCTCATATTTTTGTAATTTTTTGGTTCTTCCTTTGTTAATAAACGTTCCAAATTGTGGCAATTTGCTTCCACTTTCCCTGAAATTCATGTATTTCACACATATTAAGAAAATGTATAAAACAGAATCAAATAAAATGCGTCCAACCTGGCATACAATTGTTAATATTTCATTTCTATAACCTTTATCAGATATGAAGTACATCTGACTATAACCTCTATCAATAAATATAATTACGGTTTATAAGGCTGAATGACCTCCAAATTAAAATATTTAAGTATTTTATTAATTGTGCAAACATGTTCACCAGCACTTTTTTAATTACACCTTTGAAAAATTACCCCATGTATGACGTGCTGGGTTCTTTCGTTTTATACTTCTTTTAACGTAAATATATCTTCATTTGGTTCAATTGAGCATTTACTTATACTTTACTTACAAATTATAATATTTATTTTATATACAATAGGAATAAAAACAGGGACAAAACAGGTATGTTGGTAATGCCTAGTGAGAAATAGTTCTTATGTGAAATAATATTAATGTGACTGCGCGCGGATGTGGTGCGCTGCACTGTGGTGTAATTTTCTAGGCTTAGTTAAGCTTTGCTTGAATAAGGTGGAGGAATATCCTGAAAGTGTAACTTAAGCAGGGATTCAGCAAATTTGGATGTAACCGTGAATGGACTATTAATAATGTATTGTTACATTAGTTCACAGTCGAAGGCCCACAAATCACACGGGTCTCACGATGCGTCTCAGTAGCAGATGCAGAAATAGTGACATATTTTGATAATGTTAAATACTGATTTTTTTTTTGCGTCGCTGCACCAAGCCAGTTTTACTGTAAAAAGTAATAATATATAACTAGCTTCATTACACACTAAATGAGATTTGTCACCCCCTCCCTGGGTTCCTCTGAATTCAGGTTTTCGAACTACCCCCTTCACCCCCTCACCCCCCAAAGATAAACCAGAAAAAACTAGTCGTTTGCATAAATTAAGTTTAATTCGTGTGTTAAGTAAGTACAACATTCTTGCGTTCTCAAGCAACCTCTTATGGGTTGCCAAAATCAATCCAGACTAACGCTGGGACGATTCCTTACTACAGGCCATTGCCGATTTCTTCCCCGTTCCTGCTTTGCTGAGCAGATTGCTTCGTCTCCAATGACTTTGCTATCAACGAGACGTTAAGCCCTACCTACCACACAATTTTCATGAGGTAATCTATACAAGCACGATTTTTTTAATAAGTGTTTAAATTGGTTCATTTGAAATATTTTTCCTAACTCCACCCGCATCCCGTTTTATGCCATTGATCCAAGGCGCCAGTTCAATTACATAAGTAAGAATAAAAAATACAAAATTCTCGGATATATAATTGCTTGTAAATGTAAATAGTTCTGCTTTTAGCCGGGTAGCGTAGATATATATTACATCCGTTTTCAAATGGTTTTTCTTTATAACAAACCTGTAAAGTAAATACCTGTATCAAATTTTCTAGGTTGAGTTGAGTTGAGAGATTTGGGTGGTTCTTCCCAGCGCGGTATTGAGAGCCGATGAGGGTGAAATGAGGTGAGAATGGAGCAGCACCGGAATGCAAAGGCGGGGAAACGGGAGATACCCGACAAAACCCGCCGACCAGCGGCATCGTCAGGAGCGATTCCCATTTGTGAAAATCCGGGAGTGACCCGGCAGGGGATTGAACCCAGTCTGCCTTGGTGGGAGGCAAGCAGGACCCTCAAATTTTTTTAAGGGGAAGATGATGGCCGCCAGACTGGGTTTATTGGATTCTCCTATTTTTGCAGTAACTTTCGTTTCTGCTCCAATCGTAGACACGCAAAAAAATGCAAGCACGATATCAGCCACATACTGTGGCAGCATGAAACCACTAAACAATTCATATATGCTTGCAGATACAAAATATAGTCTATGTATAGTACCTTCAAACTTTTCAAATCAAACATTAGTAGTAGTAAAATGGGGTTTCCAGAACAAGGACTGGTGGTTGAAGATCAAAGGATCAGCCGCCATCTTGAATCCGCCATATTTTTTTCCGGCCGCTATCTTGTTTTCGTCAGCCATCTTGATTTCGTCCGCAATTTTGTTCTTCCACTTCATGCTCTAACATTCCGTCTAGTTTTTTCATGCTCAATCATGTCTTATATTTTCATGCTCTATCACTCCATCTTGTTTTTCGTGCTCTATTATTCCGTCTTGCCTCTCTGTCATTCAATTTTGTTTCTTCATGCTCTGTCATTCAATCTTACCTCTCTCTTATTCCATCTTGTCTATCATTCCTTCATTTCTTTCTCCTCCTGTTCTCTCCCTTATCGCCTTCTTCGCCGCCATCTACGTATTTCCCTTGCCACCTGCTAGGGGCGCTGGTGTGTGCCACAGTCGTCGGCCATCTTGGGGTCGTCTGCAGTAGTTCCTTCATCGCCTGCTAAGAGGTGCTGGTATGTACCACTGTGGTCCGCCATCACTTTCTCGTGAATAACCTTAAAAAAAAGAATTTGTATTTCGAAATAACTGTTAAAATGTTCCCTGTGCCTTTACAAGATTGGTTTTTAAATGTCGAATCAATAAATTAAGTTATGGAGAAATATATATAAGTTCAAGATGGCGGAGATCCTACCCTTCCAGCTTCAATATGAATCGGTCTTAAGGTTCCCGCCTAGCGTATAGTTTCGATATAGTTTCGATACCTTTATGTACTTTTTTGTAAAACATAAATTTTGAAACTGCCTTGCAAAGAGCCTATACAATTTAGGGAAACATCTTTGCTGTAAGGAACTTCTAAAAAAATTCACGAAGAACACATTTTATTTGAAACGCCTATCTTTAAAACAAACTCACAGAGGTGAAATTTCCTTAACATGGGATTTCCTATTTAAACTTCGCAGCTGCCAGCCGGTAGGCAGTGCCCTTAAGAGGCACGAAGACATCCGGCCACGGGAACAGAAGCAGCGACTTTGATCGCAGCCACCGCAGGAGATGGAAAGAGCGGCGTGTTACATGAAAGGGTGTAGAGGGGAGAGCAAGAAAGTGGGCTTTGTAGGCGGCCGGCGGACCGGGGAAAGAGCACGTCGCCGCGGCGAATTCGCCCACCGACACACTGTGTTTCGCGTGACGACGCCACTGCGACTGGCTACAGTTTACCACACCGCTCTATCCGTGTTACCCCTCGACTACTCACGCCCTCTCGACCGAATACGCTGTTTAATTATAGTTCTATTTCCCACGGGAATATGTGCGTTACTCCCGGATTTTCGCATGCAGGAGTCGTGAACGGAGCGAGTGAAGATATTTGGGCGGATATTAACATCGAGGTCTTTGGAGCTGAGCGGGAATCGTACCGGACGGTGCAACTGGTCGACGGGTTTTCTCGGGAGTTTCCCGTACCCCCCGTCACCGCCTTTACATCCCGGTGCTACTCCCTGTCCACTTCACTTCACCCTCATCCGTTCTCAACCTCGTTGTTAAGAGCCGGCCAAACCTCTCTGCTCAACTGTTTAGTACATTCCCTCCATATATCAAGATGATTCGCGGTTGTGTGAACACTTTTAAAAGCTCGGCTTAGTTTTTGACCATTATATATGCTACATCTGCTGTAAATATTGGTTCAGCAATTTATCTCAATGCGTAGATTAAGTAACACTGTAGAGCTTTTTCAAATATAGATATCTTATTTATTCACGAATTGTCACTTTCGTTGCTATAATACAAACAGAAACTGATTCAATTTGCCCCTAATCTTTTACTTTACATTTTACATAAGACAACTTCTCATTATTCATTACCAAAATTATTTTTAGTGATAGAGTAGAAGTACATAGAGGCGAAACGACGTTGTGGTTCCTTTTATGTCGACGTACCCGTTCTCTGATTGCCTGCGCGAGGCTCTGAGATCGAGACTTGCGTCAGATTGGCTACTGCGTGTTGCGAAAGGTTACCTATTGGCTGTGCTGCCAGCTGGCAAACAAGTTTAAAAACACGCTAATTGTTGGCTAGTGGAGTTCCGACGTGTTGCTGGCAGTGACGCCATTTTGCTGGCGTGTGCTGCTGGAGTTCACGGTTACACATATGTAGTTTAGACGTGTCTGTCATTAGTCACGCTTAGTTGAGGTATAGTTAGTGACAGGAAAATTTCGCGTTTTACATTACCGGTAGGCTAGACTCCACGATCCTTTGTATTTACGAGCCTCAGATTTCTGTCCGTTGGCTGCTGCGCCAGTGTGTAGCCAGTTTTATTTCAGAAGTGGTGACACGGGATTCGGTGCTTGCTTCCTTGCAGATCTGTTACTAGCTCACAGTATACCTGGGCAGGTTTAATAAACGATTATCCAATTGCAAACACAGCAAAAGTACACAAATGTTTGAGGTTCTGCGTGTCCTGAAATGGATCTGCGAAATTTCCCAGACCCCAAGATATATTATAGTTCAAATGATTAAATAGTTTCCGTGCATATTTGAGGGAGGGAACGAAGGGTAGGCAGTGTGTGAAGGGGGAGGGGGCCTTTCCCGAGCGATCGCCGTTGGAGGAAGGGAAACCACGTGACACTGCTGGCGCTATACATACCAAACTGATAACATGGCTCTCTAGTACCACGCTGTTAAATACCGCGCTGGGTGACTTAAGTTTTATAGACAGGTATGCACGCACGGAGCAGCTCTCGCGCAACCGCTCTCGGCCGCTGTCACTACTGATCTGAACAACCCCGCCCCTTTGTGCAGTGGAAACGTATGCTACCGACAAGCCCGACGCGTTTCAGACTTTTGAGCATTATTTTGTCATTTGTATTTCACTATAAGCTGGTCTAGGTAGAGTCCTACATCACGAATCAGATAAAATGTGGCCAAATTATTCGGTAACATTATTAGCGAATTATTCCGTTCCCTTCATACTAACGTTAGTATGTTGTATCTGCGATATCAGTTTTAAAAAAAAAGTACAAAATAGTGTCAAAGTGGTGGCCATAACAACGAAAAAGCTCGAGACAGCGGACAACAAGGTAAGCAGAGTGAAGCTGGCAATGTGCCCTGAAAAACCAGTCGCACACCCCCGCAAACGTGACTTGGCGCCCTAGAAAATATCGTGCGAGTTAGTAGTTTGTTGTCTGATCATTGGTTGCGAACGAACTTGAGAGAGGACTGGCGAACCAACAGGGATTCCCTAAGGCGTGAGGCAGTCAATCAGGTATGAATATAATCGTAGGATAACGTAGGGCAATTAGCCATACCAACAACTTAATCGTTTTACTACTGATTTTTCAACCCTGGTATTCAGTCCTGAAATGCTTCCTGTAATGGACTTGGCACCATCAGTTGATATACCCACACACTTTGCCCAATCGATACCATGTTCCTTTAAAAAATGTTGATAACTTTGAATATATTTCTGCTCTTGTCGTAGACTCCAAAGTGCTAAAAAACAGAAAATCTTCCTCGGAAATATTTTCATGCACGTATCTAACAAAAACAATTAAATTCGGCAATTCACTAACATCCGTTGATTCATCAACTTGAATTGCATAATAATTATTTTGCAATCGTTGGACGAGTTGGATATTCACATCGTTTCCCAAGTAATGAATGCGCCGTGAAATGGTGTTATTTGAAAGCGGTATTTTATCAAGTACTTTTGACATTTTGCCTTCTAGTACGCAACTGACCATATCCTTTGCAGCTGGTAAAATAACTCTTCAGCAATATTGTATGACTTTCCTGTCTTGGCAGTTTGGTATGCTACAAAGAAGGACGCACGTAAATAGTTGGAATTAGTAGCCACGGTAGTAGTAGCAGTTTTAATATTTTTTGTGTGGCATCCAACGCCTTCTTTCGGACAAAGAAATCTAAAGGTTTATTCACGTACTGCTGATGGTTTAGCTCCATATGTCGTCGCAGTAAAGATGGTTTCATCGAATTATTCGTAAGAACTTCTGAACATAATACGCACTGTGGTTCTGGATTTGCGATTCTTCTTTATATGAAAATCCAAACTTTAGATACTCTTTTCGTCATATTTACTTTTTTTTTTGCCGACGACACGTTTGTATTTTCTGGAATATTTGATTGTTTACTTTGATCAGTAGAAGCACATTCTTTTGCAGAAGTTTCGTTTGAAATTGAACTCTCAGTGGAAGTAGATACATTTTAACTGGACGTACTTTTAGGAGGTTGCAAACTTGATTATGCCGTTTGAGTATTTGCACTTTTCCCCCGCAATGACCCCATTTTTAAACCACTTATTCATGTTTACCCCAGAACTATTATAAAATTATCTGACCGAACAACAAAATAATGTAATGCCGTCCGCTTACACGAAGTGGTATGAGTTAACTTGAGTACTGAGCGTAATGTTTTGTTTTCAACCGGGTCTCAGGCGGAGAGGTGCGGGCGGCGGCACACCGTCTCCCCTAGCACCCCAGCTGTTCCCCCCTCCGTCTACACTCGCTACGCACGCCAGTCGGTCGGTGACAAGCGTGCCGTTCGCGCATGTCTCATTTGTCGATTGCCACCCGCCATTACGTAAATCTTGCCGTGTACCCCCTACGCCCAACTGATGTACCCCCAGGGGTACATGTACCCCACTTTGAGAAATCCTGGTTTACAGTATGTGGCTTAGAAAGTCACTCTGGTCATTTGAACATTAACCTAACCAGGTCTAACCTCTGATTTTTTTGGGTTATTGCATAGGTGGCTGGTATAATTGACTTTTAAATCAAAAGTACAAATTTAATATTTTATCAACATCATTGATAATTATCCAGCTGTGTCTATGACAACATGTACATTTTCTTTCAGTTTACTTTACCTAATTCAGTTAAATCTCCCGCCTCCCTCCATTTTACAATTTGTTTTGGGACACCATTAAGAGAGAGTAAAACATTTTCTCAGAATGGTTTTGGGACAGTCGGAGAGGAAAGTATACTGGCAGAGTAATATTTTGGAATGTCACCCTTGTTAGTTAAAGCAGGTATATAAACACGCTGACATCCAGCGAGTAGTTGAGGTGTGCAAACATATTTCCGTCAGTTACTGCTGCTGCCAAGAGGCAAATGGTGGAACCACGTCTGCAGGGAACAAATGTCAGCAACGTTAGGACTCCCATAAGAGGTGTCACTTATTGTGCGCATATGCCAGGCAGTCCAAAACTAGCTGTGCATAACACGAAGTTGCAACATTGCAGCTTTCAGAATAAAAGTGCAACACATTGGTGATTTATGGAACTAACACCACAAAATGGAGAGAATAGCAATACAAATTTTACAAAATAATGGTTTGCAGAAAACTGGGAGTGTATGTGCTCTTTAGCACCGGCCGCTACTGCATAAGCATATGATCCCACAGTAGCTGTTAGGTGTCCTACTTAGACCTAGGACTCACAGACCGTGAATTGAATATAGCCGCTATGTGCTAAATCTCAGCAGCTTGTTCCATCCGCCGAAGCAATACCATCAGAAGTAGCACACAAAAGAAAAGCGCCGCCGACAATTTTTTGGTTGGGTGTCCCCGAACATTTTTTTCGAAACGGCAATAGAGAGGCGTGTTTATTTTGGGAGCGTCTGGGAAGCGCGCGGCGGGAGCGGGTGAAGCGGGCCGCGACAAAGGTCAAGAGCGGACCCTGGCGGGCGGACACGGGTGGGCGGGCGCGACATTTCGCCCATAGACCAAAGATGAGGTAGACCGCTTATTCGTCTTCTGCGCATGTACCCAACATTGGCCTAACCCAATCACACACAACTGTCAAAGTCACATGGTCAACAGTTGAGAAAGTGTTCGTATCATATCTTAATTTTTAAATTACCATCGCTTTTATATATATAAAATACTTTTACCAGTTTCAATTTAATTAAACTGCATTACAAATTGGTTAGAGGAAGTATGCATACATCGCAAAGCATTTGTTTACGAATCAGTTTTCTAACCTCAAAACTAATCCATGCCGTTTTAGCTAGACGTGTTGGCAGAAAAGCAGTTCAATGTTGGGACACGGAGATTGGTTGTGCGCAGCCAGCGAGATCGGTCTACCTCATCTTTATTCTTTNCCCCGTGGAGTCGCCACCCGCAGATGCAGCTGACCGCTGCTGGGAACCCACCCACCACGTCCCTCAACATCAAGGTTACTCAGTAGTGTCATTGAGTGCATTTACGGTCACTTCAGAATTTTCGGAAGTCCTGCTTAAGTTCTACTTTCAAGATATTCCTCCGCCTCATACAAGCAAAGCTTAACAAAGTTAAGGTTAGTTCTACTTAGATTAGGAACAAAACGAGTTTTCTTACGAGAGAGTTGGGCATGGGGAAAATTTCCGCCTCTAGGTGCGCAATGTTCCGAAACGTAACTTTTAATGAAAGTTTTAAGCTACGTGAATAATAAAAGAGAAATTTTTTATTTATTTATGATTTTTGCACTTATTTTGTTACATTTTTTAACGTAAAAAATAGGCACATGAAAATAGATACATGTGACACCTATGCTTACCTGGTGGCGAAAATGTTTAGTTGCCAAACTTAAAGCACTGAGCTTCCCAACCTGAGTAGAATAAACCTTAACCAAGTCTAGAGAATTACACCAAAAGGATAACGCACCGCATTCGTGCGCACTCTGTTTAGTAAGATTTAGCATTAGAACTATTTCTTACTCGGCATTACCAACACACCTATATTCTCCCTGTTTTTATTTATATTTATTATGAATGAAACATTATAATTTATGTGTATAAAGTATAAGTAGTAGTTAAATTTAATTAAAAATAAAATACTTACGTGTTATCGCTTGCGATGCATNTTATGTGTATAAAGTATAAGTAGTAGTTAAATTTAATTAAAAATAAAATACTTACGTGTTATCGCTTGCGATGCATGACATATTTAGTAAACAACCAAACACGTCATACGTGGGGTGATTTTTCAAAGGTATGATTAAAAAAATGTGAAGAAACCGCGAATAGTCTATATTCAATGGTTGTGTGCTGTGGAAGGCACGGTGAAAATAGCGAGGGGTGAAGCGACATGAAGATGGAGCAGCGACGGANCCAATGGTTGTGTGCTGTGGAAGGCACGGTGAAAATAGCGAGGGGTGAAGCGACATGAAGATGGAGCAGCGACGGAATACAATGGTGGGGAAAAGGAAACACGCAAAGCAGATGATTTTAAAAGAGCGTAGGTAATGAAACACTGCACGCCCACAGACGTTCGCAATGCGTAACATTGCGTTCACACGATCTGAGCCCTGCACCATTCGCACGATCTGAGTCCTGCGCCGAAGGTGTCGAGTTCGTTGACTGGATCTCACGTCCTAAGACTTCTAATAATAGAGTGAAGGCCACACGAAGATAAATGCATGTCCAAAATTGTATTTCATGCAATAACTTACCGCCATCGGGATAATTGTTAACAGAACACATGAGAGGACAACCATGGATGAATAAAGTTTCACCGCCACCTACCCGTGAAAATCAAGGCCTAACTTGGTGTTGTACAAACTACTGCTTGACGAACTCAAGTAAAGCCCCGGGAAATATTTGAAACACACGCTCTTTCTCCTGTCCCCATCACTCACGATTTCTTATCGACGCAGGAGCATCAATGTCGTGCAGATAGTTCGAACGAAGCGTGTACAAGCGGATTACATGCAAACTGCAGACTTTTCCAACTACCTGTTGTCAGTAATAAGAGTAAACACGAACAGCGAAGCCACGTTTCGTCAGTATACTTACCAGCGGGATCGAGAAAATGGTGTGAAGTAAGATATGATACAATTTTTCTTTGTTTGTCGGTGGTAGGAATATGTGTATGATGTGAAACAGGTTAGCCGCCCAGTTCTCCATCCTTCCAACACGCCCTCGAACTGGCAACCCAATACGGGACTTGTCACACTCAAGGCACTAAAGCGCTCTATCGCGAGGTCTTTAGATGAGTTAGTGGAGCAGTGCCCTCCCTGGTTGAATGCGCTGCGTTCGGAAGCAGTGCAGGAGTTTTCGCCCAGATCTGACGGTGTAGCCGTGTCCCAGACAATCAGACGCGGTCTGGTCTCGTAGATGCAGCAGTGACGTTGGAGAGCTCATTTCCCCCGCTTGAGCTCTTGAATTCACTAATCTTTTGTCTCCCTCGTCGCGAGATGACTGCCGGACACAGAACAATCGCTTCGTTTGCGTCCACAATGCAACCCTTTCAGACGTAGATGAGACAACAGCCTCGGCTTAACTGCATGTCTAGTCCGCTCACGGACTTTCTCAGCAGCGACGAACACATCCTTATATTGTCTTCGCAGCCGTACCGTTTAACTGCTTAGAGTATATTAAAAATCATTTAAGTCATTTTTAAATTTAGCCTATTTGCGAATAGTATTAATAAAACCAATATTTCATTCGCCGCGTGCAGTTGGCTGTCATTTATTCAATCCGTGAAATTGTTTCACTGAAACAACCAATGGTTTTCCACTGATTCTAAGTGGAGCCATTTTCACTGATTCTAATTGTTGAATTTCACTGCAAATCAGTGGTTTTCCACCTATTCTAAGTGGAGCCATTTTCACTGATTCTAATTGTTGAATTTCACTGCAAATCAGTGGTTTTCCACCTATTCTAAGTGGAGCCATTTTCACTGATTCTAATTGTTGAATTTCACTGCAAATCAGTGGTTTTCCACCTATTCTAAGTGGAGCCATTTTCACTGATTCTAATTGTTGAATTTCACTGCAAATCAGTGGTTTTCCACCTATTCTAAGTTAGAGTGTGCTAGTTTAAAAACTGCATATTACAGTATGCCGTATATTCGTATGAATTCATAAAATATTCATAGAAAGTTTTATTCAGGAGTCTAGTAAATTCTTTCATAACTCCTATAATTTTTTATATTGGTGAATGGCATTAGCATATAAACGATCTAAACTGACCTCAACCTGATCTTAAATATTCCGCATACCTACTAGCAGTGTCCCATGGCACGGCCTAACAGTTGGTTTCAAAGTGTTCTATGTATGCTTATGAGAACAGTTAATGTCAGAAGAATAAACAGATAAACAGACAACGAATATCAAATGCAATTTAAATCAGAAAGTTTCTTGAAACATTATGTAAAAAAGCAAGGTGTTAATTTTTCTCTCGAAAAAAATAAGAAAACAAGTTATTCAAAGAATTCGGGAACCATACTGTACATTAACGCGCCAGTTAAAACTTATCGATTAAGGTTGTCACTTAAATGCTTTCAAAATACAGTTACGTCAAAATAATTTATTTACAAATTCAGTAAATCACGATCGGAATTAAAACAATACTATACCAAAGAAAGAAAATGCTAACACGTCACATTTCTAAAACTTAAAATAGCTTGGGAACTTATATATTTGTTAATAACCGCAGGTCAGACTTACGTCACAGGCGGTGCCAGGAGAGAAAAGCACGCGTTTATCCTTCGTACTCAGGGCTTCATTGTTAAGTCTGTTTGAATTTGCACGAGACTCTGCAAACATGTTCACAGCTCTCTGAGAAAATGTTGCTTCACCGACGAGAAATAGTGTCAAAAAATCTTCTTTGGAAAATATTTGCGTACGAGCAAAAAATATGGCTCAAGATGTCCACACGGCGGCAAACACCGCAGTTGTACGAGAGGTTTCCTGTTGCTGCAGAGAGATAAATATTTAAAACATAATTCGCGGAAGGCTATGAGGAGCTGACTATACCAGTGCGCTGGAGGAAATTTCATTCAAGAAACGTGACGTCTTCACGTGTTTGCGTTCCATTTCTATCACCTGTAGCGCGAAACACAGAATAAATATTTTAGAAACGTTTTCCTGCAATTGCCCTGTCTACACAGCACGTCCATAACTTTATGCACCGTACTGCATTCTGCACAATGTTATTTTAAGGCCCGAAGAGTTGGAAAAACCTCTTCATAGACTGGTTTATAAATGAGAGTTAAAAGTGCTTAATAATTAACACTGACGTAATTTTACCTAAGAGGTAACGTGCCGGTTTATAACATACTTGTATACCAACTAGAAAAGTAGTTAATTATTTTAAAACAATTACACACGGAAGAAAGGTGTCCTAAAGATAACTCATAAACAATTAAATNGTTTATAACATACTTGTATACCAACTAGAAAAGTAGTTAATTATTTTAAAACAATTACACACGGAAGAAAGGTGTCCTAAAGATAACTCATAAACAATTAAATAAATAAGGCAACTGCTTATCTGAAAAGATTTTCTGTACTTCTCTAAATTCTTTTTCTCTAGATAGTTATACAGGTCATTTACTTTTCCACGAATGTCCAAATTGATTACCCAAACTGATTAAGTTCGCACGGTGATTTGTCTAGTTAAATGGGATTTGTAACCGTCGATACATAGTGCTATACGGCTCAGCAGGCTCCCCTTCCTAGGGTGGGTAGAGTAGTGACGTAGTGAAAGCGGCGAGGAAAACCGATATGCCGTACAGCAATGTGAGTCGCCTGTTACGAACGCCGTTTAGCTAAATAAATCACCGCGTGAAGATAACATTTATCAGTGTTATTTGTGTGTTTCCGTTAACAACATGCCAAGGAGGGTGAATTGGTGACGATTCCATATTGCCTACATACCCACTACAAGAATGTTTCTGAGAGGAAGCCCTCCAAAATTATAATATACAGTCCATTCACGGTTACTTCCAACTTTTCTAAAGCCCTACTAAGGTTCTACTTCCAGAATATTTATCCGTCTCACGCAAACAAAGATTTACCGAGTCTAGAAAATTACACTAAAGGGACAGCGCACCGCATTCTCGGTTTCTTCGGATGTTTCAAAACGAACCTTTGAAAAATCACCCTAGGCGTAACATGTCAACCACAAATATATAAAACTATATTCTTGAATAAGTGAAACTTCTATAAAGTGTAATACGTATTTATTTCGTATTAAATACGAATTAAAAACAGTGAGAGCAGCGATGTGTTGACAACGGCTAGTAAATAGTTCACAGATATATATTGTGTTAACCTAAATTTTGGGTATGCTATTTGTAAATTAAACATTGCCTATTTATATATTTGAATTTTTAGGTAGCACTGAAGGTAACATATTTCATTGTTACGATTAAAAATATCAGCGCAAATTACCGGGCGTAGGCCCTATTGACATGGGGTTTTATTTTCGTCCGAGGAAGAAAATTCAATAGGCGGAGAGGAGCTTGTCGCTCTATCTCTCCCTCGCTCTCTCTCTNGCTCTCTCTCTCTCACTCTCTCTCTCTCTCTCTCTCTCCTTCTCGGGAAATTTTTCAGCGCCTGTAGTAGCAGGAAAATTATACATGTTTTCAATTTTATCATATTTCATACTTATTACAGCAAAAATAATGATTTTTGAATTTGTAATTTACAACTGAAACGAGATTTTATTGTTTGAATACTTAGTATAGTATATTTAGATGTAATGGTGGGACGGTTACAAAGCCGAAGTTGGCAGAAGTGGCGACTGGTGACGCCGACATGACACGGCGTGTTTCTGAACGAAGCGTCAAGTTTGTACTAGTATTTTTTTAACCTACCTAGGCCAGTTACGATGCTGTAATAAACATGTTTTTCGACGGCATGAATAAATATACTGCAAAGTGCGTCGTGACCGCTGTGTGTGTGAAAGAGTATTGTTGCCATTACGTTACGTTGGACCAATGTCTGTGTGTTTGTGTGATTGCAAATATCGGACGTGTGAAATTTATACCTTTTAACCATTAACTGTTTTTAATATTAAATTAATTGTTTGAAAGTCACGTCTGTTGATCACATCGTTGTAATCTTACCCTAGGTGTTTGAAACACAATTCTGCAACGTACTTACGTTTCTGTGATTTGAATGTATGCCACAACCCCAACAAAATACAAAGCCCAGCCAGATAAATTAAAATAAATGCTTGAATAAAACTAGAAAACAGTAAGTACTAATGCATATAAATATAAGAGGAATAAAAGTTACGGTATACCTATTTGTGTGCATGTTCACCACTATATTTTAAGTTTGTCGTAGCTACGTGCAATAAATAAGTGACACGAGTTGCGTGCTTGAATTTACTGTCTCTTTTCGTTGGACTGGTTGTCCCTTCGTTTTCATTTTTGTTCCAACTAAAGCAGTCCTTTTTAAAGAAATAACCCAACACATATTAATAACAAGAAGTTTACTACAGTTCTTTCCCCCGCAGTTATAACAGGGTTAAACACAGTCACGATAAAATATTAAAGTGTATTATGTGTAATGTGCTATGTCGTGTATAACAAATATGTTAACATCGTAAAATAATAACAGTAAGAACTATCGTCAACATAGACATTCTTAAAAAGTCATAAAGCTGACCTAGATATTGTTATAGGCCTAAATTGTGGACATTATTACGACATGGTTTTTGAAATGTGACTAAATTCTTTGAACAGCTGAAAACAGTAAAGAGGCATTTGACAGTTAAAACGTAGTCACATGGCAGTGTTTAAGTTACATGTAGCGGGAGGATACGTAATCGGTTACCAAAAGTAGAACTTTTGCAGTACTTCAGAAAAGTATGAAGTAACCGTGAATGGCCTATACTAGGCATTACCAACACACATATTTTCTCCCTGTGTTTATTCATGTTAATTATAAATAAAATATTATAATTTATAAATATGGTATTAATAAAAGTTAAATTTAACCAAAAATTAGATACCTTCATGTTAACAGAATTGTAATACGTTTGTGATACATGACATAATTAGGAAACCTCCAAATACACCATAAATGGGGTGATTTTTCAAAGGTTTGATTAAAGAAGAGTGAAGAAACCGCTAATAGACTATACCACACATTATTTTCAGTTGGCTGCAAAAGCAGCAATGCGTGGTCCGATTATAAAACGCACAGCAGTAACGCCGAAAATATATTTGTAAATAATTCATGGGAATACCCTGCCTGTGTAGGGGATCATCTAAAAATGCTCGTTAGTGTCCATGTGTAAAGGGTTTACTACAGCTTATTTTCATGGACGGTCTAACGAGCGTAAAAATGTTTTATGGCGTCATCGGGATTTGTGCTTCTGTCGGCTCTTTAGCGGGAAGTTAATCCTCACGTTCGCATTTCGGGCTGGAGCGGAACGCGTTATTAGTGACGCTGCTTCGCGCTTATATTGTCAGGAAACGTCGCTATTGTGTTCACCGACATAAAGGTTCGTTCGAACTTACAAAACTTTGCGAGTAGTGTCCAAATAAATACCGAGTCATTTTTTTTTTTCAAACTAATAATTTCGCTCGCACAGGGAGGGTTAGAAATATTGTTTTGTTTGAAAATTCCCTGNGGACGGTCTAACGAGCGTAAAAATGTTTTATGGCGTCATCGGGATTTGTGCTTCTGTCGGCTCTTTAGCGGGAAGTAAATCCTCACGTTCGCATTTCGGGCTGGAGCGGAACGCGTTATTAGTGACGCTGCTTCGCGCTTATATTGTCAGGAAACGTCGCTATTGTGTTCACCGACATAAAGGTTCGTTCGAACTTACAAAACTTTGGGAGTAGTGTCCAAATAAATACCGAGTAATTTTTTTTTTTCAAACTAATAATTTCGCTCGCACAGGGAGGGTTAGAAATATTGTTTTGTTTGAAAATTCCCTGNCATTTTTTTTTTTCAAACTAATAATTTCGCTCGCACAGGGAGGGTTAGAAATATTGTTTTGTTTGAAAATTCCCTGACGTTCTCACCTTGACCAAAACACGACCTGATGTGAAGACCATAATGTAACCACACCGTACCAAATCCGCCGCAGTAGCATGACCAACCCAATTACATAGCGATAACGTGGGCAGCTGTTGCTAATAAGTAACTTAGTCTTACCAGCGTCAGGTAACCGCATACATTATTCAGAGGATATATTTTATACATGCGTTCACGTGACGTTTTTTATAACAGCCAGATACAGTTTGAATATCACGAAATTCCGAGCGAAATTCCTTTAAATTTACATCCTGTGTCCCAAAAATTACACTGATATTTCCCTGCTTTCACCGATAGTTTTTGAATTCCGTGACAGGTTCGCTGTTTTCCAGGTTTTCCAGATGTGAGTGGTATAACCATGCCAGCCATTGTTGTCCCGACAAAAAGGAAAGTTAATCGATATAATTTTATATATAGTTGACAGGCTGCGATAATGTAGTGGTTAGACCATTCGCCTACCACCTCGACGAACCGGGTTCAATTCGCATGTGGGAAACGAGGCGAACGTTGCCGTTCTACGGTGGGTTTCCTCGGGATACTTCCGTTTCTCCGACCATTGCATTCCGTTGCTGCTCTATCTTCAGATCTCTTTACCCTCATAAGCGCTGAATATCTTAGCTGCTAAGCGTTGCCAAAATATGACACATCTATATTTAGTTAGCTGAACAAAGTAACTGGCGCAATAAAAAAAATCGTTAATCCAAAAGTCTTTTTATCACAGATGATACTCGTTTGTGTTTGCTGAAGGCGTCATACTTATGCGGTAGAGAAGCCTGACAATAGGTGGTTCGAACAGAAACCTCCCCCCTTCTCCCCACGGGTTTGACTCATAATATATTTATATAGACTACGTAGGTAAGCTGTTTTGAAACCGTAATCGAATTAATTTAGTTTTCTTTCTTTGTAATCAATTGGAAAACGACTTGGCATTTTTGTCTTTCTCTCTTCCCTTCTCACACTTATCTCTCTCCCTCTCTTTCTCTCCTGTTCTCAGTGAGCGTAGACGCGGCAACACGTGGTAAGTTTTCACCCCAGCTCACTGCGACTCAGTCCTCTGCCTTCCACCATCTCCGCCTTCGCACTGTAAAGAAACATTGGAAAGGACGAGGCCAGGGATGACCTTGAACGTTGACGCATGGCATCGATAGGATGTCTTCAACGATCTCGTCAACCCAGGACAGCCGCCATTTTGATTTACCTCTTATTATGTGTCTAAGTTAGCGTGTACTGTTTCCTGAAGCAGCTCTTTAGGTTTTATATAAACGAGCTAACAAATTTTTTTAACACTTTCTCAGTCGTTGTTCAGTTTATACGCACATGTGTGTACGACACTTATCGCGGCAAATTAGACACTTGTCAGGTTCAGTACGAGGTGTACGTACATGAAATTTATCTTTCGTCACTGGCCGTTACGTCTGTGTGAGGCTAAAAAAAAAAAAAAAAAAAAAAACCCGTATACAGAATTTTCTATCTTAAAAATAAACATATGATATAAATCTGCAAACAGCTATGACATGTCACAAATACATCTGAACCAATCATAAATGTAGCTACATGCTAAAGCGTTTCATACTATAAATATGTTAGCACAAAATATTTCCACTATAAATACCGCTTAATAACTTCGTCTAAAGTGATGTAATCTTAAAAACCCTTTAAAAAAGTTTTTCGGGTATTTTTTAGAGTAAAAGTAAAACGTTCATTCGTAGCAGTGAAAGATTTTTACACTGCAACAAAGAAGCTGTTTGAAGGATAAATACAGGAGACGTTTGCATACCTCCGATCATTAATTGTCCGTGCACTTTCTGAAAGTTTATTTGATTTGAGAACGTTCCCCGACAAGGGATCAAGATAGTTAGTTATTGCTTTGTTTATTTCATTTTATAATATCCCTTAATGCAATTAATTATATGGCCGAAAGAGAGTGAAATTATCATTTTCACGGGTATAACTTTACTATATGCTGTTCACGGTTAATTGAGCACTTCATACATTCAAACGATGAAAAATGTCACTGCTCCTACCTGCACATATTTTAACGGGTACACCGACTGACATGCGTCCAGTAAAGTTGGTAACGACGGAGGGAAAGTAGTTCCAAGTCTTAACGTTGAGTTAAAAGTTTCAGGTAAGCATTTATGAATACTAAAATAATTTATTTTGCTTTCTGTTTTTTAACGCATATAAGTGTAACAATTAGCACATTTGTAAAATAGTTACTTTTCAACTAATTTCACAGTTTCCCTTGAACGACGCGCGAATAACGTGATCAGGATCAGGCCCACGGCAATGTTAATTTTACATATAGTGGAAGGATACACAATGTGTATACAAGTAAATCTTAAGCAGGGCTTTCAAAAGTGCTTGGTTTACCGAGAACAGCGTAAAGTAGATTGCAAAAATTTTTAATAATTTTAACGTAGCCCAAAAAAATTATTTTCAAAGACTTCCATATTTCAAAAAATTGCTACAATATACTTTGTGAACAAATACGAGACCTATATAGACGGCTGCTCTGAATGTAACTACAGAATTTCAATCAGTAAAAGTATACTAATAAAGATTAGTTCGATATTTGCACACAACACGGTGGGAAGAATGCACGGTACTCCATGCGCCTGACTGCGTGCTAATCACCACTTTGCTTCTGTCACAGAACACATAAGTACACAGAGGCAAAATAGCGTAGCGGTTCTTTTGATGTGAGCGAACTCATTCTCTTATTGGCTGCGCGAGACTCTGTGATGTGCCTTGTGTCTGACTGGCTGCTGCGTACTGCGAAAGGTTCCCTGTTGGCTGGGCTGCCTGGCTGGCGAGTTCGTTACAAGCTACTGATTGACGAATGGCGCTACAGGTTGCTGGCCAATGACGTCAGTTTTACTGGCGTGCGGGGCTGGCTCTGTATTCTTACTCTGTGGGGCCGCGGTGGTGTAACGGTTAGACTACTTGCCTCCCACCTAGGCGAACCGTGTTCGATTCCCGGTGGTGTCGCTCCGGGATTTTCGGATGTGGGAATCGTGCCGGGCGATGCTGTTGGTCGGCGGGTTTTCTCGGGGTTCTTTCGTTTCCCCCGCCCTTTCATTCCGACGCTGCTCCATCCTCACCTCGCTTCCTTCTCATAGGCTCTCTGGACGTGTAAATAGGACGGAGTAAGCTGGAGTGCGGCTACTTCCTGGACTGAGTTCACGAAACTTCAGCAGTGGGTTCACATCAGACACTTTGCAGAGGTGACCGGGTTCCTCGTCTCTTCCTCCCTCGCAACTCGCAAACCAGTTTCCTGGCACCGGCCACGCCTGTGCTTTATGGGTCACGCCGAATCTGCGCAGCGGCGGCTTGCAGAAAGGTACACGCCAACACAAAAGAAATTATTCCGGTTATACAGCTGCAACTTGCAAAACGTCTTTCACAAACGTAACCGCAGTTTACTCTTGTTTCTTTTATTTTTAAAATTTTCAAAACGACTATTTTAACTGCACAGTAAATTTTTTACCATACTATATAACATAAAATTTTGCTTTAACTATGTCACTGTAAAAAGGGTGAAATTTCCACTTACACGTTTGTGTCTATACCACAACATTACAAAACGAGTGTAAACTACTAAACCTTGGGTTATTATTTTTCTACACGTGCGGTTCTGTTACGAAGGAACTTTCGAAATCAGACGTACGATTATTTGGTGTTGAGTTTCTTAGTTATTGTTAATATTTTTCCTGTGTCCCTGTGCTTAATTTTGTATGGAAACTGCGATGTTATCGCGAAAGTAAATAACATAGTACTCGTTGGGAAATAAAAACTCAAAAACTGGTACTTTTGGAAATGCCGCTCATCATTGCGCTGTACAAACGTAAAGGCACGTCTATTTATAGCCTATATTTGAAATTTACCTTTCTTTATGTTTTTTGACTGTCTTTTATGTGCGATTATATCCTCCATTCGACTAGTAAAATGACAGATAATTATGTTAATATCTTTCATTTGTATGCAAATGACTTAACCATGTAAAAAAATCATCCATTTAAACGTATTGCGAGGTTATACAGCATTACAAGAATCGTCTCTGTGTTACCGTGTAAAGCCACGAATAAGTTGTCACCCCATGTGCAATCATTCACACGACGCCACTGATGAATTTCAAAGATTGCACTGTGTTGTCGTTCTTGCATTGAANACCCCATGTGCAATCATTCACACGACGCCACTGATGAATTTCAAAGATTGCACTGTGTTGTCGTTCTTGCATTGAAATCGTGCCTTCGCTTAACGTTTGATGCCACGTCCAAGACCAACAATGTGAGAATCGCACCTAAGTCAATCACTCAACACGATTGTTTTGAAATAAAATATTATGTGACTATCACACTCAATCTAAAATATTTAAAACAAAGGAATAGCACAAATGTGTTACTCACGAGCCACTTGAGAACTGTACGGCTTCTCCATGGTTTGTTGTTGCTGGACAAATTACTCACCTGNGTGTGTTACTCACGAGCCACTTGAGAACTGTACGGCTTCTCCATGGTTTGTTGTTGCTGGACAAATTACTCACCTGGAAACAAAAATAAAAATAAATTAATAATGTCCGTTACACTGCATGATCTTTAAACAACTTATTTGATTCTGATTCAAAGGACCTCCGGCTATCTCAGTAGTTAGATTCTGGCCTATCACCGCTAACGTTCAAATTTCAATTCCATATGTATGACAGGAGAGAATTTTTTGGTCTGTGGACATTGAAGCAAAGTTTTCTATATGTGCTCCCGTTTCTTCCTCTAACATTCACTCCACCACTGCTCCACTCCCATCTCATCTCACTTCGCCCATTATCCGAGCTGCACTTAGCGCCAGCCCCATTACATCCATGTTGCTGATGCTACCTTAAAACGAAACAAAGTTCATCAATACTTAATTTCATTTGCTGAAGATGAGACTACAAATGTCTGTATCGGTTGTAAAATATCTTATTTATGTTACCACAAAATTTTATATGCCTAATATAGCAAGATATTTCACAAACAATAACACCAATATCATAAACTCACGCCAGATATTCGTGACGATGTGCAATACAAACACTTTTAATTTAAATCTTAAAAATTAAACTATATACTGTATTAATGTTTAGTTAATAATAAGTGCATTTAAGCTACACATACAAGTTTCAAATAGCCTTTAAATACTAGTGGGTTCAAAGCTGAGGTTCTCACAAATACAGACGTTTTATCATTAATAGTATTTTTTATCGTCTTATAATACAGCCCTGAACATGGTACAATACTATGGATACATTTCGCATATATCCGTTTGGTCAAATTTGTGGATGAACTTAGCGTCTCTATAATGTGTACAATTTGGTCCATGGATAATCGCAACTTCAAAAATGCCAGTACCACATACCTGGCTTTAGTTACAATATAAGACGCGCTCTCCAAATAAGTGTATTAGGTGCCGCGGTTTCCACCACCGTGCCGTTGCCCGGGGATCCTCCTAGACAGTGTTACCAACTTCATCATATGAAGCTCATACGGTATCTGCATGACTGTGGTGTACGTACCTGAGTGCTCAGATTCCGTGCGGCCGACTGTACGCGGCGCGGGTTTCATTATAAAACCTCCTCGGCAGTGTTATGCCCGCGAGGTCGTGTGCATTGGTCTCGGTGATTGGCCGAGACCACCGACCGGGTCGGAACAGTCGAGGACGGCTCAAGATGCTGGCGAAAAATGGCCGGGCGCAAGGAAGCACAAAAAGAAGTGGGAATTAGCGAGCGGTGCCATTGTCTTCGCCGCGGCTGCATGGACCCTAAAAGAAATAGGAGAAATAGGGAGGGAGGCAGAAAAATATGTATATTGTGCCGGCGTCCTTGATGAGATCGTTCAGTCTTGGAGGCCCCACCGTGGCCGTGTCTGCTGCTAATGGGGTCTGGTTTCACGTCCACCTGGGGACTCCGCCCCTCCATGATCAAACAAGCACAGCCGAAAACTTCACCATAACGAAACTACGGTGTCGCGGGCGTGCCCGCTAATGCTGCGTGAAGCCATGAGTTGGACGAATGAAGGGGAAGGGGAGGGGTACGTGAATGTGGTGGGTCCAAAATTTGGAAGTCGTGGAACAAAGAAACCTCTGCACCTTTCATCTTAACTTAAGAATTACGTGGTTCCTATAACTCACCAAGGTGATATACAGGATCGGATTACATGCAACATTCACTGTGTTTTGGTTTCGGTAAAACAAACCCATTGTATCAGACTGATTGCCGTGAAATCTGGCAATGGTTGTTCTGGTAACTTAAGTCATACCTCCCTCTACAGCTTAACAACTGCTTCTGCTATTATCATGAACTTTTACTGATCAGAATTGAGTACACAGTATTCATTATAAGGTAGAGTCTTTCATCACATGATTATGCAGAAAACGGTTTAAAATTACAGAACCTGAGTGCTGCGGGCTCCGAACCATTTGGTTGTACTTCTCAGAACATGAGTCATGGCGGGATATAGTTGTGGATGTCACTTAAGGCGACACCCCAACTTATAGGAACGCAGTAGGGAAAGGGTGATTAAAATAATTATAAGGGCTACCGATTTTTTTAATAGCTACGTAAAACTATTACGAGTCCTCAGGAACGGGTTAGGGGGGGGGACTCTTTCCCCTGAACAACTCACCCCTGAAGAGCTGGAGATAGGAACCCCGCTGTGTTGTGTCGGCCTCGCGTCGCTGACGCCCCAGAAGACCCTCTCTCTTGGTTCGGATCCCCAGAGCACTCTTCTCACCCTCCTCCTGTTAGTANTTGTGTCGGCCTCGCGTCGCTGACGCCCCAGAAGACCCTCTCTCTTGGTTCGGATCCCCAGAGCACTCTTCTCACCCTCCTCCTGTTAGTATGTTGCAACTCATCCCTATTCGCTGATAGCTTGGCGTGGGCAGACTTATGGTTGTCAGCCGATGGCCATCCTTCACTATCAGCCAGGCCTAATTAATACGACCCAACTTGCAGGTTTTTTGCCCAATAGAATATGTTTTCGCAGTGCTGATCCAATCTCCTCAATAGGATACTGCTGACCGCCTTTCCCCTGAGCGCACTGCGTGGCTGGTGTTGCAATCGTAGCAACACCCCCGAAGTTAGCGAGAGGAGAAGTCCCCATCTTGAGTGAAGGGCAGGTTGTAGAAGACATATAAGGTGGAGATAAGATAAAGAAAGTTTTTTTTTCAGCCAGTTCGTGAAATGTGTGCAAGGAACATTCCGTATAGCAGGCGAAACGTTTGCTGAGCAGTGTTAAGTGTGAAATGGGGGCAACCACCGCTCTTTTCCTGGTTCCAGCGGTGCCGAGGGTATAGAGAAAGTATAGAAGTACCGAAGGCATATAAAATGGACGATGTGTCTTCTTCCAGTCGCCGTGGGAGTTAGGTCTGGCCAACACTTTCTGCAAGAGCCCCAAACAGTAGGCGAGGCTGGCTGTGTTCGGCGACCTGTTGTATCACACTGTTGTTGCGTTTGTAAGGGCGAGTGGGGTTAGAGAGCATAAATTGAAGGTTAATGGTTTCATGGAGCAAGAAGAGAAAAGACACCTGGGGTTTACGGATGCAGATACAATACATTGTGTGTGCATAAATGTTGTGAACAAAATTGTTTCTAGAAAGATTTGTGCACATAATAGCGTCCTAATGACACAGTGAATTGATTTTGAAATGTATGTAGCCGCTCTGCAGCAAACGTGTAATGGCTTACATATACGTGAAATTAAAATGAGCAATTTTAAACCTTTTACAACAAATGTATGGACAATAAAATGATGACAACACTACTGTCGTATAAACTATATGCAATTAAAAGCCTTTATAATATTCATACATTGATTTGAGTGTCTACTTTGTTTAAATTTTCCTATAAACTACTAAAGTCCTGTCAGATCTGACTATAGCATCGCTACTCTTACTATGAATACGTACTTCCTGGCATACTTGGACCGGTATGCCNCCCTGTCAGATCTGACTATAGCATCGCTACTCTTACTATGAATACGTACTTCCTGGCATACTTGGACCGGTATGCCAGAACGTGCAGTTTGGCATTACGTATGTGCTAACATCTTGGGCGATTGAAAAGCCATTACTAATCCTTAACTCGTGGAACGTATTTCTAAACGTGTTTTATCTATGTCCTGAGATGGTATCGGATGTGCCGCCGTTTGTTATTCGCAGACTCATGTGAGGCTATAAACAAATGAAAGCGACACAAAAATTTTTGTTTACAATAGCTTTTGCAAAAATAATAACCTGTGAGGTTTATTTATTACGTTATCTGTAGCACTGGCAGTTATTACATACTTTAAATAACTGTGCATAGAGTAATAAAAATTTATTNATTTATTACGTTATCTGTAGCACTGGCAGTTATTACATACTTTAAATAACTGTGCATAGAGTAATAAAAATTTATTATTATTATTGTCTGACGTGATATATTTATTTTGTTCTTTATTGCGTGGTAACTTATGGAACATAATATGATATTTTNATTATTATTGTCTGACGTGATATATTTATTTTGTTCTTTATTGCGTGGTAACTTATGGAACATAATATGATATTTTTCGTGTTTGTAATGTAAAAATTATGTACGTAAATTTTAAATGGCACACATGCATTTTAACAGCAAAATTGCAACTTTATATTTATGTGTTCATACTAATAAATAAATCTACAATCTTTTGCGGTAATGCAAATCAGAGATGTATTCTATTCAATATTTAAATTATGAAAAAAATTAACATGAAATTTCTTTGATAAAACGTGGGATCACGGCAAACACTTTTTTTTTCGGGTCTTGTGCCTTACTGGCTTAATTGCCGGCTGGCGAGGTCACATGTGCTGATTGGCGAACGGCGTTCCGACATTTTGCTGGCTGGAGTTCATGGAATAAACTGCTATTTCACNGGTCACATGTGCTGATTGGCGAACGGCGTTCCGACATTTTGCTGGCTGGAGTTCATGGAATAAACTGCTATTTCACTTCTGCGTTCGTAAGTATAGGCTACTCACGGTAAAGTGAGCACTTTTGAAAGTCCGTAAACATATTATAATTTAGCCTTAGACGTTAATATGAGAGTGCGGTTGAATACACGCACTGTGTTTATTACTTACATGCCAATATATATTTAAAAAGGCGGTTAAAGGATCAAAAATGNGGTCACATGTGCTGATTGGCGAACGGCGTTCCGACATTTTGCTGGCTGGAGTTCATGGAATAAACTGCTATTTCACCTCTGCGTTCGTAAGTATAGGCTACTCACGGTAAAGTGAGCACTTTTGAAAGTCCGTTAACATATTATAATTTAGCCTTAGACGTTAATATGAGAGTGTGGTTGAATACACGCACTGTGTTTATTACTTACATGCCAATATATATTTAAAAAGGCGGTTAAAGGATCAAAAATGNCGGTTGAATACACGCACTGTGTTTATTACTTACATGCCAATATATATTTAAAAAGGCGGTTAAAGGATCAAAAATGGCTGAAAGAAAAAAGTAACTAGGGCTTCAAAGTGCTCACTGTGCCGTAAACAGCGTATAATCTGTAGCGCCACACTCAGGCAGGGAAAATCAGCGTCCTGTTCCCGCTTGAAGCAGAGTCGGCATGGACGAAATAAGAGGAGATTATCGCGAGCGGAGGCTACTGTCTTATACAGGGACAGACCTGCTCTTTCTGGCTAGCACGATGTGAGGTTGGGAAGGGGTAGCGGCCAAAGAAAATGAATGAGACAAAGGGAATACCCGGAGAAAATTCCACACACCTTGGTAATGTCCACCATGCCAGCCGTTAGAAAACTCCCCGGTCCGATAGGGCTACGGAACAGAATACTTAGGAGCACACATCTGAAACAGCGGTTTATACCGCGAACTCCAGCGTCACACACCAGCAAAATGTTATCACTGGCCAGCAATATGTCGGCACGCCGTTTGCCAGTTATCGCCTGGTAACTACAAATACTTACCAGCCAGCAGGCCAATTGACATATACGCCGACTTCTTGTTTGCTACCCGGAGGAGGGGGGATCTTTAACTTCGTGTGACCACGTCCACATTAATTTTTATCTTTCTCTCTCTTTCTTGCAATGTGTTGTATGGTTTTGCCTGAAGGTATGCACGAAGGTAATACTTACTTTCATGCATGCCAATGTTTTTAACAATGTGAGTTACAATATTTGAGAAAACATGGCATAGAAATTTTTCTAAACATTCTAAATAAAATATTACAATTTNACAATGTGAGTTACAATATTTGAGAAAACATGGCATAGAAATTTTTCTAAACATTCTAAATAAAATATTACAATTTAAAAAATATTAAAATGCAGCACATTAAAATAATGTATTCTAAAAATAATGAGGCAAGAAGTTTACCATAAGTNATTTAAAAAATATTAAAATGCAGCACATTAAAATAATGTATTCTAAAAATAATGAGGCAAGAAGTTTACCATAAGTTACACTGCAAACTAACTAGTGGACGACCACCCAGGAGAGGAGGACAACGCCACTGCTGGCTGAAAAGTGGAGAAGCAACCTATCCCCTCGCCAATCTGTTCCCTGCGCCTGCGCCAACCAATAGGAATCTCTCGCAGCACGCAGTAACCAACAAGACACAACACCAGCTCCCAGTGTCTCGCGCAGCCAATCGGCAAATGGGAACGCCCACGTCAAAGGAACCGCCATACGCCACTTACTTCTGTTTGATTGCTACCCTTTCTGTTGTCTAATTATTTATCTAAAAATTAGGAAACCAGCACAATTTAGTTGTTTTGCAAAGAAGAGCTAGAGCCGGCAAGAATACTGTGTAATATGTACGACATGTTTTAAAAATGTCCACCATTAGAAGCCACGCAAAACACTTAATAGGTGAACAAGTTATAAAACATTTATTCAACCTTACCTAGTGTGCGTTGTGTTGTGGCCTTAGCGTATCTGTGATTTTAACATTTGCCACGGTTCAATAGTTTGCAAAAATGCTTAATTCCAGGCAGTAAAACTCATGAAATTATACTACAATATAACTGACGTATGCAGTGCAAATTGTTTGAAATGTGTATTTCTGGGGATATTTAATACTGCACATAGTAATAATACAACGCGTTTTCTCCTCTCGCTAACTTCGGGGGTGTTGTTACGATTGCAACACCAGCCACGCAGAGCGCTCAGGAGAAAGGCTGTCAACAGTATCCTATTAAGAAGATTGGGTCAGCACTGCGAAAGCATAATCTATTAGGCAAAAAACCTGCAAGTTCGGTCGTATTAATTAGGCCTGGCTGACACCGAAGGATGGCCATCGGCTGACAACCATAACTCCGCCCACGTCAAGCTATCGGCGAATAGGGATGAGTTGCAACATACTAACAGGAGGGGGGCGAGAAGAGTGGTCTTGGGATCCGATATGAGAACGGGGTATTTCCTAAGTTAGGGATTTCCTACTGCTTAGAAACGAATGCCAAAAAAAAAAGTTCCATTCATTCGTGGTGACTACTACAGCGTACTTCGCAAATCGCTGACTTCAGTCTGAGAGAGCGTGGTTGGAATTATGTCACGACCGGTTTAACTTGTAGCACTGGTGGAGATAACGGAGGAGGATTAGCTGTGCAGACAAGTTGGTTACGAAACATCTGCCTTTGCGTGTGGACGGAATAGTCCACAGAGGTGGCCGGTGCATTATTGGAAGGTGTGCTGACGTTTGTTAAAAACTCTTCTAGGGTCTATTCACGGTAAACTGAGCACATCATATATTAAATTAAAATTGTCATCGTCCTGATCACTTTATTCATGAGTAGGTCAAGTAAAACTATACAATTATTACAAAAGTAAATATTTTACAAATTTGCTGATTCTTAGACTTCAATTCATAGAAATAAACATTTAAAAAAATCACTTCAGTATTCACAACGTGAAGACATGCAACTACTTTACCTCCATCGTTGCCAACTTTACCGAGCCCATATCACTTAGTATGTCCGTTAAAGTACGTATATGCAGGTAGGGGCATTTTTGAAAGGTTTATTTCAGAAGTGTTCAATTAACCGTGAACAGCCCATGCCTTCGTGACCAACTCGTGAAACGCGTTTGGGAGTTCCTGTGTGTACTGCTAGGAAAAATATTTGTTCGACACAGTAAAACTTTGGTACGAATATTTGCAACAAAATACGCACGNCATTTAAAAAAATCACTTCAGTATTCACAACGTGAAGACATGCAACTACTTTACCTCCATCGTTGCCAACTTTACCGGGCCCATATCACTTAGTGTGTCCGTTAAAGTACGTATATGCAGGTAGGGGCATTTTTGAAAGGTTTATTTCGGAAGTGTTCAATTAACCGTGAACAGCCCATGCCTTCGTGACCAACTCGTGAAACGCGTTTGGGAGTTCCTGTGTGTACTGCTAGGAAAAATATTCGTTCGACACAGTAAAACTTTGGTACGAATATTTGCAACAAAATACGCACCTTCCGTTCAATACTTTCGCTGAAGTAAAAAAAAAAATGTATTTGCTTCAAGTTTACGTTTACTTGATTGATGAAANCTTCCGTTCAATACTTTCGCTGAAGTAAAAAAAAAAATGTATTTGCTTCAAGTTTACGTTTACTTGATTGATGAAACAAGTTTTTTTTTCTAATCAGCTCTTTTCCAGTCAACAATACACTTGGTAAGAGCAAGCAATTAGGCCTATATGTTTGCATGATGTTGTAGCAAACAAATCGCTCTCTTGGTGTAGCAATTGGTACACAACCTGAAGCTATTCGTTAGCAAACACCAGCTCACCATGAACACAGTCGCCACCCGTCAGAGATTATTCATTACAATTCGTCCTCTCCGCGGTGAACTCTCGGCGAGATGAAAACCACTACTTAGTGGCCAGAGTTGGCTAATATTTTGGTAACTGGTGGTCTCATTCCAAGGACCAAGAAGTCAATGCGTTTATTTAACATTCATTGCATTGAGAAAATGTTATTGTTGAAGCACACAAAGTTTTTTTGGTGCAACCAAATCAATTGTTTGCATAGGGGCAGTAAAATTATTGGTTCTTGACACCGAATTATTTTGTTGTTCTTATTTGAATGCTCCAAACAAAAATTTGTTTAGCCCTACGCACATTAAACACTTTCGGTTAATATAAAAAAAACTTAGAAGCTCGACCGAGANAACAAAAATTTGTTTAGCCCTACGCACATTAAACACTTTCGGTTAATATAAAAAAAACTTAGAAGCTCGACCGAGAATCTAACCTTGATCATGTTCGCCCAAGCAATCTCAGCTAAAGTGGCTATTAACGAAATTGGAATCTTTTTTAATACATACTGTTTTAAAACTGGGCAACGTGCGCAAATAAATATTTGAAGGTTAAGGCGACTAAAAATATTTTTTACACTATACAAATAAATATTTTGTTGGATGGAACAAACCTTTCTCTCAGTTTGTGATGCAATGAAACCAACTAAAAAAACGAAAAACACCGCGAGCCTTACTCTATCACGTGATTTGGGATTGGCCTAAGGCATAGAGGAGAATTTAAATGTGTTTTAACACTTACTACCCGGACCACACCTCGGTGACGCATACGTTTCCTCACGTTGCAAATGTGGAGGACGTTTCCGCTGGCAGATTCGTTTTTTCGGGGTGCTCTGTCACTGCTCCATTTCCAGCCCGCTTCACGCCTGTCGGCTTTCATGCACCACGAATCTCTCTCTCTCTCTCTCTCTCTCTCTCTCTCTCTCTCTCTCTCTCTCTCCCTTTCACTCTGCCTTTCTCCTTCTTATTACCTTCACTTCATCACTAGGTCAAAGTTAGTGACCGTTATGAAGAGACGAGTGTGTGACTTCTGTACTTGCGGCTGCACATCAGTTTTTACTTGGTCACTGCGTTTCTAGTCGTTGCAGTGGTTTATCTACACTGAAGAGGAATAACGATGACAATCTTAATTTCTTAAGCCTGATACAGACGGGCATATTTTGTGAACAAGAAGGTGATCACCCTCTCGTATTCAAGTCCCATGTACATACTGTACGCACAGTAGTGGTACTTTGCAGAATGCCAGCCACTCATGTCCACCACAACACACAGAGATTTTACCAATCTAACAAATCACTAATAGAGAATTAAAATCTGTTTTCCAATCTCAAATTAACAATATCAACATTAAGAAATGTACGGGAACTACATAAACGCAAATAAAACGCAAATGTAAACAAACCACTTGCACAATAAGGTGAACGAAAAATAGAACAGTCTCTAAATGATTCTAGCTAGCACGCAAGCCCTTGAACGCAAGTCGATTTCAAATAAGTTAGCCAGTCACACGATGCAAGTTTACTTGAACAAGAAATATGTACACCTTCTCGTACAAGAAAGTGAACCGTGTGTAACGGGCTTTACATTCCACGAGTCTTATGAGAATAAGGAAGTTTTATATTAGGGAACCACGAGGAAAAGTCACAAGGAATTAACTGGCCGAGATCTATCCTACGAACACCCGGAAGCAAGGCGGGAATACCAAACAGAACTTGCCTTCTCTGCTGAAGAACGGTCTTTTATTTTTTTGACAATCTTCAGTAGCGTAGTGGGTACGCTGTTCTGCTTTTGAAGTGACAGTCCTTTTGGTTGATATTTTATTCCCAAGAACTATCCCGTTCGATTAATCCCCTGACTCGTTATTGCGAGTATTCTCGTTAATGTATGGACCGCTGCATAACAACGGCAAATGTGATAGGTACTGCGCACGGTTACTGCAAAAGTTCTTGAAAACATCTGTACTAGTCAGCAGTAAAAATTACTAGTTAGATGTAAATTAAATCCTTTGGCACATACAAACTAACGAGTTGCTCTCTGATTCAAACGAAATGCATTTTATAATTTGTTACTTTTTCTGCAATGGATCATTGAAACTCTTCTACAGGCTCCATTGTGTGAATTATTATGACGTCAGATAAAACATTTCTCAGGTTGCAACACCTGTAAATAAAAATTAACGTGTAAATTAAGGAGCTAACAGATTCCATATGACAAATTATAGTGTCGCTGTATGATTCTTGAACACAATACACTCTAAACTTGAAACTTTGAGAATTGAGCCAAATGAGTGAAAACCGTGAAAATTGAGCAACTGATAGTCGGTGTCAGAACACTAATTAATATAGTGGCTGAATTTCACTGATTTGTATNAACTCTTCTACAGGCTCCATTGTGTGAATTATTATGACGTCAGATAAAACATTTCTCAGGTTGCAACACCTGTAAATAAAAATTAACGTGTAAATTAAGGAGCTAACAGATTCCATATGACAAATTATAGTGTCGCTGTATGATTCTTGAACACAATACACTCTAAACTTGAAACTTTGAGAATTNATTCCATATGACAAATTATAGTGTCGCTGTATGATTCTTGAACACAATACACTCTAAACTTGAAACTTTGAGAATTAAGCCAAATGAGTGAAAACCGTGAAAATTGAGCAACTGATAGTCGGTGTCAGAACACTAATTAATATAGTGGCTGAATTTCACTGATTTGTATGTGATTCCCACTGAATGTCAAGAATTCCACTGCTATANATTCCATATGACAAATTATAGTGTCGCTGTATGATTCTTGAACACAATACACTCTAAACTTGAAACTTTGAGAATTGAGCCAAATGAGTGAAAACCGTGAAAATTGAGCAACTGATAGTCGGTGTCAGAACACTAATTAATATAGTGGCTGAATTTCACTGATTTGTATGTGATTCCCACTGAATGTCAAGAATTCCACTGCTATAAATCACTTGTTCCCAGTAAATTTTCTTGGTTCACCGGGCAGCAGTAGCTCATCAACTGACTTTCAGTGAATATTATTTCACTGATTCGGACTTAGAGTGTAATGAAACAATCAATATGCATTTACTTTGAAGTCTTACGGAAGAATAAATTGTTTTTTTTTTTAGCTTGGGCTTAAAATTGTAATTTACAGTCGTTCTTCCGTCGTTATCTTATTCGACTCGAGTCCATGGGAAAGGCCAACTTTGCAGACACAATATTCATTAATTATCGACTATCTTAAAGATAGTAACAGATGTGCCGGTAGGTACTCCTACCACGAAGCCACTTTCAGTGTATGTAATCTCACAATATACTACAATGGATTTGTAGATGCTCTACTATTTATGGTGCACGTGATGTTTTAGAATTGTAATGACACAGCTTTCTCTTTATTTTTCTTTTTAAGCTAGGCAGTACTGTAAAATGTATTTATTTAATTTGCAATTTGTTTTGGTTCAGCAAAATAAAAATAATTTTGGTCCGAGTTGTCCTAGTGCTGATAAACAATATTCATGCATTGATTGCATTCTGCGATCGGCGAAATACGTGTCCGTTGCAAGGTTTACATATGCTGTTCACGTTAAGGTGAGCACTTTTGAGGCCCTAGTTACTTTTTTTACTAACACCCATTTGTTATATTTCCTTCACTTGCCTTGTAAACATTGCCTTGTAAGTAATAAACTCAGTGTATATATTTCACTGGACTCGAAAGTCAACGCCTATGGATACAATATAATAATTTATTGACTATTATTCCAAATGAGAGGGCTTCAAAAAGTGCTCGCTTTACCGTGAATAGCCTATAGTAACGTTCGCTAGTCGCATACCATAAGATCAGCCACGCCTACAAACTAAGATTAGCAGCCAAAAAGTAACTAAACTGCGTTGAGTAATAATTCCTTTCCATTAGTAGTTAAGGCGAAAATGTACTTCTTATAGACCTGGTAACCTAAGGCGTCAAAATATATGTAAAAAAAAAGTTTGCAATTCGACTTGTTTAATATCTGAAGCTGCAACCCGCGTGTGAACTATACAATCGCTGAACGGAGTCACGACGGGTTCATTTTTTTCATTGCTTGGAAAGTGAAAATCTGTTCTGCACCCGGACTCACATCACGTGTGCAATGAGTGTCTCGCCGATTAAACATGAACGGTCGCGGCATGCTAAATATACCGTCTTTGAAACTGTTATTGATTCATGTGCGATGCACTTTGAAAACAGCCGCCATAAATTAAGACGTATTTGTACATCAAATTTGAAAGCTCTGTTTGTATTGAATATTTCTTTGTAATCAAGGAGCAGTGCATGGTCTCGCGTATTCCAAAGGGGTTTCATTTACATCTAAGTGGCAATTTTTTCTGTTGACTCTTATGGATGTCTTCCGAGAACTTTCAGAGTGACCTCCGTACACAAACTTGTGAAGTAGTTTTCATGGACAAACTAGTTAAAAGGGAGATACATGCAAATGGCAAGTGACTCAAGTGTTGTTAATACAGCGCTGACAGAAGTGATACTTGCTTCAGAATACTAGAAAAGAGAATCGAGACTGCAAGCAGTCATATGGAGTTCTGAGACTTGGACACAATATGTTATAGGTCCACCGAGCATTTTCTTAAGTTATAGTGTCGATAGAGAAATTTTATTTTATTTATCGTAATGGGAACGTTTGCATTAAAGAACAGGACCACTTATCCAAATAATTCGAGTAGATGTGGGTAAAAGTGCCTACATAACGTCAGTTTCAAAAGCAAACAGCACTTAATTGTTGCCATTAGAATTTTAATTGAAATAACAAAGCACAAGCATAATCTTACTAGTATTTATTATCTGAGAGTCTGTGTATGCGTGAGTTAAAGGGGAAATTTCGAGTTTCATTTCTGCCTGTGTATAAATATATCACAATTTATTTCCAATGTGTTACAACGGTAATTTTGATGCTGCTGGCGGTAATAAATTCTTTATCTACTTTTTTGAGATGTTTAAGTCTTGTCGTCTTTTCTTCCGCGATTTTTTCGGTATAAAATTGTAGGATTTAAAACATTTTTGACATTTCCAATCTAACATAAATGCACTGATACAAAAAAAATGCAATAAAGAAACCCGGCATAATATTAAAAATATGGTAGAATTGTAAAGTGACAAAAACAGAAACCAAAGTCAACAAAATGTTCTCTATCAAAAATGTATGTTGTGATTGTGATGCTAATAAAACCATATCTAAAGTTTTAGAAAAAAAATGTAAAGCTTCTTACTACAAGGGATTGTCACTAATCGTGTGGTTAACACTCCTGACTTCTATTCTGCAGGCCCCTAGGTTCCAAGTTTGATTCCAAGTGGATGCACTAGTGTTAGTTCCATTTACTATCCAGGCAGCTGCTGTAGCTTCCCTGTTCTAAAACCTTGAGTTCACTTTGATGCGCCTACAGACAGCCTGGATTTATCACTATTTATCCGTGGTTTCAGTCTGAAATAGGTAATAATTGGCTGGTATTTAGAACTTTGCTCCTGTAATTATAACATTCTTTTTGTCGAAATTGACGGAATGGGCCTATTGATGACAGTCAAACTACACGTCCTATTGCTCCAAACAGCATAATGCATATCCTCCTAATGTTGCAATAGCCACTGAACGTAAACGATTTGTATGTAAAATAAATAATGTGATCGGTAAATATACAGGCCTACAGTATTGCAGATTCCAAGTCTGAGCCTTTTCTACTATATTAGGCACGTTCTAAAATTTAATTTTCTGTCGCAAGTGGCTTTATTAAACACGTTCCTTTGCAAATTAACGTGTTAATGTAAAAAAAAGCCGCCACTTATTTCAGCATTTTCAATACCTGCGAGAAAACGCACAACACTTATCGCTAACAAACTTTCTCATCTGAATACTGTAAACAAGACTTACTGTTTCGTCGAGATTTCAGTCAGCGAATGAATACGTAACTAAATTTGAGTTACTAAGTAGCTACAAACTGAGGAGTCTGGGAGTCAGTAACCGGGAAAGTGGAATTCATGGCGAGTCAGTATGAATCACTCTCAACTATAGAAGTGAATAATTTGTAGAATTTACATAGTTACAGTGGGCCAGTTTTTATTTCACTGTTTCAATTTCAGAGTGTCTCGGTTTGAAAGGAAAATAATATTGCGTTCTCAGGGGGGAGATTATTTACAAAATATACAAAGTACATTATAAGCAAACCACATTTGTACAAAATATAAAAAGTTACAGTTTTAGTTGCCGCAATACAAAGCCAGATTTATAAACCTATGATCGGATTGAGGAAAGACAGAAATTTTTCCCAACCACTAAAAAGTCAGGTTGGCGATGCAGTGGGAATTTCCTTCACTACGAAACCCGTTCTTATACTGTGAAGGGTAAGAATAGTTTNGAATAGTTTTTTTTTTCTGAGGCACCGTGCAGCCCCTAACACGAGTCCTCTTTCAGCCTGCGCGATACGGAGGCCGCCGCCCGAACTGAGAAGAGCCAGACATCAAGATTAGTGAAGCCCAAGACTCCCATTAAAAAAAGTCTTCCAAGCTGCGCTGTAAAAAAAATAACAATGCTCCGGGATCAAGAGGAGGGTGAAAAGCTGTCCTCCGAGGTCCAGATAGCGGCCAAGGGCGAACTAACGTCAATTAGTTCGGGCGCAGGCGTGAAGAAGAGGGAGTAGAATGGCGAAACTTGTTGCGACTCGGGACGTCAATGGCGATAAGTGTGACTAGACATTCGCTCAAAGCGTTGCGTACATGAGCTGTCAAGTCGCACATCCTACGGTCGGCATCGTCCTCCAAAAGGATCATAAAAGTCAAAGATGGCAATGTTGTCAAATAAATTCCTTCTCAATACCACACCGTGGCGAACAAAAAACGGACAANGGTCGGCATCGTCCTCCAAAAGGAACATAAAAGTCAAAGATGGCAATGTTGTCAAATAAATTCCTTCTCAATACCACGCCGTGGCGAACAAAAAAGGGACAAAAATTTTAACCTACCTGAAATGTAGAAAATTTATTTCACTAGTATTTAAATTTACGAGGACCTGTCCTTGAGAAGAATTTACAGTACCTTCATTCTCTTTATGTACGTAAAGTTCCATTTACTGCATTCAATTTGACCTATCTAAAGATCTACGCGACTGAAGTCTATTACTCATAAAATTAGTAACGCATATGTTCTTTGAAGGAATCTTGCAATGGGCCGAACCCGTTCGAATGATAACCATATTTTTTTAAAAATAACATTAGAATGTTTTATTACAAGACGCATTCTTATGAGGGAAATAGTTTCCACCAGATGTTTGTTGTTGGTAATTTGTTCAAGATCAACCAAACCGTATGGGTGCGGAGGTATCGAAAAGTGGACTTATTAACGAGATTCACGCCCAGTGCGGGAGTGCGTAAAGGTTACATTCCCCGCCATTTTTCTCACGAACAACTGACGTTCTTGATGGTGCCACCAGCGGCATCACTGCAAACAAATGAAGAGCAGAGCGGGAAGAATAACTTCAATCATATGGCGGTTCTGGCCGGCCTAAACATATGACGTATTGCATCAAAAAGGTTTACCCAGAAAAGTTTGTTTATAAATTACTGCCATTCACTACCTGTTATTGAATTATCCGTAAGACTTATTATTAGTTTCGCTTATTTTTTATTGTTATTCAGCAAGAGTAAAAATTAAAGATATCAGTATAGCTTTACAGAGACCACTTCTCATAGCCCTATACGAATATGGCTAATCGAGGGAAAAAAATCAGCATCGTATTTACTCTAGTGAGTCGAAGCTAAAAACTGCAATCACGTGCCGCGACAACAAAACAGTAAATTGCCTACCGGTGATAACTTCCAACATTTTGTTATTAGTGTTAATTTCAGAAGTCATCACATGTTTATGCTTAATATTTTTCATATGGATTCCCAGGGATGTCTTTCATGACAAAATGTCTGTCAAGGTTTTATTAAATTCTTTGAGCCAGACAATATTATCTCAGTCCTCACACAGTCTTGCAAAGTGTTATCTTTCTAACCCTTACTCTTCTAGGGGCGAGGGAACGCATGCACACATGCACGCGCACACACATGCACGCACACACACGCGGGCGTAAAAAGCGCTTTCAGCTCCGGTTTCACTCAACAACGTAACAGATGTTTGTCTACCACAAGTTATTTTCTTAGGAACAATACGAGTCAGCTCCCTCTGAAAGCGCCCCATAGCCTAGGACAGGGATTTAACTAAATTAACACAAGACGTTTTCGAGTCAAGTTTGAAGCTATGAAAATCGCTCAGAATCAGCAGAATTCAACTTCAAATCACTTTCGTTGTAATATATTAAATCTCGACGATTATCTCGCTGACTACATTTCAGTGGTTTGATAGTGGCTAATTCTTATTTGCGGTTAACCGCACTGCCACAGACGCTGATTCCCTGTGCATTCGACTGATTCGGCAATCAGTGGAACGTGTTAACTGAGTTTTCAATTAGCGACATCTCGGAGGTGACGGTGGTGAGCGTTTGCAAGGCATCACTCCGGGCGAATGCTGGGATGGTACCTCACTGCGCGCCATGGCTGATTCCTTCCTCTCAGCAAGTTGCTCCGTCTCCAACAATCTCGCTGCTCTACCCACCTACCACGTGCGTAATGGGTACTTCGCCCAAACGAGTGGTCGCAATGGATTCAGCAACGAGTGTGTGCAGTCGCGAGTAGCCAGAACAAGCGCATACAGGCATATGTGCCCCTTCCTCAGTACCTTGCAACGGTTCACCAGCCGCCACACTTCCTACAAATATACAATACGAATGAACTTGTGTTAGAATTCTGCTTGGACCCGTTCTACAACCACACTGACGCGGATACGTATCACAGAAGCGGATAACGTGAAACACTCCGTGTTCAATCGTCAACGGAACGCATGCGTACACAGATACACACGGTGTAACTCTTCTGTGTCCGTGAATCCGTGCAGACAATAGGAATCGAGTATTTCGTTAAGTGAAATTCATTTTCGTGACCATTGTGGTTCTCAAGAAAACGAGGGCAAGAATTTGAGGTGACTATTATAATTTTTGTTTTGCTAAACACACGTGTACGGTAGGCAGTACTACTTACGAAGTGAAGTACTTATTATAGTGTTAATTTTAAACGTGAAGTGTGTTAGCACAATACTTATGTCAGTACTTTCAAACAGAAAAGTTTTTAATTTCCTAGGTTGCAGATCGTTACGTTTCTGTGTATTGTAGAATAGCTAAATTCATTCTGATTCGTCCACTCATTCCGTTTAAGAGTTCCGTGCTCGTTTTCTTACTCATCCATGCACATTGTACGTCTTGTGTGATTTATATTATCAGACTCTAAATATTTGTCACTTAGTTATTTACCCTAATGTAACCCTAAATGATGGATCGATAAAAGTTGATCAACGTACAGACGTTGAGATTATGTTAGTTAACCAGTTGAAGAAATAAATGACTTCGATTGCAATCTTGTGTCTGGATGGGAATTAAGCAACGTAGCATACTTATTGCGCGGTGCCTCGGAGCGATCAAAGCAAAAACAATGAAAACGGAGGAAAATTTTTAACTCACCTGAATACTTTCGTATGAATGGTGTCTGTTAAATACAAAATAGTTATTTCAAAGTCGAGCCAAATCAACTGGTAGAACGCAGATTTTGTTTTCACAATAGCAGAATTCAGCCTATTTAACTCCATATTCGGACGGTAGAAAATTATATGCTGTGTAGTTTTAACATATTTTTTGTTCAGTCAGTATCACAAGCTACTTATTCAGTAGTACAAACGACTCTTCCTCTTAGTGTTAACAAATCAGAAGACAGTTGTTGCTCGACGGATTTATGAAAAAGAAGGATGGTAATGAAACGTTACTGAATGCTGGTAGTGAAGAGAAAGACGTTTAATGACGCCGTAAATTATTTCCTCCCTGCACGTCACGTTGAAGTAACTCCGACGGTTAAGTTTTAAACTCGGCCATGCACACCACAAGCATGATGTTATATGTGTTCTTAACGCTGTAAGGTTTCTCAACTGGCGCGGAACAATTTTTTTTCCTCCCTTAAAGGTCGGTATTATGTTACGCTTCCGAGTGACTAATTTGTTAAGTCTGTCCCATGTGATGAGGCGCGGTCGATTTTCTCTCTTCCTCCTAGTCGTCCTGTTATGTCGGCCAGATGTCCCGCGTCGAGTAGGAAGAAACGATGTAGGAGGGCGTAAAGACTCTGTCACACTATCAAATTCTTCTATCAAAGTGCATCAAACATAGTACGTCAAAGGAAGTTTGAATTTTGTGACGTCACCGGTATGTCATTACTGCTACCGTTCTTGTCCAAAAACTTGGAAGCCTCCATCTTCCATTTAACATTTTGTATATTGGACAAGTTATAAAATTTTACTGACGTGTGACTACTTCAACCTGTTAGAACTGTGCACATAAAAACAGTAATTTCCGACCCCACAAATTTTTTAAATGGCAACCAATAACTTGAAACAGAATACGGAAATGGAAATAGTTAATTTATGATTCACTTGTTTGCGTTTTATGAACCAAGGCTTCTCCACTACCTCTGTACAAACATGAAAACCAAAATATTTACTGGGCGTAATACACTAACAAATATTATATAAATCAAGAATCCGGGAACAAGGCGTAGGCCCAGTAAGTGCACATTGTACTTTAATAATAAAAAAAATAAAAGACAACAAATTTCGTCGCGCAACAAATATCTACGAAAAATAAAATTGTAAGTAGTTTTGAAAAAAAATTAAATTGCATAATTCGTAATATTTATTTCCTGAAATAAGATGCGTGGTAACACAACAGCAGTATCGAAAGTTATATTTCAACAAAAATCACACTTTGACATTTCCAACATATTCTAGATTATTGTTCAAATTTGTAGAACGGAAAAATTGGATGGCGGTATTTCGTCTTCAAATTTTGTCAGACATCTGTGAATGATAAAATGTGGCAGCGTGATAGTGGCTTAAGGTGGCCGCCTGGGTAGGCCACCGAACGGTGAGCACAGCTCCAGCAGAAAACGTTTTATAAAAAAAACCGTCCAACGTGTCTGAGTGAGGTCTTCTTATGAATAGTATTTAAGAAACGTTACGCGCCTGTATATGCTTTAAATTTCCTCCATTTCTCTCTAAAGCATGTTTTTGTGATAGTGAATATGGCCCAAAAGGATGTTTTCACGGTAATTTTTAGGTATGAGCATTCCGGTACAAAACATTGAAAAAGGAATAGGGACGTGCATCAAATCTTTATTTGTATTATTACGTCATAAAATGGTAGGGTCTCCGCTGAAAGTCTCATAGAGGTGCGTTATCGACGGCAAGACTGCACGCCAGTTCAGTGCTTTGCGCGTAGAGGCGATGAGAGAGTTGATGCGCAGGTCTCGGTCGCCCTTAGCGCTCCCACGCTTTTAGGCCTCAGACGAGCAAAATTCTTTCAACCAGACGGCCACCTTAAGATTCCTTCTCGGGACTTGCGTCTTGTTGCCGGTGTGAATGCTGATAGTGAGAGACGCATACAACATGGCTGATTACCCGCTAATTTTCTACACTACAGTCAGAATCGTCATCAGCACTCATGACTCAACAGACCGTCCCCCTAGCGACTCTCTTTGAGGTGGGTAGTCATCGCTTAAAAAAAAACTGTAAGGATGACCCTCAAAAGTACACCGAAGTTATCCCAAGGAATTTACACCCAAAAATTATACTGGCGTGTGTACCTATGCTGAGTTCAATAAACGTGTGAATTCGCTACAACTTTGAAGAACTTTCTCGTCAGATAGCCTGCTTAAAATTAATTCACGCGTCAACGCCTTGTTTGCTAAGTTCATCGTCATACACACTTAGAGTTAAGAAATTATGTTCCGAAGTAGAAAATTTTACAATTAATTATTCTACTGCTTCATGTCCGTCCTGTTTTTAATTATTTTCTTAATTGGCAGAACTTACCCTTGTAAAGTTATTTATGCTCTTCAATCTGCTCTTGTATTCTCATACCTAGCTCATCTCAATTTCTAGATCCCTCTCATGGTCCTCTAAACTATGTAGCCTGAAAGAGGCGTCAGTGCCATCATTTCTGGGGATTTTTTTTAATTTAAACATTTGACAAGGAAGGCGCATACTATTTAAATATGATTGCCAGGTTTAGTTTGTGGGATGCTCCTTAAAATTTAATGGAAAAATCATTGAATTGGGAAACTGGCCAGTTCAGCACTTGGAGCTTGCGCAGCATCCTTCTTGATGCACTAATACAGGCAAAGTGAGCCGTATTTTTCTGTAAATTATTTAGTCCATAAAACCCCTGAAAAATAACTCTTCGGGGATTTTTACTTGAAAATTTCGCGAATATATTCGCTGCCCTGTAAAAGTAGTTTTTTGAACTGCTGAAAAAAATTGAAATTTTATTGCCAGAGAAGTAAACTGCAACTCAAAAATATTTTCGTAATGAATTTTTAAATAATCTTTTGTACGGTAGCCGTGAATTAGTTCATTGAGACCCAGTGTATACATTTGTGTACATTACGCACGTGTAGGTAATTTTTGGTCTGTACTGCACACTGCGAAACTCAATGACCAATGATATTGCCTGTGGGTAAATGATTCGCAAACCGTCTTACTGGTCTACGTCATAATTGGTTCATATTACTGTAGCCAAACATATAGTCTACAGCTTATTAGCTGTGAAAATGAAACAAGTGTTGTGTCTACTTAAGTACAGCACGCATCACAAAGGTTTTTGTTTGCAACGCCTGAAACCGAAAATTATAGTGAGTCTGAAAGGGTTAAATAGAGGAATCCCTTCATGTTTTATTCATGAGTATACTGAAACAAGAATTTCTGAGCTGTCGTGCTTGTACCTATTGTACACAGTTTTATTTGGTAATTAAGGCCAAATTTAATAAATCTGAAAAAACAGTTCACAAATCTTTTCCAATTACTTGAAATTTTCTTATAGTGCGACAAATAATTCGTCCGCGACATACTACTTGTATTTAAAATACATTTGGAATTTTTCTTCGTTAAGGGTTCATGCTACTGTTAAAATGGCGTCATTTTGGAATTTAGTTTTGTGGTGGTAAATTATTTCAAGGGGAAACATTTCTGAAATACATTTATAACTCTTAAAATTGGGGTTATTTTACAGGGGAGGCATAAGAAAATTACAAACATTGTTTTTATTCCATAAAAATTAAAAACATTTTGGAAGAATATATGTGTACATTAGGTTTTACAGCTCTTTTTTTTTTTTTTTTCTTTTCGCAAAATGCATCTTAGTAAAAATTTGACAGTAAAGATTGATTTTATTATTTTTTTGCATGTTTTATAAGTTTCCGCTTTTTTATGGAAGGCTTTTTCGGGAAAGAGTAAATTACAAGCTAAATTACATTTTAAAACGACCCACAGATCCATAGCATTCCCAGGATTCAAACCCAAAAATTTGTTTACCGAAGACGCCTTGAAGGGGTTCACGAGTTGAAATTTATTTCCCACATATTTAGCATATTATATTTGTTTTGAGATAAGAAACAAAAATCTGAACAAAAATTATGGCAAATGGTAGAAAATTACTTTCAAAAAACCAGTGAAAGGAACGATAGGAGCGGCCAAGAACACAAGTACAGCGCACATCTCATTATACTCCATTCACGGTTACTTCAAACTTTTCTGAACCCTGCTTTCTGAACTACATCCAGGATATTCCTCCTCCTCATATAAACAAAGCTTAGAAAATTACACCAGAGGACCAGCGCAACGCATTCGTGCGCTTTCAATCTAATAATAGTTTGCATAAGAACTATTTATTACTAGGCATTACCAACACACCTCATTTGTCATTGTCTTTTTTCATTTTTATTTTATTTTAATTTAGATAAAATATAAGTATAAGTTAAATTTAACAAAAAATAGTGTACTTTTATATTAACCAGAGTATAAAACCCTTATGATATGTGGCATGTTTAGGAAACAACCAAACACATCATTCATGGTGTGTTTTTTAAAAGGTTTTGTTCAAAAAGTGTGAAGAAACCGCGAATAGATTACAGCACGGTATTGCAACACTCGAGGGGCTTTAAAGTGGGTCTAAGAAAGTTAATAAATCTTGGCCACATTGTTAGTCTTACAAAATGTGTAAATTCTGCGAGGTGACTGGAAGGAGAAGCCAGTGAAGAATTAGCGAGCCTAAAAGTTATCTGCGAGCTGGAGGGGGTTGATAGCACTGGGTGGCGCGGTTCATGTAAGGGAAGGGGGAGCGCGCGCAAGTGGGTCGCGATAGGAAGCGAGTGGGCGAGCTGGTGGTATCTGTGCGGCGGGGATAGTTAGCCGTTATCAGGGCAGAGAGGGTGTGGAAACACGCACTCTCCACCAGATAACAGCGACTCTAGCGAGGCAGGAAGGGAGACTCGTAAAGAGGAGGAGCTGACCCGAATACCGCCTTCCATTCTCTTGTTTCCGCATACCTTACTATTTTCTATTTTTTACTAATGGCCTTCCCTCAGCTGCTAAAACATTGTAAATACCCTCTTTATGCAGACGACTTCCAAATCTACCTGCCAGCTCATCCCATGAATTTGGCAATCACCTTAGAATGGTCAATAAAGCACAGGCCCCTATTAAACGCTAAGAAATCCCAGAGCATTATTATTGGATCCAAGAATCTAATGTCACCAAACGTCACTAGCGCTTCTAATATAATACTTTATGGCGAGCCGATTCCTCTATCAAAGCCCGTAAAAAACCTAGGTGTAATATTAAGAGAAACTTTAACATGGAGAGAACATGTCACTTATCTATAGACAAATAAATGTCACTTTACATTAATTAAAAAAGCTTAAAAATGTTTACCCGCGAAATTGATGAAGACTTTAACAGAATCATTAATAATTTCATGGCTTGATTATGTTGATATAGTCTTCAGTGACCTGCATGAAGATCTAGCTCAGATACTTCAGCGAATACAAAACAACTGTGTACGTCTTATTTTTAATATTAAAAAGAAAGATCATATCACCAAATAGAGACATACACTCTCATGGCTTGATTAAAAAAATCAACGATCATTGCACAAGATCTGCTTGTTAAAGAAATTATTTCTAACAGGATGTCCACGATACCTTTTGTCTCGTTTCTAACCGCCCAATACAACTCATTTTTCGCTTTCATTGTCACCGCAACTAAACTCTGGAATGTCTTATCTCAGGAAGCAAGAGATACAATTTCATTCACTAAATTAAAAAAATTACGTCGGAACAGCTTGGTCAGGCTATAAATATTTAAATGAACGTGAAATATGAGTTTGATATAAACGATATTCACTGCGGAGGTTCCTCTTTTGTCATATCTGTAACTTATTTGCTTTCTGCTTCATGCGACTGCAGTGATGGTTTTGATGTTTATGTTATTGTTTAATTAATTAAATATGCTGTTAATACATGTAGGTGTGTGAATGAGCGTTTGCGAGTAAACGTTGCATTACTATTTCATTTTATGTATATTTTTTGGTAACTTACATAATTTTAGATGTAGCAAACATAAAATGTCTTATACTAATTAATTTTTATTTGTCTTTTTTCCCGTGTTTAAATAGTTATTTGCTGTGATTTTCTTTTCTTCAGAAATCCTTAAACTGAATTGCAGTTTTAGAATTTTTGCTAATCGATGTTATCTTGTAGTTTATTTTATAAATACACAAAAAGAATTATTTTTGATTGATAAAAAATAGAAACCTACCCAAACTTTGTTATCGTCTAGATATCAAGAATGAGTGTGTAGGGGAGGCGGGGTTAAAAAAGATATATATATATTTTTACAGTATAGATTTTATTTTTGTATTTGAATGTTACAAATTGTGTATATAAAAAACAAATAATGTAAAAAAAATTAGGGTTGCAAATGTGCAATATTTAAATTTTGAAAATAACTTAAAAAACACATAAAATGTTTCTTTGTTTTTTTTTTTTTCTTCACATTATGCACGATCTGAGTTGACTTCGCGTACCACCGGTTATGAACCCCTAGTTTACGGTGAACTCAGCATCTCAAAAATAAACATAAAAAAAAACAATGCCCACGAATACAAAGCTAACTTAAACACTGGCTGAAATACTCTTGTTGAAGTTGGTAGCGTATAAAAAAAGTTGGTCTATGCCTTGCGTCGAATTAACAGCGTGATGTTCAAAGTTGTGAGTGAGTGAAGAGATTTGGGCAGCTCTTAACAGCGAGGTCTTGAGAGCCGATGAAGCTTATTGAGGCGAGTATGGTGCAGCGGTGGAAACGAAGGATCCCAAGAAAACCCGCCGACCAGCGGCATCGTCCGGCACGATTCCCACATGCGGAAATCCGGGAGTGACCCGGCCGGGGATTAAATCTGGTTCGCCTTGGTGGGAGGCGAGCAGACTGGCCGCTCAGCCACCGCGGGCCCCTTCAAAGTTATTGACACTTCGACTTATTTCATTTAGTTTATGTTTATTTTGTATACTTATGCGTAATGATGAACATGTCAACAAAAAAAATTCGTTTCTGACAATGTCGCAGTGACTCTTTATCGGCGCGCGAATAAAGTGAGTGGGTCCATGGCAATGTTCATTTTATATATGGTGAATGAATACAAAACTGGCAGAGAAGTACATGTTGAGCAGTGTTTTCGAAAGTGCTCAGTTGACCGCGAATAGTTTATAACACAACATCCGTACGTTGTTCCTCGTCTGAGGCACGATAAATCCTTTAAGATGAGACGTGGCTGGCACCACGGTGAAGTCGGCTGCTCTATTTGACGTGCAGACTTGTCTTTAGCGACCAATGGCATCATCCATGTCGAGGTTTGCTGAGGCGCCTTCAGTCTACTCGGTTGCAGATTCGAATCCCGGCTAACCCATGTATCTGCATGTCTGTCATTTTCGTATCTAAATTTAGTTCAGTGTATGAGCCGTTTCGGTGATAGCGATTTTAAGATCTGAACATAAAGTGTGGAAGTCAAAAAATTGTTTTTAATGAAGCAGACCTCAGCCAACCTTGAAAATATGACTGATGTAATAACGGAAAGGGGAGAGGGGTTTAGTGACAATGGAATGCAGGTGAGGAGGGAACAGCTGTACTACGTGAAACCAACCCACGCCACGGCGGTGTCAGCTATAATACCAACATTAGAATCCCCTACATAAAGTGTCCCAACTCACCGGGGTCTGGGATGTGATGGGGTAAATGAGTAACCCCCGTATTAATCGTGGGCTAAAATGAGAGTGTGCAATGTAATTAACGCTTGGGCAGCGTCAGTCTTCAGAAAATGAATCCACTTGGATTACAGTCAACTCCAAGCAACTTCATCAAGATCCGGATGAGCATTTTAGTGCAACGAGAAAAATTTGGCTTTAAGAACTAAAACTATGGGTTAATACTGATGTAGCAATGAGATTCATTGTTCGTAACCTCTGAGTACTGTTGAACGTAGTTATGAAAACGTTTTACAAAACTAGACGAGACTTACGGCCGAGTAATTGCAAAATAAAAAAGAATTGCTGCAGTTACTGAACTGTTCTGTTGAACTTGCAGTCGACACGCACTATTGTATTTAGTTTTGCCTGAAATAACACTTAACACTTGCTACTTTCATAATCACTGAATTAACTTTTTTTTCTCTCGGATAAATGCCATTGAAGATTTTTGTCATACGTCCCAGAAAGCCAGAAACGATATAATGGTACGTACACGAAGAAAATAAGTTTATAAAGTGAAAACTAGCCAAGCTTAGCCTTCGTCAACATATATATAAATAACACATGCAGAATTGCGTATTAGGAATTATGTCCCATATCACAACGGAAGCGAGGGGGGGAAACGCCACAACGAGTAATCAAACGAGGACGTAACGTGCAGATAACTCTGGACGACATAACGAAGACAACACAAACGTATACAGTGGTAAAAACGTATGTATGCTTGTACACTAAGAAAAAGAAATGAGAGAGCGCACATGAACACAGCGTGGACCCTCCGAGGGCCGTTGCCTAAATATTTAGAACGTACGCCATGCGACGCCACTGTAGAGCAAGAATCATTAACAGATCACATACTGAGCGAGATGGCGCAGTGGTCAACCAATGGACTCGCATTCGGAAGGACGCTGGGTTGATTCCCTGTCCGGCTATTCTGATTCCCGGTTTCCAAGATTTCCCAGAATCACTCTAGGCGAATACTGGGATGATTCCTTGGACATTTTTAACTCAAAAGGAAAATTTACTGTACATCAAGATACAAAAACAAAACTACTAATATACAAATTTGGGGATTCCACTACATATTTGACTCTTTCCTTAACAACTGTAGGAAAACTACCACGACTGTATTGGGTGGTGCGGGGGTGGGACTTTACGACTCGTGCTTTTACTTACGAAACGTTCTAAGAGTGTACTTGCTTACCTACCCCCCTGCCAGATAACATATAATAATAATTCCTACAAGACAGCACCTTGTTACTAGTACAGGACATTCTTATACCAGTACCGAAGCTTGATCGCTGCTACACTGTTCCGCAAGTTCTACTAGTCCGATTTTTTTCTCTGTACGATTACGCAAAGTGTGAAACGTTAGCTGTGCCTTCTCCCACTTACGACGCTTCCGTACATGAATCCCGGGCGCCCTCCTTCGGGTGTTATCTTCGCCGGAAGCGCTCAAAACTTCCGGTTTTCGGCCGCCCCGTGCGTGGTGTGGCGCAGCGTTGCCAAATATCGGCCTAAAAGAAAATTTGGCACAGTGGGGTACAGTGCGTGGAGGCGGCGTGGGTTCGGTCCTGTACGGGAAGGGAGTGGGTGGTGAAGGGGGGGGTGGAATATCCCGGAGTGTCCTTCAGTCCTTCCGTCGCGAGCACGCGCCAGGACGCGAAGATAGGAGCCTCCGTTCCGGTAGCACAATCGCCAGTCAGCTCCGACTGACACCACCACTTCCCGTGCACTGCAGTGGCGCAACTGCTAAGGCCTCTCCATAGCCGTGCGTAGGTTTAGGTAAGGGGGGGTGCAAACTTCTATATGATGACACACTTTTACGAGGAGAAAAATATAAAGCATTACAATATTTTCATCACAAATAATCCGCACTACACTAAACCTATTTTTAATTTAGTGATCGTTACAAAACACGCAGGTTGTCTGGCGGAAATACAAAATTGGCAACAATGTTTTTTTTTATTTTGCTAACGATAAGATGCAACGGAGGCGCAGCTGCACCCACTACACCCCTATGCGCACGCTTGTGCCCCTTTCCTAAGTTTAGTAAAGGGCACCAGCATGAGAGTAAATGGGCACCCAACATGTTTTTGTTAGCCCATATGCGTTGATATATTGCATACAATCTCTAATGAATTGTTATAATCTACTTATGATACTTACGCCCTATATGACGCTTCTGGGTTTTACACGTCTATCTCTTGTGCAGCGTGTAATTTAGATTTTGATCCCACCTATATTAAATTTATAAGTGAAGAAAAAATGTTGACGTTTCGCCACTGGACTACATATGACGTGGGATGGAGAGCGAATGTCAACTGCACAGTAACCATTCTTGAAAAATAAATATGCACAGCGTAATTAACAATTGAAAAGATGCCAAAAATAATATCCAAAATGATGGCATACGTTGCTTTCGTGTGTTAATATTTATTTCCCTTGTTGCACAGTTCTTTACAAAGCGTAGAGGTATTTAGCCAGCGTAAATACGTGTTACAACATGTATGAACGTGTTGTGTCTCGCAGAGACCTGCTGAAACCTGTTCCATGTAGCTGTGTGGGATACAGTTCAGTTGTGACGGTGTTCATTTTAAGAGTATTTAAATGCATTTCATGTTGTAAAAATTTTATTAAAAGCTAACTTAACCTAACTTTACCTACCCTAACTTGCTAAAAAATTTGACATTAATCAATGAAAATCTTAAGAAAACCATTACAACCTATTTTTTTAATTTGGTGAAAACTTTTATTGAAAATACGTTAATATACCATATAGGACTTCGTATTTAATACTTATAGAAACATGCAACATTTTTATATGATGTAAATTTATGTCCATGCCTTGAGATATCCAATGGCAATTGACCAGTATTGATTATTAGACTGCCAATAATTTACGTATAAATTATAATACTTTTGCTTACATTTATGTTTCTCTTCAGTTTATGGCTTTGTTATACTACGATTTCAAAACAATGTTTGCAATCCGCAAGCTGTCTCGAAAGGCGTTTTTCTGAGTAATATTTAAGTCTGCGTTCTTGAGTAATAAAAGAAGGATAATGACATGATAGGGGGTAGATATTGTTGTAAAAATGTGATGAATACAAGGAAACGACTAGCCAACCGATATTTTACAAACGAAAAGCATGTATATGGCCGCTACACAAAATCGACATAAAACTAATTAACGTAAATGTTCACAAAAGTACGAAAAATTTAAATATCTGGCTCTATGTAATTAGAAATGCATGCTGATGNAATATCTGGCTCTGTGTAATTATAAATGCATGCTGATGCAAACTGTCGTTACGATCTAGGGCCAATTAATAAGTATAATACATAGTTGATTGCAAAATTTTATTTAGTCAACGGTGAGTTAAGCAAATAAAAGCTTTCAAAGTAAAAACCGTTCGTAAAAATTGTGCCCACGTTCAGGTTTTAGTTAATTGATTACAAGGAAGTAATACATCTGAAGTAAAGTAATTTAACTTTGCAGGTAATTACTATGATGCTAGAAAAAAAATATCCATTCATAAATAATGCACCTGTGTATGGTAAATCAAATAGAAAATCACGATTGCCGACGTTAGTAGTAAATAAATAATTTGGAACTTGCCAATATTGCGTTAATACTTTCCAGTAGCTATATCTACACCATTGTTAATTTTGGGTATGCTACAGTAATAAGCGGGCTTTATTTTGCGTGAAGAAGAATGTTTGAGGTAAAGGTTCATGAGCACGCAGTGGTTTTGCATTTGAAATGGGCCAAGATNCTTCGACTGACACCACCACTTCCCGTGCACTGCAGTGGCGCAACTACTACGGCCTCTCCATAGCCGTGCGTAGGTTTAAGTGATGGGGGGTGCAAACTTCTATATGATGACACACTTTTACGATGCGAAAAATATAAAGCATTACAATATTTTCATCACAAATAATCTGCACTACACTAAACCTATTTTTAATTTAGTGATCGTTACAAAACACGCAGGTTGTCTGGCGGAAATACGAAATTGGCAACAATGTTTTTTTTTATTTTGCTAACGATAAGATGCAACGGAGGCGCAGCTGCACCCACTACACCCCTATGCGCACGCTTGTGCCCCTTTCCTCAATTTAGTAAAGGGCACCAGCATGAGAGTAAATGGGCACCCCAACATGTTTTTGTTAGCCCATATGCGTTGATATATTGCATACAATCTCTAATGAATTGTTATAATCTACTTATGATACTTACGCCCTATATGACGCTTCTGGGTTTTACACATCTATCTCTTGGGCAGCGTGTAGTTTAGATTTTGATCGCACCTATATTAAATTTATAAGGGAAGAAAAAATGTTGACGTTTCGCCACTGGACTACATTTAACGTGGGATGGAGAGCGAATGTCAACTGCACAGTAGCCATTCTTGAAAAATAAATATGCACAGTGTAATAAAATCCAAAAAATGCCCGAAATAATATCCAAAATGACGGCATACGTTGCTTTCATGTGTTCATATTTATTTCCCTTTTTGCACAGTTCTTTACAAAGCGTAGAGATATTTAGCCAGCGTGGATACGTGTTACAACATGTATGAACGTGTTGTGTCTCACAGAGACCTGCTGAAACCTGTTCCATGTAGCTGTGTGGGATACATTTAAGTTGTAACTGTGTTCGTTTTAAGAGTATTTAAACGCATTTTATGTTGTAAAATTTTTATTAAAAGCTAACTTAACCTAACTTTACCTACCCTAACTTGCTCAAAAATGTATTATTAATCAATGAACATCTTAGGAAAACCATTACAACCTATTTTTTTAATTTGGTGAAAATATTTATTGAAAATACGTTAATATGCCATATAGGACTTCGTATTTAATACTTATAGAAACATGCAACATTTTTATATGATGTAAATTTATGTCCATGCCTTGAGATATCCAATGGCAATTGACCACTATTGATTATTAGACTGCCAATAATTTACGTATAAATTTTAATACTTTTGCTTACATTTATGTTTTTCTTCAGTTCATGGCTTTGCTATACTATGATTTCAAAACAAGGTTTGCAATCCGCAAGCTGTCTTGAAAGGCGTTTTTCTGAGTAATATTTAAGTCTGCGTTATTGAGTAATAAAAGAAGGATAATAACATGATAAGGGGTAACTATTGTTGTAAAAATGTGATGAATACAAGGAAACGACGTGCCAACCGATATTTTACAAACGAAAAGCATGTATATGGCCGCCACACAAATCGACATAAAACTAATTAACGTAAATGTTCACAAAAGTACGAAAAATTGAAATATCTGGCTCTGTGTAATTATAAATGCATGCTGATACAAACTGTCGTTACGATCTAGGGCCAATTAATAAGTATAATACATAGTTGATTGCAAAATTTTATTTAGTCAACGGTAAGTTAAGCAAATAAAAGCTTTCTATATAAAAAAAACCGTTCGTAAAAATTGTGCCCACGTTCAGGTTTTAGTTAATTGATTACAAGGAAGTAATACATCTGAAGTAAAGTAATTTAACTTTGCAGGTAATTACTATGATGCTATAAAAACAATATACATTCAGAAATAATTCACCTGTGTATCGTAAATCAAATAGAAAATCACGATTGCCGACGTTAGTAGTAAATAAATAATTTGGAACTTGCCAAAATTGCGTTAATACTTTCCAGTAGCTATATCTACACCATTGTTAGTTTTGGGTATGCTACAGTAATAAGCGGGCTTTCTTTTGCGTGAAGAAGAATGTTTGAGGTAAAGGTTCATGAGCACGCAGTGGTTTTGCATTTGAAATGGGCCAAGATTGTCGAGCGTGCCGATACTACTTTCTGTGGACACGGACTGAGTTGTGTCGGCGCTTCGCTGCTAAGATTATAATTTTATAAAGACAAAGCTATTGTGATATTTGATTGATTGTTGCAATGGGGAAAGTCAATAACTGAACTAATAATTTAGACATACGCCAAAGCAACACTTTACTATAAATATCTTAAAACCCATAAAATGACATAGAAACACGGACACAAAACCAGTGTGTATTTTTGTTCTTAAATATGTTACATAAAATTATCCAAGTTTACGTAATTTTCTCAATTATTAAAGGAAAAACGACACTATAACAACAAAATGAGTAACCAAAAGACAAACAATAATAATAATTTATATACATAATTGTAAAAAAAATTAGATGAAACCACGAAAACAACACCAACGAACGCAAGAAACCTCCCTCGATAAAACATGTGCGTCGTTCCGGGAACTTTAACTATCTTTTGTCACTTGCTGGTTTCGTCATGAATAACGAATGAATAGCAATTTACCTCTCCAGCCGGCCAATCAGGACTCGGTTACGTGATTTTCGATAAGCTTCCCACCAAAAATCCCTGGCACCATCAAGTGTAACAGAACGCCTGCAGTTTGCCTTGNAAAGCAACACTTTACTATAAATATCTTAAAACCCATAAAATGACATAGAAACACGGACACAAAACCAGTGTGTATTTTTGTTCTTAAATATGTTACATAAAATATCCAAGTTTAGGGAATTTTCTCAATTATTAAAGGAAAAACGACACTATAACAACAAAATGAGTGACCAAAAGACAAACAATAATAATAATTTATATACATAATTGTAAAAAAAATTAGATGAAACCACGAAAACAACACCAACGAACGCAAGAAACCTCCCTCGATAAAACATGTGCGTCGTTTCGGGAACTTTAACTATCTTTTGTCACTTGCTGGTTTCGTCATGAATAACGAATGAATAGCAATTTACCTCTCCAGCCGGCCAATCAGGACTCGGTTGCGTGATTTTCGATAAGCTTCCCACCAAAAATCCCTGGCACCATCAAGTGTAACAGAACGCCTGCAGTTTGCCTTGNACGTGATTTTCGATAAGCTTCCCACCAAAAATCCCTGGCACCATCAAGTGTAACAGAACGCCTGCAGTTTGCCTTGTGCATGACACGTTTGTGTGGAGCGTTGCCTATGTGTTTACCTGTAGTGCAGATTGCCTATGTCTTAGACTGAGGCAATTGAGAGACTAACATAGGAGTTACTTTCAACTAATGCCTAAGCAACGCTACGAGCAGTCGAGTGCTGTTCACTGTGGGTTGAGTGGCTGGCAGAGACATGAAAAATAAGTGGATTCATTCCGGGACAAGATGGCATTCAAACACTCGTACGTCTGTATTACTTAAGAGGCAATTCCAGCACTACAAGGGCACGCAATATGCAAACCCCAATAGCCTCATTTAATTCAAAAATAATTTAGTTATGGTTTTAGCAATAAAAGTGGCACATTATTAGAAATTTTGTTTTATTTGGAAAAGTGGTTTTAGTTTATTTGTTCTCTGAAATCAACTTTAAGGGACAGTTTCACCACGAACTTGAGGCATAAGTGCAGAGATTACGATGGAACCATTCCTTATGTATGATTTCTAAGAAAGCATTTCAGGTAAAAGGAATTGCATCTTTAATATAAAGGAAAGATAAATTAAAAATTGTTATTCATTTTACTGCTAGAACCATAACGAAATGAGACCTGAAGTAAATGGTCTTATTTCTGTTCGCATAGTGCCCCTAAGACAGTAGAATTGCCTCTCAAGCAGAGGCTCGTGAGTCAAAACGTCCTAAAGGAATGTAAACCAAAAATTACAAAAAAAAACATATTTTTCTTTTATTGTGCTATCAATAATCCAGTAGTTGTCTGTTTTACTATAGAAAACTGTGGATTGTAACCAATAGGTAGTCGACCTCGCAAATTTCTCCTGTCTCTATTGAGTGTGGAGCTCAAACTCAAAACTGAGTGAGTTGTAGAGTTATGTTTCAGTTTTTGTGACACCAATAGTTATGCTCGGAAATGTCTTCGGGTCTCGGTATATTCGTCTGCTATCAGTGGCGTGGATTCCAATGTAACCACAATTCCAATTTTAAAATCGGCTTTGAGTAGTAGTAGAGACAAAATACTTACAAGATTATTTCCTACATTTTATATGCAGAACAAGAGAACTTCAAGTATTTTTAAGAATATTTGCTTTAATTTTCTAAGTAATAGTTACCAAACAGACTATATTCCGAAGTGAACAATACTATACAGCCTGCCTGATCCGAGAATGCGCGGGTACAGTATAGCCATATCCTCCCGTAGGCCTACTATACGACAAATTTAAGGATGTCGAATGCTATGATGCGTGAAAAAATTTAAGAAATGCCATCTGAGGGTTTTACTCTCTCTAGGATAGTGTAGCACTTCCGTAATTGTCACGCCTGCGTACTGACATAAAATAAAGCACTAAGATGGAGCGACCGACCAAATGTATCGCTTGGGGAAAAGGCAAAATTACGAGGAGCGGGGAAACCTACCAGCTATCGGAAACGCCCGCTGTGTTTCCCACGCTTGAAAATCCGGAATCAGATCATCCGGGTATGGAACCCGGATTGCGGTTGCAGGAATCCAGCTGACACTTCTCATGAGGGAACTTATTTTTCACCATTATTTTACAACCAAACATGACCGGTAATCATACCGCTTATGTTAATGGCGGAAAAATTGTGGCCGAAAAAAAAATGCACCTAGTAAAAATTGAGAGGACAGGCCGATTTCACAAAGTCGCTAATTTATCAACCCTGGAAACCCAGAATCCCCATATACAGTGGGAGGTATTTTTTACACATACGTTGTAACGCCGCATTAATAGATTATAGGTGTTATACGTCAGTTTGAATAATATTTGACTAGAGCGAAACTAGAAAATTGAAAGAAATCAATAAGACATCTTGTTTGTAGTTGTTTTACACCAGTAAAAAATACATAAATTAATGTTTCGTCAACACCGGTTACGCTTAAAATTGATGTGTATGACAGCGATATCATGAGTTTTACATCATTCTTTTTGACCAACGCCTTGTCTGCTGTTACAAACCAAAGTGAATAATTATTTCAATGTTTTATTAGATTAATATAGCACTGTGTATTACACGCGCGTATCAAAATAAAACTTTTGCATAATAAAATTGAAGTCCTACTTGTCAAAGAATAAAAATATTAAGAAGTTTTTCTATAGATAATAAAGCAGTTCAGGATGTAAGTTAACCTTAGGCATGAACTGGTAAACTGCAGCCATTATAATTGTATCATTACTCATTAAGTTTCCAGAAAGTAATGTATGCAATATACCAACTAGAGTCATAATATAAAATTTGAATAAGTGAGTGAGTGAGTGAAGCGATTTGGCTCTTAACATCGATGTCTTGAGAGCCGATGAGGGTGAAGTAAGGTGAGTATGGAAGGGCGTCGGAATGAAGAGGCGGGGAAGGCGGGAGATCCGTCTGGTACGATTCCCACTTGCGAGAATCCGGAGTGAACCGGCCGGGGATTGAGCCCGGTTCACCTTGGTAGGAGGCGAGTAGTCTAACCACTGCACCACCATGGCCCCCCAAAATGTGAATAACTTATCAAACCAAGCTTGTACTGAAATCATCAGACACGCTTACGAGTTGCCGGGGATTCGACCCAGGACCTACAAGCGAGCTGCAACAGCCTCGGTCCACAACAGCGGCACTTGACAAAGTGGCGCGCCGTACACAATGTCTAGCAGTAGAAGGCGGAGGGAGGGGGGCAAAGCAGGCGTGAATGGCATCTAGAGAGAGCTATTCTGACAGCGCGCGGCGAGAGAACCGCTTATTTACCACCAATTACCAGCGCTAGCCCGCGCCCGAAATAGACATTGCTTTTTTTTCCTTGAGGCGTTGCCTTCCCGGGCTATTCCCGCGAAATGAATGGTTAAAGGTCACTAGAACTCTGCGATAAGAGAAAAAAACTCCGCGGTAAAATAAACAGCCGAAAAATCACAGGCTTGAAGAGAAGAAAAAGCAGTGTAAGAAGGCAATGAATATCAGCGTTTCATTACTGTAAGAAGTGCGGACCCGAAATGGACGGGAAAAGAGACGTGCGCAAGAATGTAAAAGCCGTGTGCAGGACGGGGCTGATGGCCGTTTCTAACGCGATGAAAACACCGCTCATTAAAAAAGCGTTGCAAATTGCCCACTAATGATGCAACTTAAGGAAAAAAAACTACATAATTAGAGGGATTAAGGGGAGTTTGGCACATCGGGACCTGAGACCGGAGCGTCGGAGCTGTTCGTGCTCTGTCATTCCGGTCGGCAGGTGGCCATATTGATTACAATTGACCTTGATATATGGCATTGGCCCCAGTGACCTTTGACCTTGACCCCGGTGACATTTAATACAAAAATTAACAAAAAAATTAAAAAATCCAAAAAATTAAAAAAAGTTATATTATAAAAAATAAAAAAATTGTTTTAAAAAAATTATTTTAAGAAAACATAAATTTTCGGAGGTCCCTCGCACACTCCTCCACCAATACTCATTCCACCACCAAAGAAAGTGCAGTCCACAATCTTGGTAGGCATCACGGCCACCGTCCGCCATCTTGGTTTTTCGTTTGTCATTTGTTTATACATTACTGGAGTTTTTCTCTGACCGCCATCGTGGTTTTTTTTCTTTTTTGATTTGTTTTACATTGTTGGTGCTGTCCCCAGTACCGCACCTAGCAAATAACTTACGCCCTCCACTCCAGTAATGTATAAACAAATGACAAACGACAAAAACCAAGATGGTGGACCGTGGCTGTGATGCCTACCAAGATGGCGTACTGCACCGACCAAGATGACGGGCGGCTGCGTGGATTGCACCGACCAAAATGGCGGACTGTGGATGTGACGCCTACCAATATGGTGAACTGCATCTTCCAAGATGGTGGGATGAGTATGTGTAAGTGGGGATGTGGGAAACCTCCAGAAATTAAAGTTTTTTAAAATAAATTTTTAATAATTTCAATATTTTTATGTATTTTTTTTTAGAATTTTTGGATTTTTTTATTATTTGGATCAAAGGTCACCGAAATCAAGGTCAAGNTTGGATTTTTTTATTATTTGGATTAAAGGTCACCGAAATCAAGGTCAAAGGTCACTGGGTCAGGACCAAAGGTCAAGGTCACATGTATCCAATATGGCCTCCGGCCGACCGGAATGACATAGCACGAACAGCTCCGATGGTCCGGTCCCAGGTCCCGATGTGCCAAAGTCCCCCTAATCCCTTTACTATCATGCTTTTCATGTTCATGTGTTTGTCTACTGCGAGCAGAAAAAGAAAGAAAACTTGTATGAAGACGAATTATCATGCAGGTCTTCCAGCATAAAAAAATTTCTCGCGTGACTTGAGTACGCTTANAGCATAAAAAAATTTCGCGCGTGACTTGAGTACGCTTAGGTTGCGGAAGGATGAAGTGGCACTGTGGCATTTTAACGTTTGGCAAACGCAAGATTTTTTTATGCTATTTTTTTTCGCGCTAATGGACGTGCGCGTATGGTATAGGACAATGTCCTCTTCGCAACCAGAGGGGACGTAACCGACTACGAAGATGAGTTCACAGAACCGCCAACGTCACAGCGTGAACATTTGTAAATGTTTACACCTTNTAGGTTGCGGAAGGATGAAGTGGCACTGTGGCATTTTAACGTTTGGCAAACGCAAGATTTTTTTATGCTATTTTTTTCGCGCTAATGGACGTGCGCGTATGGTAACGGACAATGTCCTCTTCGCAACCAGAGGGGACGTAACCGACTACGAAGATGAGTTCACAGAACCGCCAACGTCACAGCGTGAACATTTGTAAATGTTTACACCTCCCGTTTCCGAAAGGGGCCATGATAAATATAATCAATATACGATATTAGGCCACGCTTCAAGCTAATGTGCAATATTTATTGGCTGAAAATTACCTCTGTTTCAACCACTTACGTATACAATACAGAGTTCCCCTTTAAATATCCTCCTACCATAAGCTACTTTTCCCGTACGGACCACACAAACAAAGAAGTACCTATAGGCTCATCGCTTCTACTGGCGTGCGGTATAATCTTGCAATTGGACAGCAGTGGGACTTTATACCGATACTGTATCAATATGTGCCATACTATATAGATAAATGAATGATCTTATGTCCCTACGATACTTAAATTCCCAGTCGAAATATTTGAATAACAATTTTGTGAAAAACTGTTTTTTTTTTGCGTGTACAATTTCGGTAAATACTAAGAAAATCAATCGGGTAACTAAAATTTACATATGTATATATAAAATTTTCTTAAATTCTATTCGCGGCCACCAACCCCAAGTAGAATATTTTGCACGTCTGCAAAAAAAAGTCTTCAGGCTTCTGCAAAGCACTTTTTTCCACTTGTGAGATTTCATGCCGACATCACAGGGTATTCTTACGAGTGTAAGGATATACTTACTATACCAAGAAAATCTAAAAGCAACAATTTTGATTATGGTAGATCTTTCAAAAATTTTACGCAGACATGGCTATGGAGGAACTTAACATTCCGACCCCGCCTTACTTTATGGTTTCGCGTGTTGCAAATAAGACANATCTTATGTCCCTACGATACTTAAATTCCCAGTCGAAATATTTGAATAACAATTTTGTGAAAAACTGTTTTTTTTTTTTGCGTGTACAATTTCGGTAAATACTAAGAAAATCAATCGGGTAACTAAAATTTACATATGTATATATAAAATTTTCTTAAATTCTATTCGCGGCCACCAACCCCAAGTAGAATATTTTGCACGTCTGCAAAAAAAAGTCTTTAGGCTTCTGCAAAGCACTTTTTTCCACTTGTGAGATTTCATGCCGACATCACAGGGTATTCTTACGAGTGTAAGGATATACTTACTATACCAAGAAAGTCTAAGAGCAACAATTTTGATTCTGGTAGATCTTTCAAAAATTTTACGCAGACATGGCTATGGAGGAACTTAACATTCCGACCCCGCCTTACTTTATGGTTTCGCGTGTTGCAAATAAGACATTTTTTTTTTCATGTGGGTCAGCTCAAGTACAGTTGACACGCAGTACTTTTTTCGTCTTCACAGACAATGAGTTGTATTTTTTATGTTCGGCGATACTGATATGAACCAATATAAGCCTAGACCAGTAGCATGGTTTACGTATCAGTTGTCCAAAAGGAAGATCATTAGAAACTGAGCCTCGTAGTGTAAATTACGTTGTCCGGATCATAGACTAAAGACGAAGTAGACCGATCTCACTGGCTGCCCACAACCGATCTCCGTGTCTCAACATTGAACTGCTTTCCTGCCAACACGTCTAGCGAAAACGGCATGGATTTGTTTTGAGGTTAGAAAACTGATTCGTAATCAAATGATTTGCGATGTATGTACACTTCCTCTAACCAATTTGTAATGCAGTTTAATTAAATTCAAACTGGTAAAAGTATTTTATATAGATAATAGCGCTGATCATTTACAAATTAAGATATGAACGAACACTTTCTCAACTGTTGACCATGTGACTTTGACAGTTGTGTATGGTTGGGGCAGGTCAATGTTGGGTGCATGCGCAGAAGACGAATAATCGGCCTACCTCATATGCNTCTAACCAATTTGTAATGCAGTTTAATTAAATTCAAACTGGTAAAAGTATTTTATATAGATAATAGCGCTGGTCATTTACAAATTAAGATATGAACGAACACTTTCTCAACTGTTGACCATGTGACTTTGACAGTTGTGTATTATTTGGGCAGGTCAATGTTGGGTACATGCGCAGAAGACGAATAATCGGCCTACCTCATATGCAGTCTATGGTCCGAATTGTTTAAATTAACGGATGACTTGAGAACTGCGCCAGAGCTTTTTATAACGGTAATGAAAACCACTTGTAAAAATACCTCCCCTAATGCAGCCAGCCACGATCGAAATTAACGACTTCCCAAATGTAAGTCATACGTACAACCACACAATCTTACGCGGTTAGATATCGTGTTGCGGATACAACTAAGAAAGCGGCATTTTTGGTTAATTTGTTTAGGACCGAAGACATTGACGCAACGTGAGACAGCAAGACGAGCAGAAACCAGGCAGAGAACTGGCAGACCTGATCACTCGTAATGGCCGGTGCAGGGGTGTGGTAAATCATAACGTGCCACGTGCCTCTTAGTACGGACGTTAAGGACTGGAAGGGGTAAATGAATACCCTCAATCACACACACACTCTCGCTTGTCTCCNTAATCACACGTTCGCGACCGAGCTTCTCCCCGACATCTGTGGCTCGTTCGGGATTCATTCCGGTTCGTTACGAGGATATTGATTCACCGATCATCCGGTCAAGAATCAATCACCGTCGCTGGCCTGGCATTTAAATTTGGACAGGCGGGGCGGGCAATCACATCCACGGCGAGAAGATTGACTGCGTTGTAATCTATTTCTGTCCGTCTGGTACTAAGAATGCGTTCCGAAATAACCGGCAACCTCATACGGCTCGTGCACGTCCTAAATTGCAAGGTTCCTCGTGAGCACTATGAACTGGAAAGACGGCGAAAGAACTACAGCGTCGTCTTCGTGCGGCACTCAATATTAAACTGTTTTTTTTGTTTTTCATTAAGTTGAAGGTGCATCAAAATCAGTAAAATTGTGTACTTCAGCAACGCAATACAACCAGCTGGGTTAGCGAGTAGTGTTATTGCCTATCATCCGGAACCGCGTGTTCAATTCGGGTGCCCCCATTTAGTTTTTTTTTCCCCGTAACGGAGTGGCATTGGACCCAGGTTGACCCAGACTCCTTGGAAGGGTTACTAGATGTTAGGCAAAAGGAGGACATATGCTTTTGGAGCATTCTTCCCCGCCTGGCCGGAATTTTCGCGGTGATCAAAAATATCCGGCTTTTTTGATCTGGTTAAATATAGTATTTGTCTACTAATTATTTTCATATCATTAGTTTTTGTGCAATAAAAATTTGTAATGACTGTATTGTCAACAATCATTTAGTTAATCATGTAAAAAACTGTATGTTCTTTGATTTTCTGTAACTATAATTTTTTTTGTCACTCTTCATTTAAATAAATTTTTTAAACTGCAGTGTGCGTACTAGTGTTTTGTTGTTTACACAACTGTAAGCATATAAGTTTATTTTCCTGGTACTTAGCTTTCATTTTTTATGTTAACTGATATTAGAAACATTATTTTATGTTATTAATAAAACTTTATTTACGCTGTTAGAAATTGCTGTAGGTTAACGGAAATTTTTACGGAGATGTAGAGTTAATTTACGGAAAGGCATTCCGTAATGACGAATAACGGAAATGAGCTCCATAAATATAAAATACGGAAGCTCTTCGTATCCTTATGACTTCGATTTTGATACACCAACAATGTCGATGATACCTCAGCATATAAAATCCCATCTACACAATACTACTTCCTGTAAAATAGCAGTAAGTGAGTGGCGAACCACTCATTGAGCGTCAATTCTTTGATTCTTGTTCAAATTCCGCTAGAGTACAAAACCTTCTGTATAAACAGCGAAATACGCACATAACGAAAATAAAACTAGTTTTTCGAAACCTCGTTTTATAAATCGCAAATAAAACAAAATATCTAGTGCTCTAATACGACTTTAAATTAAGAGAGGGTGCGTTCGTCAGTTTCGTGTAAAATCCATATTTACGAAATACAGTACTCCGTGTAAAAGTGTGGTAGGTGAGTGGTTTGAGTTATTTAGTGTTTGTTTTTCGATTCGTGTTAAAATCCCACTACAGGACAAAATATCTTAATTTTGTTTAATTTATCTGTTATATACAGTGAAATATATTAAGAAGAAAAAACTTGCAAACACACTAACATGACTAGAAACTGAGAGAGGTGCATACATCATTGTATATAAATCCCATACTTACAACACTTTTCTTTGTAAACGCGTGGTAGGTGATTGGATGAGGTGTAGGACTGTAAATTTTTTTTCTGAGTTCAAATCCCGCTAGAGGACAAAATTTGAAAATTTTTTTATTGGCATTTTTATTTACCGTGAAACACCCACACAAAGAAAGTAAACCTTTTTAGTTTCCCCTTTTTATAAGGAGCAGATTCAAAACAACAAACTTGCAAGTTCATGGACACGTTCCATGAATTTACTGAGATTTATGTGAAATTTACGGAGAGAATGTTATTGAAATAAAAAAGAGTCCGTAATTCCAGGAAGATGTCTGGATAATTTGTAACTGGTACTGTCCGTAAATTTACGGACTTTTATTCTGACAGTGTAAACATGGTTTACTTGAAATATTTATGACTTAATTTAACTACATTTTAATTTTTTTCAAAATTATTTAGACTGAGCTATATGTCAAGAAATTTAAAGAACGATTCTCTAGTATAAATTATTTGAGGCACTAATGAAATTGCACTGTCCTCCTATTTTATGAAGTCTCCTCCTTTTTCAGAGTAAACGTTCTGCTTTACTATTCAGAGTGTTTGGCATCCCTNTGATCTGGTTAAATATAGTATTTGTCTACTAATTATTTTCATATCATTAGTTTTTGTGCAATAAAAATTTGTAATGGCTGTATTGTCAACAATCATTTAGTTAATTATGTAAAAAACTGTATGTTCTTTGATTTTCTGTAACTATAATTTTTTTTGTCACTCTTCATTTAAATAAATTTTTTAAACTGCAGCGTGCGTACTAAAGTGTTTTGTTGTTTACACAACTGTAAGCATATAAGTTTATTTTCCTGGTACTTAGCTTTCATTTTTTATGTTAACTGATATTAGAAACATTATTTTATGTTATTAATAAAACTTTATTTACGCTGTTAGAAATTGCTGTAGGTTAACGGAAATTTTTACGGAGATGTAGAGTTAATTTACGGAAAGGCATTCCGTAATGACGAATAACGGAAATGAGCTCCATAAATATAAAATNATTCCGTAATGACGAATAACGGAAATGAGCTCCATAAATATAAAATACGGAAGCTCTTCGTATCCTTATGACATCGATTTTGAGACACCAACAATGTTGATGATACCTCAAGCTTATAAAATCACATCTACACAATACTACTTCCTGTAAAATAGTAGTAAGTGAGTGTCGAACCACTCATTGAGTGTCAATTCTTTGATTCTTGTTCAAATTCTGCTAGAGTACAAAACCTTCTGTATAAACAGCGAAATACGCACATAACGAAAATAAAACTAGTTTTTCGAAACCTCGTTTTATAAATCGCAAATAAAACCAAATATCTAGTGCTCTAATACGACTTGAAATTAAGAGAGGGTGCGTTCGTCAGTTTCGTGTAAAATCCATATTTACGAAATACAGTACTCCGTGTAAAAGTGTGGTAGGTGAGTGGTTTGAGTTATTTAGTGTTTTTGTTTCGATTCGTGTTAAAATCCCACTACAGGACAAAATATCTTAATTTTGTTTAATTTCTCTGTTATATACAGTGCAATACATTAAGAAGAAAAAACTTGCAAACACACTAACATGACGAGAAACTGAGAGAGGTACATACATCATTGTATATAAATCCCATACTTACAACACTTTTCTTTGTAAACGCGTGGTAGGTGATTGGATGAGGTGTAGGACTGTAAATTTTTTTTCCTGAGTTCAAATCCCTCTAGAGGACAAAATTTTAAAATTGTTTTATTGGCATTTTTATTTACCGTGAAACACCCACACAAAGAAAGTAAACCTTTTTAGTTGCCCCTTTTTATAAGGAGCAGATTTAAAACAACAAACTTGCAAGTTCATGGACACGTTCCATGAATTTACGGAGATTTATGTGAAATTTACGGAGAGAATGTTATTGAAAAAAAAGGGTCCGTAATTCCAGAAAGATGTCTGGATAATTTGTAACTGGTACTGTCCGTAAATTTACGGACTTTTATTCTGACAGTGTAAACATGGTTTACTTGAAATATTTATGACTTAATTGAACTATATTTTAATTTTTTTCAAAACTATTTAGACTGAGCTATATGTCAAAAAATTTAAAGCACGATTCTCTAGTATAAATTATTGGAGGCACTAATGAAATTGCACTGACCTCCTATTTTATGAAGTCTCCTCCTTTTTCAGAGTAAACGTTCTGCTTTACTATTCAGAGTGTTTGGCATCCCTANCCTCCTATTTTATGAAGTCTCCTCCTTTTTCAGAGTAAACGTTCTGCTTTACTATTCAGAGTGTTTGGCATCCCTATCCTGGAAGTCATACAGTGCTCACAAATAGTTTAGCGTATATCAGACTCCAGGAGATTATATTGATTAACGTAGTTTACATTTCATGGAGTACTCCGAATACGTAGCACATGAAGTGGGAAAACACACAATTATCGTTGACAACCTCCCAGTATGAAACAAACAAAAGACATAAACTGTAAAACCATTTAAACAAAGGAATCTCGTCACTTTCAATAACAAAACAAAGGTCTTCTCAGAAGCATTGACAAACTTAAATAATGTGTAATACCTCCACGATACCTGAGGCACGCTTGTATCCGACGAGGCATGCCAGACACAAGATCTTTAAGCATTTCCTGAGGTATATTGTCCCATTCCTCAATTGTGGGGGTTTTTAAGGCCTGGAAGGTCATTGGTGTTCGTGCACGGTTTGTAATCGTTTGAGGAAGGACCACACATTCTACATGCAGTTCATGTCAGCTGAATAAGCTGGACAGTTCATTCTTCGGGTCCCACGTAGGTGCAGATACGGGGAACATGCTAAACTTCTTGTGAGCAGCGGAGAATAAGCCTTAACTTTTTGTGAGGAGTATATAAGGTGACGATCGAGGCCGAGTCACGAAGATAAAGTCTACACGAACAGGGGTGTCGTTGCACTCACTCAACGACCCTTACGTGCTACGAATCCCTCGAGCAGCGGAATCCATTGCAAATTGTACCCTTGGATGACTGAGATCCGGTAAGCATGCTCAAAAAACTATCACTAATTGATGCCTGGAAATGCGTCAAGAATACCGAACCAGAGAGGCGGGTCTCCATTGCAACGATAACCAAAAACTGACTTTTACGGTCTTGGTTGTTGAGCGGCTAAGGCGCCGGCCTTTTGGCACTGCGATTCAAGTTGTGTTCTGGGAGGATGCAGATTCCTGATTTTTCGCTTGTGGGAAACACGGCGGACTGGCAGGGTACAGTTCTGGCACGTTGTCTTTGATTGCGCCGCGGATTCTGTGATACTCTGGAGGAATATGAACCAACGAACATCTAGCAGATGAATGAGTAAATCAAGTATAATCTAGACCTTGTAGGGGAATAAATTTAAAGCATGAGTAACAGACAGTCAACTAATAGATATGGTTTGAGCATACAGATAATTGTGACGTCGGACGTAAACGTTTCTACTGATAAATGTGAGGTGAGTGAGTGAAGAGATTTGAGCGGCTCTTAACATCGAGGTCTGATGAATGTCCGGGTACTTCCGTAACATAAAACTTTGTGCATTACGTCGCTTCTCCCTCGATATCAACAAATGATCCGGCCAACTTCAGCAGATCCTCAGTCCAAAGGCCGTCACCCATTCTGTGATAGGTTGAGCGAGGTTCTGAAAATTGATCTCGTTTCCTGATTGGATATACTGCATGCTGCGAAAGGTTCCCTACTGGGTGCGCTGCCGGCTGGCGAGTATGTTACCAGGCGTTGATTGTCGAATGACGTTCCAACATGTTGCTGGCCAGTGACTCATTTTGCCAGAATGTACGGCTGTAGTTCGCGGTATAAAGGGATGTTAATAGTAGGAAAATGCCGATTCTAATGAACCTGGATGTTGGACGCCAAGACACGGGGACCATTTTGGATGACGTAACGCGGAAGCCTCCTCATAAGTCATTCCTAATCAGCAGCGGCCATTTTTTATTTCCTTTTTTCCCTCGATTTTTTATTTTTTCCTCGATTTTTTATATTTCCCTCGGAATTACCCTTTTTCCCTCATACTCTATCATTCTACCTGGACTCTTCACGCTCTTGCATTCCGATTAGTTTTCTCACGCTTTGACATTCCAAAGTTATTTTTTCTCCGGCTCTGACATTCCAATGTTATTTTTTTCTCACGCTCTGTTATTCCTTCCCTTCTCTCTCACGTCCATCCTATCCCTTGGGGTTTTTTCTCATATACCTCCCAGTCTCCTGGTGGTGGGCGCAAGAATCACAGATGGCCGTCTACAACAGCCGACTGGTGGCAGGCGCGGGAATTAAAGATGGCTTAGCACACACTGGTGGCGGATGCGGGAATCAAAGTTGGCCACCTACAGCAGACGACGGTAATGAGGGTATATCCAAGATGGAGGACGCGAAACGCATGANTCATATACCTCCCAGTCTCCTGGTGGTGGGCGCAAGAATCACAGATGGCCGTCTACAACAGCCGACTGGTGGCAGGCACGGGAATTAAAGATGGCTTAGCACACACTGGTGGCGGATGCGGGAATCAAAGTTGGCCACCTACAGCAGACGACGGTAATGAGGGTATATCCAAGATGGAGGACGCGAAACGCATGAGAGAGAGAGAGAGAGGAAAGTACGAAAAGAGAGAAAATAAAGTATACTGGGAGGATTGTGAGAAAAACTCCAAGAAGTAGAACGAACGAAAGAGAGAGACAGGAAGGAATACCAGAGTGCGAGGAAAAAACACTAGAGAAAATATAAAGGAGACCGGAAAGAATATGAGAAAAAACTCCCAAGGGATATAACGGACATTAGAAAGACAGGAAGTAATGACAGAGTGAGAAAAAAATAACATTGGAATGCCAGAGCATGAGAGAACTAATCGGAATGCAAGTGAACGAAGAGTCGAAGTGGAATAATAGAGCAGGAGGGAGAATAATTCCGAGGAATATAAGGGAAATTACATAGGAAAACAGGGAAATCCAAGATGGCCGCTGCTGACGAGGAATGATATAGCAGGAGTTTTCCACGTGACATTATCCAAGATGGCCACCGTGGCGCTGCGGCTCCGCGTCCAGCCTCCAGGTTCGCTAGAATCGGCATTTCCCTACTACTACTGTTTCACATCTGTATTCTTAAAGGGACTCCCTAGTTCTCATACGGGTCTAATTGTAACCAGTTGTGTCTGTTATAATTTTTAAAACTATGGAATATTACAATGTAATTTTTTTTTCAGGGCAGAAATTAAAGTCGATATATTCTCGCCAAATTATATATTTTGCTATTAAAATATAAATGTGGTGGTTTAAATGTGCTGAAGTCAGCAAACATCTCTGTAAGTAGCCTTCTTTTACGATATTCAATATTCTCTAAAATGGTGTTTTAAACTATAGCGACAATTCTATACATTTTCTGAACAGACGTCATCCTATAGCAACCACTTAAAATTCTGAGGAAACAGAACACACGGAAAACTAGTTTATGCAATTTTCCGTCGCCACGCAACGTTTCCTTACGGCCGGACATAACTTTGAGTGAGTGAAGAGATTTGGGCGGCTCTTAACTTCGAGGTCTTGAGAGCCGATGAGGATGAAGCAAGGCGAATGTGGAGCAGCGCCGTAATGCAAGGGCGGGGGAAACGGGAGATCCTCGAGATAACCTACCGACCAGTGGCATCGTCCGGCACGATTCCCAAATGCGAAAATCCGGGGGTGACCCCACCGGAAATCGATCCCGGTTCGCCTTGGTGGACGTGACTTTGAGACGCATAAAATTTAGTTACTAGGGAGGGTTGCCGTTGCCGTAGGCGTATTCATTCACTGACGGCGGATGAAGGTCGCGCTGCGGGTAACCGGACTGGAGGACACCTTTCGAGCTGTTCACGGACCGCGTTCAGGTTGCGTCACCCGTCGAGGCAGCAGCGTAAATATTTGCACGCGCCGTCTGTCGTCGCCTGCAGAATACGTCGTCGCTACATGCCGAACGAGTTAGCGCGGTGTCTCGACATGGCCGCGACACAGCCGCAGGCATCGCCGAGCGCAACAGCGACGCAAGTCGGGGTCCTCCCACCTGAAAGGTCATCCCACCCACCGTAGGGGTAGGTCACACTGCCCCTGTACCTCACCCGTTAACTACGTGGCAGCAGAGTATAGTCCATTCTCGGTTACTTCCAACTTTTCTGACTCCTTGCTAAAGTTCTATTCCCAGTATATTCCTCCGCCTCATGCTTAATCATATGAAGGGGCCACGATGGTGTAGTGGTTAGACTACTCGCCTCCCACCAATGTGAACCGGGTTCGATTCCCGACGGGGTTACCCTCGGATGTTCGCATGTGGGAATCGTGCCGGACGATACCGCTTGTCGGCGGTTTTCTCGGGGATCTCCCTCTTTCCCCACCCCATCATTCCGGCGCTGCTCTATATCCACCTCACTTCACACACATCGGCTCTCAAGATATCGAAGTTAAGAGCCGCCCAAATATCTTCACTCACTTACTAGAGATTACCAACACACTGATGTCCTATGTTTTTATTCATATTAATTATAAATGAAATAATATCATTTACAGACAGAATATGAGTAACCAAAAATAAAGCACTTTTGTGTTAAGATAAGTATAAAACGCTTGTGATACATGGTATATGCTAGCTATTCAAAAGTGAGCACTTTTGAGGCCGTAGTTACTTTTTTTCCTATCAGCCATTTTTTTGTCTTTCTGCCGCTTTTTAAAATAAATATTGGCATGTAGGTAATAAAAAAACTGTATATTTTGACCGGAATCGAAGGTTAACGTTTAAGGCTACAGTAAACTATATTTATTGACTATTATTTCAAATGAGAGATCTTCAAAAAGTGCTCACTTTACCGTGAATAGCCTATAGTTAGGAAGCAGCCAAACACGTCATACGTGGGCTGATTTTTCAAAGGTTTGAACCAAAAAGTGTTAAGAAACCGCGAACGGAGTACACTTCATAATACAGAGGTGAAACAGCCTCTTATACCGCGAGCATCAGCCACACACGCCGGTGCCACCGGCCAGCAGAATGTTGGAAAGCCGTTCGCCGATCAGCGCTTGGTAACATACTCGCCAGCCAGCAGCCAGGCCAGTAGGGAAACTTCGACAGCATGCACTAGCCAATCAGACACAAGGGCCGTTCCCCGAGCTTCGCGCAGACAATCAGAGGATTGGTATGCCCACGTCAAAGGTATCGCCACGCTGCTTCATCTCAGTATAATTATTTAGTCTGCAACGTAATTGCAGTATGTCTTAAATGCGCGCCTTTAAAAGATAAAACAATTCAAACTATAGTCCGGAATATAACTGCCGAGGCATCTCATTTATTTCAAACATTGCTTTGGCGTCCTTCAACTCAGCGGAGATTTCTAAGTTCTTTACAAACTCGGACCACAATTGTTGATTCATCAACTGATGTTAATCGAATTGGTTGCACGTGTTACGGTAACGGTATTTCTTCCTATTCATCGCTGGCTAAAGAGTCGTCCAGGGCATGTCCAGACAACTGTTGTCAATCCATGAAAATAACACAGGGGTATACGTTTTTAAAGTATAACCTGCTATTAAAAGAATTTGCGAAATTTACGGACAATCTACCCACTGGGTAATGCATTGATATTCGAGCTCGAGTGTTGAAGTCAAGTAATACTTTGGTGTGCACTGTACTTGTGAAGACCTTGTTTCTCGCTAGGAGTGAACAGCATACTCTGTGCTCCGTGATATTAGCATTAACAAATTCCTAATCGATGGAGCCCCGAGTATTTCGCGGATTTATATAGCAGCAGGCTAGGCTTTACACTCCTCTATACAGTCGAGACACTGTCGTTTACATATTGGTTGCTGCGATCAAGTGAGGTCTTCGTACTGGACTATTCAAAGCTCACTCACACCACTCCTTTCTGCTTGTTACTGGCTCACAGTTAAACGGGGCGTGTATAAGCAACTGCTGTCCACAATCACAGTAGCACGAGAAAAGAACCAGTGACTGAAGTCTACCTCGCCACAGAATGAATTCGCGAAATACTCGGGGCTCTAATAATCGAAAGTTGTAAAAACTTTCACAAGCAAGGAAGAATCAAAGCAATGGCACAGAGTACTTAAGTTCACAGAAACTTAATAACGTGGCGGTTCCATTTTCTGATTGGCTGCGCGAGTCTCTGAGAAAGGGCCTTGGGTCTGACTGGCTACTGCATGCTGCGAAAGGTTCCCTATTGGCTGGGCAGCCGGCTGGCGAGTAGGTTGCCAGGTGTTGATTGGCGAACAACGTTGCGCATGTTGCTGGTTAGTGACGCCATTTTGCTGCCGTGTGCGGCTGGAGTTCGCAGTATTAATGGCTGTGTCTCCTCTATACATGGATTCTATGTTGTGCACAATACCGGACTGAAGTATAATATAAGCCAATCACGGCTTGTTCACACTTTTCTGAAGCCCTGTTTAAGTTCTACTTCCAGGATATTCCTCCGCCTCGTGTAAACAAACCTTAACTTAGTCTAGAAAATCACACCAAAGGGACACCGCATCGCATTTGTGCGCACTCAGTGTAATACAATTCTGCAAAAGAACTATTTCTTACTAGGCATTACCATCACGCCTAGTTTCTTCCTTATTTAATTCATTTAAATTATAAATTAAATATTAAAATGTATATATAAAATATGGATAAAAGTTTAATTTAACCAAATATAAGAGAAAGAGAAATAGATTTGGGCGGCTCTTAACAACAAGGTCTTGAGGACCGATGAGGGTGAGAATGGAGCGGCGTCAGAATGCAGGGGCGGGGAAAAGAGAGATCCCGAGAAAACCCACCTACTAGCGGCATTTCCCGGCACAATTCCCACTTACAAAAATCCAGAGTGACCAAATAAGGTACTTCCATGTTAACACAAGCGTAA
>NQII01003114.1:36602-78162 GCA_002778355.1 Clitarchus hookeri | reverse complement strand
ATATATAGGAAACAACCAAATAAATTAACTTTAAATTAACATCGTGTGATTTTTCAAAGTTTTGATTCAAAAAGTGTGACGAAACCACGAATAGGCTATACGTATTCCTTTCCTACAGAAAAACGTACTTTCTCCCAAACAATCCACGGAAAGTAGACCCAGTATAAAATATTACATAAACCTATCCTTGGCATATAGTGGACACGAATATTCCAAATTTCTCTACTTGAATATGCAAGGAATACTTTGTATGTGCCGTGCAATTTGTGCATATCTAGAAGCGTACGTGGAACGTTTTTGCACGGGCATCTTTTTCCGACCCTGTTAATAGCTCTCACATTGAAGCGAGATGCAAACACGTGATGGTCTGCATTGATATTCTTGTTGCAGACGTTCTCTCTTTCTCTGCCGTGCGTCGACCTACCGTGCCGGCAGCTGCAGTCACCAGCCAGCCAGAGAGTATTTGCAAGCTGGTTAGACAACACTCCGCCGACAATTACAAGCGCGTTTCAGCCTTAATGCGTTGACTCGTCGGGAGTTCCAAGTAGGCGACGTCACAGCGCGCAGGAAGGCACTCGAGACTGCAGTTGCTAGCCTCTCAAAACATTGTACTCGGGAGGAGTCTGGCAGTGATTTAGAAAAGTTGTGACGTCATTCAAATGCCACCACGCGTATTTGTTCACACGGCAGTATGCATACGCGGTTAGTTCAGCACTTTTAAAAGTCCTGCTTGAGATCTATTTTTCTTCCCATTTAGTATCCTCCCGTCATACGGTTCTGGTAACTTTTTCCATGAAGTGAAATCGTGAAATTGTTAAAAACGGAAATATATTATTATAGTAGCGCCACTGTATCTGAGGACTTCGAATCTCTGCCAATGTCGAGCCACTTCTTCCCGGGAAAGGGAACTATTGGGCGACGGTGGTACGGCATATGGGAGGGATTGCCAACAGATTCGTCTGCCCTCCTGCCAGCTCCCTGAGTTTGGTGCTCTGCAAGTTGTTATACCTTTCTCTTTCACTTGGGTAGGCGGAGCCAAGTCCGTTCTTAGGCCGGCGCGTCTATGATATGACAATTCTTTCTGTTATATGCGTAAAACAAACAGAAGTGGAGGTAATTAATTCAACTTCTCCAAACTTAAATGCCGTAGTCCTACTTTTAAAACGAAGGTAATACATCGAATTACTTTTTATTCTTAGCTGCCAGCTTAACCTGGAAGCATGCCAATCAGCGTTCCCCTGGAAAATATCATATATTCGAAGTAGTTTATAAAAGTTAATACTAAGTATGCTCATTTCACCTACTTTACTTAACTCGCACTCTTGGAGATCATGGCATCGATCTCGACTGACAGCACTGGGATAGTTTTTCTCAAGCAATTCCTATCTCCATTCTGGATTCATTCGTACTACTGCATTTCCTTAATGTGTGCATCCACAATTCCTGTCTCCAGTTGATCTATGTGCATAAAATAAATAAATATTCTTGTTTATTAACAAAAATATATTTTACGCGAGCTAGTCACAAATAGACAGAAACAGTATGACCTTAAAAACGAAAAGAAAAACGGTACTATAACTTCGCACTGTGGCATCGAATAGACATTTAGTGGTTCGAGTACATAAAGGACTGTAAATGCAGGGATATCAATTCGCATCGGCATACCTTCAGTAATGTTGACAGCAAAATATCGTAGTCGTTTTGTGTGTTAACCTGATCTAAAATAAAATATGCAGAGCTCGCGGCTACTGATTTTTTTTTTCTATTCTGTGAACGTATTATTGAAATCTGTCAAAGTGTCATTTCAGGGAATTACTAGTCGCGTTGCCCATTGCAACGTCAGCTTATGCCTATAAAATGGGGAATGATACACAATGGTCATATGGAAGAAATTAGGCATCACTTACAAAAAGAGCTCAATAAAACGTGAGCCAGACATAACAGGTTTCCAAACGTAAGGTCATCTAGGAACAGGTTACGTCAAGCGTTATATGACTGTGGTCATCTTGAAACGATTCGACTTAATGTAAACAAACCAGATGTAGCTGTAACTTATGAAACACGCGAATAATTCACAGCGGTTCTACTTCCACCTCACTAGGAGTTAAACTATCCTTTAAAATGATTTATGGTAGTTACTTGGATTATCATTAACGAACAATAATCTTGGAGTGACTTTTCTTTCATATCGAAAAATATTCAGTTTATCTAAGCAAATTTAACCATATTTCTCACATTGATTAGTAACGATTCACTTTAATATGCAATGCGTATTTCAAATTTTGCATGAAGCTGATTGTGTTAAAGTAGAATACACACCCAGTTTTAAGCTTTATGCATAATAACTTTATATACACTAAATAATGAATCAAACAGTGTTGTAAGAAAACTGAAAATGTAACTTCAAAGCACATAAAAATTTGTTAGTGATTTCAGTGTGTGTGTGTGTGTGTGTGTGTGTGTGTGTGTGTGTGTGTGTGTGTAGTCCAGCCATTTGGTCCAGAGTTCACGATCCTTACTCGTTGAGCCCCGGTCGGGTGGGGGATTTCCAGAAGTGGAAAATATCCTATTTTGGTGCAAGACTGGCTACATTTTGTCCCTTCGCATTTAAATTACGGAAACCAGTGAAACAATAAAATAATTGTAGTGAATTTTAGGCCTTGAGCTTAAACACCGATTAAATAAAAATCCTGCGTATAAAAGTCTGAATTGTCTGAAAATTTAAATTGTGATAGCAAGGTAGTGCCCATTTTTCTCAATTCAATCTATAGTCTGAAACGTAGAATGTGTTTGTTTTACTGGACTTTTAAATGCTTCTTCTTTTATTTCGGTCAGCTAACCCCGAGTAACATAACATCTCAGAATGACACATCCACGGCTTGCCAAGAATTTGTACCCGGAACTCGTGGTCTGAAAACTCCTTAGCACCCTCAGTTGCGGAATGTTGTCTTTACAACTTTGATCCTATACGGTGTTCGTTGTTCGCCTTGTTTAATAAATACTTTGCTGTCCATTTTATATAATTCTCGCATATGTAAAATTAACATTGCCATGAAGCAGATCAGAATATCAGTACCACAGAGTAGATAAGTACACAGAGAAGAAATGACGTCGCAGTTCCTTTCATGTGGATACACCCATTCCCTGGTTGGCTCTGCGAGTGTCTGATAATGGGCCCTGTGCTTATTGGCTACCGCATGCTGCGAAAGGCTCCATGTTGGTCGGACTGCAGACTAGAGAGTAGAATACTATAAGCTTTTCAAGATAAAATTACCACTTTTTAAGGCCCTTTCAACTGGCATAATAATCAAAAAATTAAATTTTATTGTAGCCTTAGACATTAACTTTTGAGAGCTATAAAATGTTTATAGTGTGTTTATTAGACAGATGGTAATTTGTATTATTAATAACTAGCAAAAGAATACAAATAAGCTCAACGAAACTCTTAAACACGGCCTTAAAAAGTACTCAATTTACTGTGAAATGCCTACAGGCGTTGATTGTCGAACGGAGTTCCAACTTTTAGTCGACCGTGGCGTCATTCTGCTGGTGAGTGCGGCTGGAGTTCACGGTATTCTTAAGTGCCTATTCTGTATAGAATTGTTAGCCACGCAAATAATTTAACAATGTGTCAGCTCTTACTCTTACGTGTGTAGAAACATCGGAAACTAAGTGAAACGAATTCAGTGTCGGCAAGTATAAACATGGCATTTGTAACACTACGTTAGGACATGGAACTACTTTTATCATTGCGCTATTGTTTTTACCCGGAGCATGTCTGTAAGGGTGTCTGTCAAAGTATACGAAGTCAGGATCAGATAATTGTTTCATAGACTAAAGATGAGGTAGACCGATCTCGCTGGTCGCGCACAACCAGTCTCCGTTCCCCAACATTGAACTGCTTTTCTGTCAACACGGCTAGCAAAAACGGCATGAATTGGATTTGAAGTTAGAGCACTGTTTAGTAAACAAGTGCTTTGAGATGTTTTTATACTTCCTGTAAACAAATTGTAATGCAGTTTGATTAAATTCAGATTGGCAAAAGTATTTTATTAAAATTAAAGTGCTTGTCATATAAAAATTAAGACTTAAACAAACACGTTCATTACTGTTGACCATGTGAATTTGACAGTTGTGTTCTTTGGGGTAGGTAAATGTCGGGTACATGCGCAGAAGACGAATAAGCGGTCTATCTCGTCTTTAGTTTATACATATTTTTTTTAAGGAGCTATTCTTGAAAACGATGTCGGCTGCAGCAACTTTATTGTTTTTCCTGCCTCCCCCCTGCCCGGACGAACCTAAATAGAAGTTGCGGCCAGGGTTGAGATCGAGAAAAGGAATCGTTGCAGTTGTTTCCCCCTGGCGAACTGTGAGAGCGGTCCTAGGTCGACGACCTCCTGGTGTGAGCACAGCTGTCGGGGAGCCACGTGTTGGAGAGAGAGACGTCGTCCTTGGTGCCTGCCACTCCCGGCCTCGACCTTCGTGCCCCGCCGAGAACACCCACACGGCGACAGTCGCGACCATAGACTAAAGATAAGGTAGACGGCTTATTCGTCTTCTGCGCATGTACCCAACATTCACCTACCCCAATCATACACAACTGGAAAAGTCGCATGGTCAACAGTGATGTTCTTTGTTTATATCTTAATTTTTAAATGACAAACACTATTATATAAATAAAATACTTTTACCAATTCGAATTTAATCAAACTGCATTACAAATTGGTTACATAAATTATAAAAACGTCTCAAAACATTTGTTTACAAATCTGTTTTCTAACCTAACATCCAAACGATGCCGTTTTCGCGAGACGTGTTGGCAGAAAAAGCAGTTCAAAGTTGGGACACGGAGATTGGTTGAGCGCAGCCAGTGAGATCGGTCCACCTCACCTTTAGTCTATAGTCGCGAGCAGCTTGTCCCGCTCAGGCCCTCGTAACTCGAATAGGGAAAACGAAACACTTACCGAAGATATCCGAAGTCAGCCTGAAGTCGAGGTTCTACGGTCTTACAACTTCGGCATTTAAAAAAATTATTACATGTTTAAACAAAGTATATACTACATTCACATANGGTTCTACGGTCTTACAACTTCGGCATTTAAAAAAATTATTACATGTTTAAACAAAGTATATACTACATTCACATACCATAAATATACAATAAACAATCATGTATTTTCTCTCTTTGAATTTTGTATAAACTCATGATTGATTTGCATATTTTAGTTTTGATGGTGGTTGCACATGCTGCTTTGTGTAAGCGCCATTCACGCCTGTTTATTAGTGCCACGTGTATTTTCATGAATATACGCATACGACGGGTTGTAATGTAGTGTAGCGCCTTTACAGTTACAGTTTATATTCGCTCAAATGTATTTGTGATATGGAATAACTGTGGATAAGAGAAGCACCGATATCGCGGTATCTCTACCCTATAGTCCCCTAAAGTTTTTTTCTAAAACGTTATTCTGCGAGTAACAAAACACTCTGTGCAAATGTTTTACTCGCCCTTGGCAATGTCCCAAAACTGCAAATAATTACTCTGAGCATCTAGCCAGAGTAAAACTTTTATACGCACTATTTCGGCGAGTAACGAAGGGTAAGCAGGAAAACTGTGGGAGGTTTAGTTGCATTACGTGGACTGAATAAAAATATGCACGTTCTGGTTACAAACACAAATGGGAAATTTCAAATGACGGTTAATTAAATTTGTATTTTTTTATACGCTAAGTTGTATATACTGCTGCATTGTTTGACATAATGGAGTGGAGGAGAGTGGGGAGGTTTGGCCGGCTCTCAACATCGGGATCTTGAGAGCCGATGAGGGTGAAACGAGGTAAGTATGGAGCAGCGCCGGAACACAAGGGCGGGGGCAACGGGAGATACCCGATAAAACCCGCCGAACAGCGACGTCGCCTGGCAAGATTCCCACGTGCGAAAATGCGGGAGCAGCCACGCCGTTTGTTTAACATAATGTCTATGATTATTTTAGGGTGATCATAGCTTATTGCGTGTATAATTCTTTTCTTGAAAAAGGGAAATATTGCTGAAAAGTTATATATATAAGGTGTTTTTTAATAACATGTCGAAATTCAAACCACAGTATCTACGGACTAAAAAATTGATTAGTAACAACATTTTTAGAAAGGTCATCCAGTATTTTTAACTTAAGTTGAAGTTAGGCAAAACAACGCAGGGAGCCCGCAGCTAAACGTAACTGCTTGCCCAACAAGTTCCATACAACAAAGACGAGAACGGAATTGGCGCGCCACGCGGGAAATAAAATGCAAAAACTTCTGGCAGTCTTTACTTCTCGATTGCTAATCTTATATTGTTCATGTAGTTTGACACACGTGTACTATCAAGCAACCACCAGCGGTGCCCACGAGTTTATGGTGTTCTAGGTGCAGGCGCTCTCCGTATGGCGTGCCAGTTCCGTTCGCCTTCGTGGTATGCAACTTGTACTTCGTCTGACTCTGTTTTGTATTCCGTAATTTAGCTTACATTAAAAAAAACTAGATGATATTTCGAAAAATTTTGTTACAAGTATATTTTGTTTATTTTAGTACATATATGCCGTAGTTTTAATTTCGACATGTTATTTAAAAACATCTTGTATATACATATTTTTAATTTACATGGGTTTCTAAATCAGGACATGTTTGTAAACNCATGTTATTTAAAAACATCTTGTATATACATATTTTTAATTTACATGGGTTTCTAAATCAGGACATGTTTGTAAACACAACATGCTATTTACTTTATACTCGTTCCGAAACCAATTTTGATGTAGCTTTGCTCAAATTTTACTTTCTGTTACTTTACTCTACTCTCGGAGTAACGTTTTGGAACACGAACTTCCACGAGGGAAAGAGGACGGGCAGAGGCAGTGCGAAGCGATCAGACAAGCGGGCGGAGGGAGGGTTGACGCCCTCCTTGTTAGTGTGTCACGGCCAGCCCCTCCCTCCACAACCCCCGGGCTGCATGAAGGGGTGCAGCAGCCCTCGTCTAGCACGGAAGGGTGGCGGTAATAGCGGCTTAATAACTGTCGCCAGCTGCGGTAATTACAAGGCAGGAGGTGCACACCCCGGGCCCCGCGGACAGACGTGCCAGCCCCTCAGATCTCGGAACGAGCTCTCTACAGCCGCGCCGTCCTGGGAAATGCTAGTGTTAATTATAACGCACCCGGCTCCTTCGGACCCTTATCCAGACCCCCGCCTTGCCCGAGTGACTTGCGTGGTCATGCTGGCCTATATAACTATATGTAAATATAGCTAAAGGTGGTGTATAATTCATTCTTCAAACAACCCTTTCAAGCACAATGAGTTGCTGTTCAAAATTTTGCTCTTAAAATGTTTTATGAACAAACATAAAATTATCTATCTGCAGACGAGATGCATTTTATTACCATCGAAAGAAAGTTATTCCACTTCACCTCTCGTTTCTCGTGCTTTGCGTTTTGTACCGAGCATATTAATTGAAGCAATAAAAAGTAGGAAAAATAACTACCACATTGAGTGCAACGTAGCGGGTTCTGTGGTTTTGCTATACATATATTCTCATCTAACGATTCCATAATTTTAAATAGGCCAAACCAACTATTATACAAAAACAAATTGCAACATGTGTCAAGAGTGTTTTAATATCAGCTCTTTTGTGATGTGAAGAATATTGAATTGCTCGAATACATTTTTAGCCACCGATAACAGAATGACTACACAACACTGCCCCATGGGATGCATTCTCCCATCGTTTTAAGGGTTTCAGTGCCGCAAAAAAATACTGTGAAGTAGATGAGTTAATGAGTGAAGAGATTTGGGCGGCTCTTAACAGCGAGGTCTTGAGAGCCGATGAGGGCGAAGTGAGGTGAGTATGGATCAGCGCCGGAATAAAAGGCGTTGGAAATGGGAGATCCCGAGAAAACCCGCCAACCAGCGTTATCGTCCGGTACGAGTCCCACTTGCGAAATGTGAAGTAGGTATTCCTGCATCTTAACAGTAGCCACAATAGTAATTTCGTTACCATCGATACCTGTGATATATTGCCACTAAATAATGGTCCCTAAAAATAGTATCACATTGAGTGATTTGTGATGACGCAAGCAGCATCATAAAGTTTCAAAGGATGAAGAGTAAGGCAGTTTTAATCACTACAATCATGATCAGATATACCGAGCCTATCCTGCANTAAAGTTTCAAAGGATGAAGAGTAAGGCAGTTTTAATCACTACAATCATGATCAGATATACCGAGCCTATCCTGCATAGGTGCTCAAAACGACCCATACAGATAAGGTTGGAAAGATAATGTGAGAAATTTATCATCCTACAAAATAAATAAAATCTTTTCCGCGAGCATTAGTACTCAGATGAACACAAAATTTCCGAGGAAAACTGAAGCGCAATAGGCGGGCAAAAGATGCCTTATTCAGACACACTCATTACGTGTTTTTCTCGCATTGGGTAAGAAACTAATACCAATTTTTTGACCAGCTATTGTAAGGAATTTTAGTGTTTTTTTTTTTCACTTAAAATTTCGCAGTTTCTTAAGTGACCAGATTACATGCTCCAGGCCGCTTGTTCGACCACACCTGGGAGTCTGCATTATCTGCAGCCATTTTTTTAGCGCACGTCAGGGAAAATATGGGCGTGCTGCATAATGACAGCAACACTAACAGAAATGTGCGGAAGACTGCGGTCAAGGAGAGGGGTATCGCTCGTCCACTAGCACGCTTCTGAGGGTGGACAGGTGCTCGTCAACTCAGAAGTTTGGCATGAAACCAGGCCTTACATTGGAACAGAAACGAAATTTATAAATGCATTAAAAGCGGAGAACCACGAGAAAACTCACCGACCATCGGGCCTTGGTGGCAGACCGGACGACAACCGATCCCCCCAGGCTGTCGTATTCAGAAACGATTCTGAAGAGAAAAAAGGTATGGCGCGGGACACACTAGCGACCACTGGCGCACCCCTACACCGTATACCACAACACTACACACCAGAACAGGAACTGCACAGAAATCAATTACACATAAGCACACGCGACACTCATAGCTTCCAACTCGATATTACATCGAACAATGCTGTGCGTCCGATTAAACTGTTGGTTCGACACGTCTGGCGAGGGGCTGCCGTCACAGCTGTTGGAATTTCACACAAACATGATCTAGTTCGCAAACCATATAATGTACGTTGTGTAATAGGAGGTGTAGTAAAGAAACTAAGTCTTTTCGGACCTATGTTAATGCGACGTTTATCTTCTTTTAGACGTGAGGATTGTTTACCCGAAGTATTGACACGTATTTTTGCAACACGCTGTATACTGTACATGCACACATTCTTATTCAGACTTAGTGAACGTCCGTAGAAAAGAGAGGCAGAGTAGCCCAACTTTCAACGTCTACGTACGTACGGCTGAATTCTCAGCCATTCAGAATGACCGATTTAAAAATTAATTTATTATTTTATCTAAAACCACTGAAGTAAAGTCATTAATAAAGGAAATTATGTTTTCTTTGTCCAATGTTTCACAATGGTACCATGTTTTGCACAGAGTTTTCAAAAACAAAAGAAATAATCTCGCTTCGCGAAGTTACGTTTCTGTTTCAATGTTTGCCAACAGAAAACGCACGTACGTAAGAGACTGTGAATCCGGCTTTATTGTCCGTGCCACGGGTTCAATCTCTAAAGCTGAGTTTACAATAGAAAAATTAAGCGTTAAATTATGTGTTATGACGTGTACAGAAAAAATGAAGGTATGTTCTTGTGTATTGGTTTCCAACGGAACTTAGCAAGTCGTATACGTAGTTGAGATTTCCTTAAGCGTTAAAATACATAGCTATATTTTGTATCTTAAGTGAAGCTTGTGAGGCGGCGACCAATCAGAAGAGAGTAGTCATTGTTATTTGCGAGAAACTGTTATTTAGAGTACTTTAAGTATAAAAATATTAAAAATACTTGTGTGTGCTCATGTTTACGATTATATTTGTTCAGGAAAATATGCTTCCCTGCTAGAATATGTAAACTTTGAAGTATGATCTGCTTAAATATATTATGATTGTGGTATACGAGGTTAGGCAGACTTGTCACCTGCTTCCATTGGTTGGAATTAATAATTAAGAATTAAAGCATTTTACTGGAAACTGCAAATAAAGTAGACGTGTTTCCGTATGCCAGATCAGTGCTTACTGCACAATTCTTAACGCATATTTTTCTTATTGTGAACCCAGCTTAAGGTGGCCACCTTATTGAAGGAATTTTGCACGCCTGAGGCCTAAAAGCGTGGGAGCGCTAGGGCGACCGAGACATGCGCATCAACTCTCTCATCGCCTCTACGCGCAGAGTACTGAACTGGCGTGCAGTCTTGCCGTCGATAACGCGCCTCTATGAGACTTTCAGAGGAGACCCTACCATTTTATGATGTAATAATACAAATAAAGGTTTGATGCTCGTCCCTATTCCTTTTTCAATGTCTTGTACCGTAATTTTCATACCTAAAAATGACCGCGAAAACATCCGTTTGAGCCATTTTCAATATCAGAAAAAAAAAGCTTTAGAGAGAAATGCATGAAAATGTAAAACGTATACGGACACGTAAAGTTTCTTAAATACTACTCATAAGCAGACCTGACTCAGAAACGTTGGACGGTATTTTAATAAAACGTTTTCTGCTGGAGCTGTGCACACCGTTCACCGGCCTACCCAGGCGGCCAACTTTAACGACCGACCTACTCGACGGTAAGAGACATTGCAGCGAGGGAGGAACCAGGGGAGGGAGGTGGTAAGGACGCACGCGACGGTGTAATCTCGGCGCAGGTATGCAGAGGGCGCGAGTGTGGTGGGCGACCCAAAACACCGGTAATGACGCGCTACGTGGGCGTGGCAGCTGTGCGTGCGCCCAAGCCGGGGCCGGTGAGCGGTGTGCACCACGGCTATTTTGCCGCCGACGATCGTGCTCTCCCCTCAAACTGCAGCAATTTGGACACGTGGCGGTGCACGCCTGCCAACAACACTGGCACGCACAACCCCCGACCCCAGTGTTGCACCGAGGTAAACATTTGCTCGTCTCGTCAAATTGCCTGTCTGGCCATGCCGAACAAATAGCATCTTTGCGGTCTACCTAACGATCGTCTTCCCTCTACACGAACTTTTGATGGACTGAAAAAATTTCATCTGTAAAGAAACATTACATTTGTGCCTATAAATAAATCGCAATAGAAAAGCAAAAGAAATTTAAATAATTTTAAATTCTAACCCATTCAAACTCGATGTCCAAAATTTTTTACATTATGCAGGGGAAGATTATTTTTTTTATTAGGACACCACACAGTAAGGCTCAATGACCAGTTATCTTCCCTGTAGATGACTAATTTGTTCACGGTTAATTAAACACTTTTGAAATGAACCATCGGAAAATTTCACTGCCCCTACCTGCATATAGTTTATCGGTCACGCTAAACGGCAACCAACAGTCTTGTAGTAACTACAGATCGAATTTTTTAACAACTTCCTCATTGACCAAAACTGTTTTTCAAAATACCCTTAATAAAAAACTTTAAATGTATGTTCAACTTAAGAGTTTCTTTTTATGCTAGATCGAAAGAGGTGATATTTTTGAAATCTTCACACTAGGTAATTCTCCTGGCTGCTGATCTCATTTCAGGCATTGTAACCCTTAAATGCCATCATTTTCTGTCATCGTACATTGACTCAGCCGCAAGCACGCGTAGGCAGCATAATAATCCGTATTTAGAGGCACCTGTTTTTCGCGAAAATATTTCAGGCCAAGTTATGTTCCAACAAACTTTAGTTCAGAACCACTTTCGCGATTCGATCATTTGAATTGTTACGTGTCTTATCTGTCTGCCCACGAATCACCGACGGTCAGTATCGGAGAGATTTAATTCTGATTGGCTTACTCATATAACAGACTGTCTCCACACAAGACAAGCGGCCAATAGTCAAATGAAGACTGCGAGTGTGTACAAAGTGTTTTGAAGTCTAGCCTCCGCGTCAATCTTTTCGCGAAAAACAGGTTGCCCTACGTATAACCCATTCGCGGTTACTTCCAACTTCTCTGATACCCTGCTTAAATTCTGTTTTCAATCTTTTCCTCCGCCTCGTGTAAACAAAGCCCAACGCCGTCTAGAAAATTAAACCAAAGGGAAAACGCACCACATTCGTGCTCACTCACTTCAATAACACTCTGCAGTAGAACTATTTCTTACTCGGCTTTAATAACACTCATATTTTCTCTTTGCTTTTATTCATTTAGATTACAAATAAAATAATATAATTTATATGAGAATAAAAGTTATGTTCAATTTAATCAAAAATAATAAATTGTAATGTTAACAAAAGTATAAAACGCATGTGATGCATGGCGTGTTATAGGAAGCAACCAAACACGTCATGTATGGAATAATTTTCAAATGTTTGATTTAAAAAGTGTGAAGAAACCGCGAATAGCATTTACCACTAGTGCATTGGTTACAACGTCCAGATCATCTATTGCTTTACAGTTAACAGTTCAATCGAGGAGGCTTTACGAAGAGCCGTACATGCAGAATGTGGTAGAGTGTAGATGACATATGCGCACTTAACCACGATCCTGTTCCGAAATTGGACGGCTTTATTGCCAATATCACAATCAAAACAAACGTGGATAGCATTTGAGGTTAGAACACAGTTTCTATAAAGTGATATGAAACGTTTTTGATNCCACAATCAAAACAAACGTGGATAGCATTTGAGGTTAGAACACAGTTTCTATAAAGTGATATGAAACGTTTTTGATTTTCCTCTGGCAGAGTTTTAAAGCAAATAGAATATACTCAAGTCATTCAATAGTCAAAATATTATGTTCATAGAAAACGGAGAGGGTATTACAGAACCGAACGCAGTAAGTGAGTCAATTTTGAGGAAACGCACAGAAGACGAAAATTGGTCTGTCTCATCCTTATTCTAAGCGAAGAGCACGCCAGACTTTCACATCGGCGATCCGCGCTCGATCCTCATGCCTTGTTCACAATAGCTGGTCCGCGGACGCCTGCCTAACTGCTGATTGATGCACGTGACCCTCTGACGTCACAGCTCACCGTCCCAATGTCCCATGGTCACATGTCCCACGATCATTCGCGAACTTCAACTTTTGTCCGCGGACGCACGCGCGGACGTGTTCCAAATTGTTTGTTTTGTTTACATTTTATCGCGCGCAAATGGTAAAAGTAAATAATGATGTATTGATATCGAAGACTGAAAATATAAAGCTCGTTATTTGTTCAAAGCCTTAACTTTCCATCAACTTTAATAAGTAAGAATTCAAAAACGCACTGACCAGAGAAAAAAATCCAAATGATGTTAAATTAAAGCAAAATCAAAACGTTAGCTTCGGACGTCGTTATTGTAGACACGCGCGTTGGGACATGCGTCCACGGACGAGCTATTGTGGAGAAAGTCTCAGGGTGTCCAAGTTCGTATACACGGTATACATGGTAAACGTGGCGGACGTTGCCGCTACCTTGTGGGCTTTTCCGGGTACTCCATCCGTACCTCGTGAGGCCAGTTCCTCGGGTAGGACTGCCGGCTCCGCTAAGCATCGGCCTGCTCTACAGTCGTTTCCCCATCATTTTGTCTGCGCGCAGGTAAGGCTAGTTAGGAAGATGGCGGGGTGGAAGGAAGGGTATATCGGTGCGGGCGAAAACTGGATCTCGCGGCTCGGAGGTAGGTGGGCGTCGTTAACAAGTTGGAGCCTCACAGCGGGGTACAACAGGCAGCAGTGTCCCTGAAAGTGGGCTGCCACGCCGGCGGCCACGTCCCATCTCTCCCGTCTCCGCCGCTCGAGGTACATTCGTTACCGCCGACACCGGTACACGCAGAGCACGGGGAAAAATGAGACCGCACCACACAGGTGTATAGTCTATTCGCGGTTTCTTCGCACTTTTTTTTATCTAAACATTGAAAAATCACACCATGTATTAATTGCTTCGTTGTTTTCTATATATATCATCTATCACCAACGTTTTATACTTCTGTTTTCATAAAATTACTTTATATTTGGTTAGATTGAAATTCTACTTATATTTTAGCTACGAATTATAATACTACATTTATAATTAATACGAATAAAAACAGGGAGGAAATGGGTGCATTGGTAACGCCTAGTAAGAAATAGTTCTTATGCAAAAAATTATTACACTGGTTGCGCACGAATGCGGTGCGTTGTCCCTTCGGTGTGATGTTCTATAATTGGTTAAGCTTTGTTTGCACGAGGCGGAGGAATACCCTGGAAGTATAACTTTAGCAGAGCCTCAGAGAAGTTGGAAGTAACCGTTGAAGAACTATAACAGCCGCTTGCTCCACGAACTTCAGAGCCGCACACGCTTGCAAAATCGCGTCACTGGCCAGCAGAATGACGAAACCACATTCACCATCAGCGCATTGTTTATTTTCGTGGCCAGCTAAAGGCCGGCAACTCTTCCGTATCACACCCGCACCCGTGCCCTTTCTGGGTAATGCGGGTATGTAAGATTTTCCTTTGCCTGTGCTCGATTTTCTTTTTGCTTCTCTGTTATGCCTCTAACGACATACAGGCAGTATCTTTATATATATATATATATTTTTTTTTTTTTTCTGACTACATTGCTATCCCATCACGCGCACTGTTTGATTAACTATTTCTACTACGAGGTTTCCCGGAAGGTGAGGATGGTCAGCGACTGGTAACCTACTCGCCAGCCGGCAGCACAGCCAATAGGGAATCTTCCGCAGCACGCAGTAGCCAATCTGACACGAGGCTCGTCCCCAGAGCTTCGCGAAGGCAACCATCGAATGGGTACGACCACATCAAAGGAACCGCCTCAGTGTTCTTGTCTAACTCTGTGACGGGGTCGCACAGAAACCACGGTTGGCTTCGTTAGTACTGGGTGGCTCGCGGTTTATTCATTCCGACCCAGTGTGCACAATCGTGTTGACGTTGCTAAGAATGGTAAAATTTGACCGATACTGTACACAGTGAGGCTCAGTGTTGCTTGCATAATACGGGCAGATACCGACGCGTAAACAGTTATGCTCTTAAAAAATTTTCCTTTGGCCTGCTAACAACCAATTTTAAAAAATCTATAAAGTGAGTGAAGAGATTTAGACTGCTCTTAACAGCAAGGTCTCAAGAGCCGATAAGAGAGGTGAGTATGGAGCAATGCCAGAATGAAAGGGCAAGGGAAACGGGAGATCCCGAGAAAACCCGCCGACCAACAGCATCGTCCGGCACGATTCCCACTTGCGAAGGCTGTATAAAGAATAACGTAGTGATAAGAACTGTTTTACAATAACATATAATAACTTCCTTTCCCCCAAAATCTTCCATCCGACTCTCCCATAAATAAACTTCCTACTCTTTTTTTCCCTTTCAATCAACAAAAAAAGGAAAACTACTAGAGTTCACAGTGCAAGTCTGGAGGTACCTATTTTGTTGTGGAAAAGAGTGTAGAAACTTCAGAAAAACTCCTGAAAGCCTGCACTCATCTTTCACACATTCCTAACCACGTGGTTAACACTGGCAAAATGTTTAGTGTTAACACGGACGTAACTAAACGGGAACGTGGGAATACTCATCCTCGTGTGGTTTTCCTGTTAATTTGACAGACGTACGTCATGTTTCCCAGCTGGTAGGATATGTGTGGTGCCCGTCAGAAAGCGACGATAAAACTCAGAACTCTCATCTACGAGCTATTAAGTTGATAGGAATCAAGCAACAAGTTATTCTTAACCTTTATTAAATACAACATCTTGCGACTCTTAAGCTTATAAACATTATCTGTGCAAATATTTTATTCGCCATATAAAAAAATTATGCCAAATGCTTGTCACAGTAAAGTGTATACTTTTGAAATTAAACATTAAAAATATCACTGCCCCTAACTGTATTTATATTTTAACGGGCACACTGGCTGGCATGCACCCTGTGAAGTGGAAAAGACAGGGGGAAGTAGTTCCATGTCTTAGCCTCGAATTAAAAGAGTTATATAGACATTTGTGAATACTAAAATGAATCATTGTGCTTTCTGTTTTATTTAATGCATCTAAGTGTAAGATTAGCAAATACACTAACGTTTGTGAAAAATGCAACGCCAAGAAGGATGCGTGTGATTGAAATGAACTTTATACCACAGATTAGGTACATCACAATACACAACTGATTATGATTGTAGAACTGTACATGATCTCTGTCCTTGAGAATTCAATATGGCGTGAAGCCCTCAAGTACTGCAATCAGAGCCCCTAAACGTCGTGGCATAGAATCAAAGAGGACCTGGATGTGTTCCTGAGGAATCTTCCTCCACGCGGTTTGTATGCGAGTCCACAAAGCATCCACAGTGGTTGTTGAAGGTCCGTGACGAACAAGTCACTGACCAACCATATCCCAGACATGTTCGATGGCGACGTGTCAGGCGAGCATGCAGGCCAGGGAAGCAGTGGTAGGGGTCGTTCATTGCCGTCGTTCATCGCCATATGTGGCCGGGCATTGTCCTGCTGAAATATGGCATGTGGAGTTGCCTGAAAGAGGGGCAGTACCTCGGGCTCTAAAATCTCCCTGATGTAGAGGTTGCTGTTCAGATAGCTCTCATACGTAGGAGTGGAGATCGCATATTGTATCCAAAAGCGCACCAAACCATCACACTTGGCGTCTGTCCGCTATGTCACTTCAAAATACAGGCTGCCATATTGTGGTCACCATGGTAGCTTCTAACACGTATGCGGCCATAACTGTAGGACAGGTTAAAGCGGAATTCGTCCGAAAACCCTACATTTGGTCACTCAGCACGCCAGCGAAGGCGTTCACGTGCCCATTGCAGTCTAAGGCGTCTATGGTTTCTCGACAATGGAAGTCGGCGCAATGGAATGCGTGCTACCAGTCCAGCCCGCAGCAGACGGCGTCGAACCGTCGACACAGACAGGCCCACACCCGTTGCAGTGGTCCAGTGTCGAGCCAACACCGTGGACAAGGTTGTACGGTCCGTTACGGCCATGCGGACAAGATGGTGGTCATCCCGTGCTGTGGTCACATTGCGTGGTCCAGTACCGCTCGTCGCTGCGTATGACCCTCGTATATCCACTGTTGCCTCACACGCATCACTGTCGTAGCAGCATGCCCTGTACGAGCCGAAATGCCACGGTATGACAAACCCGTTACCCGGAGACCGATCATTCCGGCCCGTTCGAACTCATTCACATGCTGATATGACACCCTTTGAAGTATATTAGACGAGTCATACTGGCACTTGCTTTCATTTCGTTATACGGCTTGTCACTGATTGAGCTTGGTGTAACACTGGCATTTCCGGTCACACAAGAGAGGGCGCTGCTGGGCCTAGGTGTACGCCATCTCTCTGCAATCGTAATAACTTATTGCTGGTACACTGTTCTACACATCCTCCGAGAATTCATTCGGGCCATTCTTTCTGGGTGTTGCAATTTTCACAAACTATAGTGTATATAAAATGTTAACTTTCTCAATAATTTCGCAGGTTTCTTTTGACTGACGCATGAATAAAGTTATTAGGCACATGTCATTGTTAATTGTACATACGGTAGAAGAATACATGACGTGCACACAAGTAGGTTTCAAGCAGGGCTACCAAAAGTGCTTAATTTACTCTGAATAGTATTTAATGAAATGGCTAGAGTAGCGAAGTGCTCAGCAATGTGATGTCGTGATCACGTAAGCGAGAAAAAGTTTCTTGCTATATAACTAACTGCATGTGTGGAGACGTAATATTTAACGCGAGCACTTCGCACTTTATAATGACCGACTCTCAGACTGTTGCAAATCCAGAGCTTCCAAACGGCCATGCTCTTCGGAACGCCTTTAGCTTTTTCGTTTCGTTTCCGAAGAGAATAGAGTGTACTTAAGATTTTATTTACACAATTCTTGTCGTATAAAATTTGTCTCTACGCTTTCTGTTATGTACACTGGTGTGGGAGTATTTTCAGTTCTTGTTTATTTGATCGTATTCCTCATTAAAATATAACTCTTATTATGACCTTGTTACAATTTTTTCTGTTTTTCCGAAAGCTGAGGCACAGATTAATTTTTTTTTAAAGTACGAAAACAGCAGTAATTAAATTAAATTGTAAAGAATTTTTGTATAACTAATTGACTATGACCATTGTCTTAGCTCTCGGTATTCCATTCATGTCCATATTATAGGTATGCATTTCAAAATATGTATGTCAACGGTTCTTTCACACATTATCAATTTATGACAATATTTCTGTTTCGAGGTAAGCGCTGCGCTCTAAGAAATTATTCTGAAATTTACCATGCGAAAGTATACGCTTACTGAGAAAGCAGGAATGGTAATTTTTTTTCCTATACATTCGTTGTAGAGTTCGTACATTTGCTCAGGAAAGAGTAAAATGCTTAGGGAAGTTCCCAACTTTGTATACCACCGACGGTGAACATTCCCATACTTGTACCTTGATGTGTGGTATTATTTACATAAAGTGTGCAGGTTAAAAACTTCCATTACAGTTTAGGAAGTACAGCATACAATTTTTTTCAGCGTGCGTTATTTCGTACTATGTACTTTACTATAGTGAATAACAAACATACGCTGTATCAGCGACGTATCGTACGAAATTAAGGTTAATAAAGTACCTAAAATGCAATTATCAGTGGATTTTTAACATAATAAACTACTGTGTTAGTAATAAATTTACCATAGCCAAAGTGTGTTAGCATATTACATGCAAAGTCGTTTTTGGCGTTGGTTGGAATATGGTTGTATGAAATTATTTCTGCACTCAGCACACTACAAGAGTATTTATAAACGACTAGTGAACCGGCCCGGCTTCACCCGGGTACAATTGAGTTTTACAGTGATACACTAATAAATGAATTGGGAAAAGACAATTCATTTATGTGAAAACAGAATTATAAAATTATACTATGTTGGCCTAGGTTTTTAACCTATTACGGCTACTCAAAAGGAAGGAAATATTTTTTACCCGATAGCCAAGAAGTAGGGTATTGTTTTTGGAGTGTATCTGTGCAACTATGGCGTAGTTACCACATTTCCGCTTTCCAGCGTCGATGTATGAAAATCAAAACGTGAGTTTCATCAAGTTGTAGCTTTAGAAATCAGTGTATCTAGGTACTACTTTTTGCACTTGGCTAAGGGATCTTAATCGATCACCAAAGTTAAGCAACGTTCCCAGCGGCACACATTTGGATGGGTGAACGTTTAGTGGCATTACATCTGAGCGCTTCCGTACTTCGGAGGGCACGTTAAATATTCGGTCCCGGTTGTTATCGATTGATAGCAGTCGTTAAGCCATTTCAGAGGTCCTTGGGCGGCCTGATAAACTCTGACACCAGAGGAAAAAAATATTCCGGTCACGTTCCCAGCCGTTGCAGAATTACGTTTTGTTGTTATTCCACAGAACCCGTACAATTTACCGGGATAAAAAGTATTATATGTTCTATTCCAGGACCTAAAGTACCTATATACCAAATTTCATCATAATCCGTTTAGCCGTTATGGAGCTCAGTGGTAGCGAACATACACACACAGACTTTCGCATTTATAATATTAGTAGGATAACAATCAGATGGATTGCTAGTGACATCTAAATTTTATTAATGTTGACAGTAATACTTCCATAAATATATGCTATAGCTCTGAATGTGTTTGTATTTGAGGTTTATTATTTTAACTACCACACCAGAGTGTTCTGTTGCTTCTAAAAATAAGTTGTTTCTTTTAACAGATTAACGACGACACTACATAGTATCAAACTCTCCAAAATTTTAATAAGCTTACACGATGTTCTAATAAAGTGTAGAGGTTTGGTTACTGTTATCATGAAGATGTCACGGTGGCTGGGCGGTTAGCCTGCTCGCGAACCGGGTTCAATCCCCGGCCGGGTAACTCAGGATTTTCGCAAGTGGGAATCATGTCGGACGATGTCGCTGGTTGGCGGGTTTTCTCAGAGATCTCCAGTTTCCCCCGCCCTTGTATTCGGCGTTGATCCATTCTCACCTCATTTCATCCTCATCGGCTCTCAAGTATTTGTTGTTAAGAGCCGTCCAAATTTCTCAACTTAACTGTTATCATAAAACCCGATCGTTAACTGTTCTGTAAATGTTTTCCTAGCTGAATTTTTTCGAAGTGGTAAATAAAAGTCTTGCAATATTTCTCGGCCGGTGGGGGGGGGGGAGGTGTATATACGAGATTAGAGGCTATATGTAGATCAAACGAACGAGACGGATGCTGATTTATAGGACAGCGCATAATCTTTGCGATCAGTGAACGCTGAATGAATTAAGTGGGTATAGTACTTCATAACCACAGATAATATCTTCACACCTGGAACAATCTCATTATAAAGCGAGTCCTGAGTTTAGTCGTTCATCAACACAATTTAAAACTTTACAATGTTTTTAAACAAATTATTAATATGTGCTCTCTATCAACTGGCATTTCAATCCCACAACCCCAGTTTCTGCAAATTCTAACCACTTATGCATTCATAGGCACCTACTGTTTTAAATCATAAGTGTTTGAGAACTCAAGCCTTGGAACCACTGGCCCACAAAGTGGGTTGATTACCGTATAGACATGTTATAATTTTCCTTGAGGTGTGCTGCGATCAAACACCTAAGAAGTCCGATGTTTGTGACAAAATAATAACACGTCTTCCCACTTTCAGTTTTCAATTACTGCCTATAAAATTCCTTACAGAGTACATTTTCCTCTCGCTTGGTCCTTTTATAGGTTAAATGTAGGAAGTTTTTATAGCTTCGTTCCAATTAGTAACCCACGCGCCGTGCGACTCTCTCGATATATTTCGTTCAGAGTGTATAATTCCGGCCGGACACGTAGTCCAATGTTTCGAAACCAACTGACAGCAAGCACGGCGCATGGTGTAAATTGCTGCGTTGTCCGGCAACGGGCTGAGGCGAGGTGTAATGTAGTACTGCATCAAAAAGAGCTGGGCGTGCGCTGGCCGGCCAAAAAAAGTGGGGCAGTCGGCCGACACTGGTCAGTCGGCCGTGAATAAACTGTTGCTGCACCCACCAATTAAAGCCAATAAATAATTATCATACTTGTTCGGGGATGGCGTGAGCGCGTCGAGTAAAGAAAAAAGATGCGGCAGGGTAACGTTATTACAAGGTCGAACGTGATTACGACGCAAATGTGCAGTCTGCATTCGGGATACGACGGCGAAGTAAAGGGCTCCTATTGGTTCTCTGCTTATGGCATGCTCCTACGCCTAGAAACACAAGTCCATATCTGGGCGTAGATCTTAACCGTTTCAGTCCAGCATTAATTTATGGTTTCAAGTGTTGTAATCAAGTGATATTTTTGTTTGTACGTTCTTACACTGTTTCAACACTTGCTTCATTCATGCGACCAATGAAGTAAGCGCTTGGTGTTTAAAATACTTTGGGAAAACCACTCACAACCCAGAGCTATAGACATGCCCACAAAATCATACTACACACAGGGGAATAAACTCACTGCATTGGGCAATGATCCTAGTTTCGTACAGCTCTTCTAATATAAGCATTGCATGCCTCTGTAAAATGTCTATTGTATTGGACACAAGGACTGAAAATATAAAGGTATCGAATGAACCTAATCTACTCTAGTTACATATTGTGTGTGGACGCTATCAGCATAACGTATCAGTATACTAATAAAAGGATGTAAAAGTAATTAGCAATACACAAAAAATTACAGTTTTGCTACTCAGAATACTAATATACAAGAAAATGTTTATTTATAAATACGCGAATAGTATGCTTTATACTCGGCGTTCCTTATAAAATTTGTATTTTTATTTATTATTCTACTACAATACACAACATTTCTACAATATTATAAAAAAATATCCAACCTATAATAGGTCTACCGTAATTCTTTGCATATCAACACATATGGGCCAAGCTTGACGAATTTTTAAACTTTTTCATCGGCATGTACACAGCAGTGAGCATGTTTCACAGGAAGAACAATATGGTTGGTATGTACACGCCTTAATATAAATGCCAGTGCAGTCGGGTTTTTCCTTTTAATTTGTGGGGGTTGGTGCATTTATAGACCACGAGGATTGACAACCATTTTGTCGAGCAACACGCACACACATTTGATTGGTTGCATGGAGCAAGTGTACAAGGAATCAGCACAAGTATAGTGCAGACCAAAATATTACTATTATAATACTATCTGAAACTAAATCAATGGACGAATGAACAAGCGAATAAACGTTTCACAGCTGATCAACAGCTAGTACAGTGTACTACTTTTTCTGTAATTCGTCTTTTTTCGCACGAACACAGCTTACAAGGGTAATTTAATAGCTGTTCTAAACCCGGTGGGAGAAACACATACTAAAATGACAGAGCATAATTGGCCAGTAACATAGAACAGTGACGTCATCAAAGCGTAGGCCTACTCATGAAGGCACATCATGTTTGAAGATCCTTCTCCTCAGTGACCGAAAATATTCTTAGCCTTCTCCAGACCAAGAACGCTGAACATAGGGAGTTGCAATATGTAAAAGCACACGATGTTTTTTTTTTCTAAATTTGCTGCATCAGTAGATCAAATTATGACTGAAGTGTGGTGAGTTAGGCTTAACTTTTACTAACTATAGAGTTAGGTGAACTCTGAAACTTACATCATTTTTTAAAATTAAACCTTTTCAGGAGAAACCTCCCTTCATTACTGATGATTTATAAACTTGCGCAATATCAAGGCCCTGTATCCATGATTACTTCGGTGGCTAAGCACGTTCTCAAATATGTATTCTCTGTACTGTGCAGTGAAATATCGTCTGTTGCATACCCATGTATGGCATGTGTCTGTATACATAAATCTTTCAACTCCAGTCAGTTGAAAAACTTTTCGATCTTTTCAAGAGCATGATCTCAAGGAAATTCGTCTTTCAACCAAATTCTTAAACGATTCTTATGCGAAAAAAATTTGATTGTTATATGAATGTGTTTTTGTTTAAAGGCGTGATGATAGCGTACTAAGGTATTTTTATAACCACATAGGTCATTAATTAAGGTTAAACAAGTAAGATGAAGTCTACATGTGTTTCGAACCCAATTTAAAAAAAAACAATAATTGGCAATATTACATAACTGTGTTTGCTAACTTACAAACATTTTCTAAAGTGACGATTTTCTTTCGAGCTATTTCTTGCTCCGTAAAACTGTACCTTCAGTGCTGCCCAAGATATTATTCTCGAGGGATGATTAAAAACTAAATCATGTATGCCACGATAAAATTTTCCGTACAAGCTCGAGCGGAAGCTTCCACGAGACCTGCTACCGGAGTCTGCATGCAAGCAATTGTGGAGGGTTCTGTGGAATAACCTATCCAACGATACTTGTTACCACACAAGTAAACACGAGTGCCTTTTTTTATTATTTGACTTCTGCAACAGTGATTCAGGAACAATTTTCACTCACTTGCGTTTATGCACACAACCTAATCTTTTTGTTGTTATAACTAGAACTTTCGTGTTTAATAAACGCGAATGTTCACCATAATTTTTACACAATGCTGTTTTAGAATCAGTAAACCTTTTCGTGTTTTTTATTTACTATTCACTCGTGTTTAACAGCCTTTTCTCTCTTTCACAAAATAAAATAAACAAAATGACTCACCCTCTCTCTAATTGGCTAAGATTACCAACCTTGTAGGAAACCTTCCATTGAAAATTGCACACTACCAATTACGAAAACGTCCATGATAACGGCCACCAGGTGGCCAACTCTTCTACAAAGCCATCCACACAAGTGGTCATGCGGGCTTCCATGGAATCAATAGACTATCTTTACTCCATGATGGAAGCGTCTAAGGAATCTTCCATCCTGGCATATGGACTTGAGTCCTGCCCAGAGCTCTGACAAAAGTATGTGTAATAACAATCTGCGATACTGGTCGTTGCTAAAATATCGTAGAGGTCATTCTGTTGGTGGAATGTAACAGAACTGTGCTAGTTGCAATAAAACCGTACATTATATAGGAAGTAAGCCGATTTTTGTCGTCTGTGCATGTTTCCAAAATTGACTCAGCCGTCACCAATATAGCTCCCGTAATCACATTATCAACAGCGATGAGCGTTTATCCTTACGTTTGGTTTCTTCAAATTTACCTACTTGCTTATACAAATAAAGCATTTTGAATAAACTGAATATATTTAAGTTGCTTTCAAGTTAAGCCAGAATATGTGTAAAAACGTTTCAAATTACGTATTTAGATAAATATAATTCTAACTTCAAATCCTATCCACGTGATTTTAATGTAGGCTGTTCATAGTTAACTGAGCACTTTTAAAAGCCCTGCTTAAGATCAACTTATCTTTTAATTTTCCATCCTTCAGCCTTCTGTAAAATAAGCACTGCCAACCCAATACATGCGTCAAACAATTGAAACCGTAGGATTTTTTCAAGGAAAGCAAATGTGTGAGTAATTTGCGAATTTGTGCTTGTGTGTATAAAACAAGATACAATGATTTCATGGACCATATATTTAAACATTACACTCACAACACCACGTCATGTTCTATAACTATTTTTCTTTATTCGCTGCCAGCTTAACTGGGAGCCTGCATGCCAGTATGTTATGTAGTTTTTATGTAGTTACAGAGAGTGATTTCGAAAGTTCTCTATTTACCATGAACCACCTTTAATTTTATTGGCAAGACAAATTAAAGAGTCCAGTGTTGCAAACACGAAAAGTAGTAATAGCGCTGCTTGCGTGCGCACTCTACTCATGGCTAAAACATGTCGACGAACTATTGATGCACCCGGAGATGAGGCACAGAAGGAACGTGAGGCAGAGTGATCATATGAGCTGTGCAATAGCCTCTCTCCGTGGACCAACATTGCGCTACTTTTCTACCAATAGCGCTATTAAAAACAACGTGGGTAGGATTTGAGGTTAGATCATTGTTTATACAGAATGTTCGGGAACTCGGTGCCCAGACATAGTTTCTTTAGACCATTTGTAATACAAAAGCCCTGTACACGTATACTTGGAAAAGTATTTTTATATCATTTAATTGTATTCAAATTTGCGGCTTACAACGCCTGAAGAACAAGGCTGTGTGATCACGTGTGTACGACAAGTTGCATAGGACGTAGGCGCGCGGCACTAAATTATTAAATACGCAGCGTCGCGCCTCTTTCCTATGCAACTTGTCCTACAGCCATGTTCTCCAGTCGTCGTACACCACATTATGGTATAAAAATACGTTTTCGGATGTAAGTGTATAGGGATTCTGTATTATAATTGGTTCAACGAAACTATGCCTGGAGTTTGGGCACTGAGTTTCCGAACATTCTTTATACGAAAGTGCTTTGAGAATTTCTTACGCTTTTTATAACTTAGTTTAAATGCAACTAGAATAAATTTTAGATTGTCAAAAGTATTTTATTCACATAAAAGGATGTGTACTTTGGAAATTGAAATACAAACAAACACACTCATCGCTGTTGGCCATGGGGCCACGATGGCTGAGCGGTTAGTATGCCCGCCTCCCACCTAGGCGAACCGGTTTCAATACCCGGCCGAGTCACTCCGGATTTACGCAAGTGGGAATCGTGCCGGACGATGTGCGAGTCAAAGTTGGGGACATGAGCAGAAGTTTAAGATCCGTCTACCTCATCTTTAAGGTCAGTTTACGGCGAAAAACGTGTGCCGTAATGAATATGTACGTGTCAGAATGAAAGAAGATATTATTACGAAACGGATCATGGTCATCGCGTACGTGTCGTGTAGGAACATCCTTGACGTGTAGATGTGTAGTAAATGACGATATAGGTTATTCACGGTAAAGTGAGCACTTTTGAAAATCCTCTGATTTGGGATAATAGTCAATAAATATATATTTTATTGTACACTTAGACGTTATCTTCGAGTGTTGTGGTTTATACACACTGTGTTTTATTACTTGCAAGGCAATAGTTATTTAAAAAGGTTGTTAAAGGATAAAAAATGGCTGAAAAGAAAAAATTACCAGAGGCTCAAAAGCGCTCACTTTTCCGTGAATATTCTATATTTTATTTCGTGTCATGTATGCAAGACCTTCGCCTTTAGAATTGAAGGAGAAAAGAAGAATAAGATGTAATTTACTGCTTTTAATTGAATATCGTATTTCTAAAAGAAAACTTATGTCTTTATTACTCTGCATGCTTAAAAAAGTACTCTTAATTTGTATGCAATAATAAATTGTATTTTAATTTAGTATTGTATTATCATGTTTTGTGTTATATTACTGACAAATCCTGTGAAGTAAGTACAGACAGAAGTGAGGTGTTATTTGCTAATAAATCCCAATTTTATTAAAATCATATTAACTTATAGTTACGTTTGTCTGAACATAAAACGAGTAGATACATTCATTATGAACTCCGATATTTTTTAAGCTTTCTATGCAGGCGTATCCTTTGCACAAAAAATTGATCGTGAACCGCTTTTTAGTCTAAAGCCTGTCACACACAGTTCACTGTCTTGTACAAGAAGGTGTACACCTTTCCTGTTCAAGTCAATTTGTATCGTGAGACTGGCTAACTTATTTTAAAACTGGCTTAATGCAAGGGCTTGCGTGCTAGCTATAAGCATTTAGAGACTGTTATATTTCTTCGTTCACCTTCTTGCGCAAGTAGTTTGTTTGCGTGTGCGTTTTATACGTTTATGTAGTTCCCGTGCATTTATTAATGCTGATATTGTGAATTTGAGAGTAGAAAACAGATTTTAATTCTGTATTAGTGATTTGTTAGGTTTGTAAAATCTCTGTGTGTTGTGGTGGACATGAGTGACTGGCATGCTGCAAAGTACCACTACTGTGCGTACAGTATGTACATGGGACTTGAATACGAGAGGGTGATCACCTTCTTGTTCACAAAAGATGTCCGTCTGTATCAGGTATAAGTTTGCGGGTAGGGGGGGCGTGGCAGGTGGCGCTGGCCGTGACGTCACGGGCGAGGGAGGGCGTGTGCCGGCGCAGACGAGGCGTAGGGTGCAGCTGGTAATGACGCGGCTGGCGGCGCGGGCGACGGGCCGCTGTGCGGTGACCCGCGGCGGAGCCAGGATGCACGCAGATTGAGCGCGCTCTGGTGTGCGCGGGTGCAATTACGCCACCCCGCGGCCCGAACCGCCCGCTCGGGCCGTACAGACGAGCACCACGCACCGCTCTTCGTCGCCGCCCTCTACTTACCTTGTACCCTATCTCTAGCCGTCCTAATCTTTCCTATCACTTCTATGACTATACTCAGAAACACTACTTTCAAAATGTCCTTGTCCGTTATAACGACACTCTCACTGGCATGATTTTTTTATTCCACTAGTATTTAATAGGATCTTACAAGAACACTACATCCCGGCAACAATATCACACTAAAATTATTTTTTATTTATTATAACTTCTCATGAGGACATTTTTGTCACAACAAAGTACTATTGATTGGGGAAAAATCAACTCTACGCCCCGCTGGCTGATGACCAGCCAACGATGGACTTTGAACAGTTCAATAAGCGTTCGCGGCGTGGTATGGCCCACACTAGGAGATTTATGTATAGGAACACTTAGATTAACATAACCTGTATTCAAGCAGGGGTGGATAAATGTGACTTACATCTAACTTGTCTTTGAAGCCAAGAAATGTGTGCAGACGTCAGTATGCCAAACCCGGCACTCATCATAAATAATTCGGTACTTATGCCGAGTTGGATGTGAACCTCGGGACGAATGTAAGGCAGCATCAACTTGGCGACGGCTTTCAAGCTGGAAGCTGCAGACGATCCTCCCCGAAATGTATGACAGGGCTTCAGACCCTAGGATGTATAGCCGCAGATGAATTCAAGAGTCTGCTGCCTCTTGGCAGTGAACATTATTCCCGCCCACTTATTTTAAGCGTAAGAGAACGAACGATGATACTGTGTTACTGATGATACTGTGTTACTGCTATTTCGGTAATCTCTTCCAAAGACCTTCCTGTGCCTTTGAAAAAGACTGGGGATCAAGCACATGGCGACTACCGCTACGGAGATTAGATTGTTGTTTCCACAGAAGTTGAAAAAGGTAATTTGCTATTATTGAGCATACTGTTGTTAACACTGATCTTCTTCTCTTATCTTATCAGACGGGATGACGCGTACAAATTGTAGACAGTGTAAATGCTTGGAAGGGAAGAATAAACTTACTTCAAGTGTATTATTTAATACTGCATTGTTTCAATTACGTTTCTTTTTTTTTCTATAAACATTAGGCTAATATGAGTTTAATAGTTACATATTTAATCGTTCCCAACAATTTCGTAGTGTTATGTAATAGGTTCAAGTCAACTTGTATTCCATGATAACATAGAGGTGGAATGACACATAGAGGACAGAAAGGAGACCAAAGTACGACTTTCAAATGTCTTTATAAAGGACAAAGTAACCGCTACCCGTGCTGCGGTGGACTTGCTATTTCCACGCCGGCCGCCCAAGGCTATCTGGAATAAGTCATTTGGAGGAAACTTAACTACGAGGTTAAATTAGGGAATAAGTGTGACCTACGCACACTGCAATCCAGATTCAATTTCCACGGGAATCGAGTTCAAATTCGCATGTGTTAGAAATGCAGTGGGTGTTGCCAATGGTCGATGACTGCCGGAGTTTCTCAGGCTACTCTTCGTAAAACTAAATATTCGCAGGAGTACACATATTTTTAGTTTATTTTTTGGGGGGGAAATGCGTTTGCTTTCTAAGATATTATTGGTGGCCATGATAGATGTAGTCCATTCACGGTTACTTACAAATTTTCTAAAGCCCTGCTAAATTTCTTCTTCCAGGGTATTCCACCGCCTCATGCAAACAAAGCTTAACCGAGTCAATAAAATTACCCCAAAGTAACAACGCGCCGCATTCGTGCGATCATTGTAATCATATTAAGCAAAATAACTATTTCTTACTAGGCACTACAAACACGCCTATTTTCTACCTGTTTTTATTCATATTCATTATAAATGAATATTATAATTTATGGATTAAATATAAGTAAAAGTTCAATGAACCCAAAAATCAGATACTTTTATATTAACATAAGTATAAAACGCTTGTGATACATGACATATTTACAAAGTAGCTCAGCTATGATTCAAAAAGTGTGAAGAAACCGCGAATAGACTATAATGACTTCTTCCAGTATCGAAAATCCTGCATTTGTAGTGGTAACAAATTGCTGAACGCCAACTCTGTACAACATAGGAGCCTAGAATCATCAGTAGGGTCTGTCATCTACAGCCTCTTCGTTCTCTTAGGCGGGACGGAAACCCCTCACGCCGAAGTGAACGACGCGACCTTGGACCTTAAGGCGGGCAACACAACTCATCAGTACAAGCGGCCTCCGACAGCTCTGTCGGAAAAGTTGTAGGGTAGCGGCTCCGTTTGTGTTGCTACCTCCTACCCCCACCCCAGCTGCTAGTCTCCACCCCTCCTGCCGTTGTTAAATGTTCCACGCAGCTCATGTCACGGATGACCCACTGCACCAGAGGTCGGCTGTGACTCGGCGGAAATCTTCCCTCCCGTGTGCTTGGCGAGCGTGTAGAAAAAAGAAAAGACGGGCGTACAAAAAAGAAAAGGAGGAGTTACGTCGACGGCGGCCGCGGCGGCGAGCGTTGCGCATGCGCGTGTGAACGCGGCATTCCTGGCGAGGCGGGTGGCGCATGCGATGACATTAGAAGCGGCGCGCGTGATGGGAGAGGTTGCGGGCAGTTGGAGGTCCCACGTTGACATCTTCTCACGCCCTCGGGAACCGCCGCGTGTGTCCGTTCACATCTGCCGCCGCTTGCTGCTGTTGCTCTTGCTGCACTTCGTCCACCAAAAGGCACGTTTTTGTCTGGGCGGCGCCCCACGTACGTCCCGTCTTGGCAGTCATTCAGCGAGAGTGGCCCCCACTGGCCCATGATGAACGGTAGCAAAGTGTGCTGGGGTCTGCTTACCCCAGTGATCACACCTGCGGCATAGAGGATAGAGAAGATAAAAGGCCGCTTACTCCTCGAACTCAAGCCGCAGACGTCAGCAAAATGGTGTCAATAGCTCTATCCTCGCCGGGGCCACCCCCCGGGATTTTGCTTGTGGGAAACATGGCGGACGTTGCCGTTTACTTCACAAGTACACTACTTCGCCACTTCCCAGGAGCGTGTTTAGGTCTAGAAAGATTAAGCTGTTGTCTAGGGTAAAGAAGAATTTTAACGACATCATCGGAATTTTTCAGAATATTCAGGTTTCAATATTATTACAACACGTTCGGTCACGCATTAACTTCAAACTTTGTGTGTTGCAATAACGTAGCCTAATTTTTTGGTATGCACTGTGATCGGGTTCAGCACTTATCCAGCAATCAGCGTGCAACGTGCCGCGTGTTCAATTATATTGTCATTAACCATTATTGTCAAAGAGGCGTAGAAAATTCCACAAATCAGTTTATCTACAAGGAAGACTGGTCTGCAGAGTAGATAAGTATACGCCAATTACGGTTACTTCACACTTTTCTGAAGCCCTGCTAAAGTTCTACTTCCAGGATATTCCTCCGCCTCGTGCAAACAAAGACTACTTAGTCTAGAAAAATAGTGTAATAATATTTTTCATAAGAACTATTTCTTAATAGGCATTAGCAACAGACCTGTTTTATCACTGTTTTGATTCATATCAACTATAAATTAAATATTACAATTTATAGATACAATATAAATAAAATAACAATTTATCAAAGACTAGCTACTTTTACGTTAACAAAAGTATAAAACGCTTGAGATGCATGGCACATTAAAAATACAAACAACCAAACACGTCATACACAGAGTGATTTTTATAAGGTTTGATTCAAAAAGTGTGAAGAAACTGCAGATAGAATATATCACAGATACGAAATGGCACCGCGGTTCCTTTGATGTGGGCGTACCCACTCTTTGATTGGCTGTGTGAGGCTCATGGGTCGGGCCTTGTGTCTGGTTGGCTACCGCATACTACGAGAGGTTCCCTATTGGCGGGGATGTTGACTAGCGAGTTGGGTACCAGGCGCTGATTGGTGTACGGCGTTCCATCATTTTGCTGGCGTTTGAGGATCGAGTTCGCGGAATAAACGGTTGTTTCACTTCTGTATTCTCAAATACTCTGTGACTATAGCCTGTTCGTGGTTTCTTCGCACTTTTTGAACCAAACATTTGAAAAATTACCCCATATGTATGACGTGTTTGGTTGCTTCCTAACTATGCCACATATCAGAAGGGTTTTATACTCATGTTAACATAACTGCCTTATTTTTGGTAAAATTGAACTTTTACTTATATTATGTCTATAAAAAACAATATTTCACTTATAAGCATAAGTAATATTAATTAAAACAGTGGAAAAATAGGTGTGTTGGTGATGCCTAGTAAGATATAATGCTAATGCAAAATATCATTACACTGAGCGCGCACGAATGCGGTGCGTTGTCCTTTGGGTGTAATTTTCCAAACTTGGTTAAGCATTTGTTTGCACGAGACGGAGGAATATCCTGAAAGTACAACTTTGGCAGAGCTTCGGAAAAGTTGGAAGTAACTGCGAATTGACTATAGGTTCTGATGCCTTGCTGTGTACAGCAGCGGTCAAAAATAACACTCACGTGAAACGTGTCCACAACCATGGATACGGTGGCTGAACGGGTCGAGTGCTTCGTCACGACACGACGCGTATGCCGAAGCCGTGATGCAGTGTAGTCGCGAAAGGCAGGCGGCGAAACAGCTAAGTGTCCCTAGCTAAGTATAGAAAATTACACCGACGAGACACCGCACCGCATTCATGCGCACTCGAAGTAATAATAATTTTTATTGGTAACTATTTCTTACTAGACATTACCAACACATATATTTTCTCCCTGTTTAAATAAATATTAATTATAGATGAAGTATTATAATTTAGATATGAAATATAACTAAAAGTTCGATTCTACCAAACACGCGTATAAAATCCCTTTTGATACATGGCATGTTTAGAAATCAGCCAAACACGCCACACACGGAGTGATTTTTCTAAGGTTTGATTCAAAAAGTGTGGAGAAACCGCGAATAGACTATAGCAAGCGAGGATCGCGCTGCGGAAGTGGTTGTGCGTCGCGCGCGATCGTCGAGTGGCCGCTGATTGATGCCTGACGGGTAAGTGACGTGCCGAGGTCGCGCGGCCGGCCCCGAGGTCACTCGGCGTACTGCTAGACGACCGGCACACGTACACGAGGTCACTAACTGACGGGATGCGGTCTCGTCTCGTCCCTAGACACAATACGGGACAGACTGCGCGCACGCCAATTTTGAACCCCGGTACCGAGCTGCTATTTTGCTGGTAGACCTGTCAAGACCATGCGGCTTGCGCTCTTGTTTAGCACGACTGTCTGCATATAGACATGCTTCGAAAATTTACTAAACGTCCACTTGCCTAGTTTTAATGTAATTAAAACTTATTTAACTAAACAAAATGCATATTTGTGTTTTAATTAAGAAATCCTGATGTGGCTACGTCGGGGTGGAGAGGTTTCCAGGTTAACAGCGAAGTCTTGAGAGACGATGAGGGTAAAGTGAAGCTAGGGTGGAGCAGCGCCGGAATGAATGGGCGGGAGAAACGGGAGATCCCCGAGAAAACGGCGACGATACGGGAGTGACCCCGGCGGAAATCGAACCCGATTCGCTTTGATGGAAGGCGAGTAGGTGGACCACTACACCACCGCGATCCACGACTGTGTCGGGGGATTACGTGGATACGTATGCGTTAGCGGGTAATAACTTATTTGCAGTACCTACGGGAATAAAATGAATGTAATGATACCTATTCGGTATTTATAGCTTATATATACATATCCAGACTATATATTTCGTTTGGCACCAAAGTCAGCGCGCTAGCACATCAGAGTAGCGAGATGTTTTCACGCACGCCTACAATTGCCGCCAATCGCCGCGGGCCCCAACTGCGTCTCGCGTATGCGCGGCGTCACCTCATTGTAATTATCGCATTTTAGTCGTATACCGGATAGAACGAGGACATATTTATTTCACTGGTGTTACTATTCACGAATTTATAGTGTCGGAATGAATCATCCTGAAAAACCGTTACATCGCCTTTTCCGCACTGGTACCTAACGTGTCGGTCTGATTTCAAAGACGTATTCACGCCAAAGCACAGATCTGCTGGAAAACTAGTTTTAGACAAACGTCGTCTCCCTTTGATCATGTGAACCTGTGAATTGTGCGGGCAGTTCGTGAGCTAATGGTAGGTACATGCGCAGAAGACGAAACTCGAGTCTACCTCATCTGTATTCCGACTGACTTCAATCGTACGTGCAGATTGTTTCATCTAGTGGTGCTACGCTGACCGCCTGAGCCTGTTAAGCTTCGTCTTTGGTTGTATGGAAGCACGGACCACCGCACGTTGTGTGTTACCTCGAAAATTTCAGAGACCAGTAAACACGATGAGCGATAAAAGATAAACAGGAATAGTGTTCGAAACATTAATTACATTTAAAAACGCATTAATACTCAAGAGACTTTCCATAGTTTCTATTTAAAAAAAAAAAAACCTTTCGTCATTCTTGGGCTGAAATTTGTTTTATTCGTTTTCATTTTAATTGCATAAAATCTCCGGTCGGTAGAACAAATTTTTTTTCTAGAGGCTTTTTACGGTAAAACCGTGCTTATAATCTATTTGTATTCACATTGTGTATTCTTCCACCAAATGTAAAATTAATATTAACATGGGCTTAATCACTTTATTCGTGCGTCGGTCAAGTGAAACTGTAAAATTGTTACAAAATTAATTCTTTTTTCTTTTAATTTACTAACTCTTACACTTATATTAAACAAATGGAAAACAAAGAAATCATTACAGTCTTCACACATGCTTAACACTTTTACTTAACTTTTGAGGTACACGAACCACCTACCCTTCGTTGTAACCAACTTTACCAGGCACATGACAGTTAGTGTTCCCGTTAAAATATATACAGGTACGGGCAATAACATTTTTTAAAAGATGATTTCAAAAGTTTTTGAGTAATCGTAAACACAACATAGTTGTAACATGAAAAATTTGTAATCAGTTTTTCTAAAACTAAAAACATAATAAAAAAAATTAAAAAAATCTTCACCAAAATAAATAGTTCGAAAAAATACCAAAATAAAATTAATAACAAGGGTCGTCCTATCATACTACAGTATCCTTACTAATGGTTTCAGAAAAATTGTGGCATGATGTTGATTAACTGATCAGACAGAGGCACAGACAAGACTGTCAGAAGGGACGAACGCATCAACTCAAAAGAAGTAAATTTTTATTTTGGTAACCGTGCATTAACGACCTAAAATTCAGTTTTTTATTATACTTCCAGCATATTGTGTTTATACAATCTCCATCCACCAGCTTCTGCAGAGACCGCTAACCGGTGCGAATTGCAACACCTCATGCATTTCATTTCCTGTACACGTCGACCTTCATGCATTGCAAAATTTCCAGCAAAACTGCAATTAACCACATTTTACTGGTTTTGTATTACCAGAAGATGAGTACTCTGTAACGTTTTGTTTTAATTTTAGTAACTCTCGTTACTTTAAACACAACAAATCGCCATGCTATTTATTTTTATTGAGGAAAAACGCCAAGGTATATTCTAATTTTTTATGAAGATGCTGAATTATCGTCCACTGAATGTGCGACGTAAACTTCCGACGATTGCAAGATTCTGGGCGCGAAATTCAGCCAAAACATAATGTAACATGTGCTCAACACTAGTAAAAACTGTTGTTCTGTGATCACTGAAATTCTGAGCGTTACCTCACAATTTTTATAGACTGGGTTTCACTGATTCAACTGTTAACTATGCTTTATTCTACTCNAATTCTGAGCGTTACCTCACAATTTTTATAGACTGGGTTTCACTGATTCAACTGTTAACTATGCTTTATTCTACTCTGCTGATCTACGTCCACTCTTTTATTTCGGAAGACGCGATGCAAACTATGCACACACACACACACACACATGCACACACACACATCTTTGGCTTACCCGGGATGAGAAACCTGGGACCTCGTGGTACCATGTTAAACTCGCTCAAATCATTACCTCTTTCTCAATTCCAATGTAGCAAAATTTAGCGATAATTCAGAAAGTGAGAATGAAAATGTTTATAGTGGAGATTTGCAAGTCGCTCTAAATTAAATTAATCTAATAGGTCTTCTTCTAAACTAAAGCAGGGAAATTCACTGAACGCTGTTACAAATGTGTTCTTTCCCCCAATAAAATTTGAGGGTAACCACTTGAATTTCCAAGATACATAAACTGCACTCTAGTTCAGCAGCTCAGTTCTTTGNCAATAAAATTTGAGGGTAACCACTTGAATTTCCAAGATACATAAACTGCACTCTAGTTCAGCAGCTCAGTTCTTTGCGCGTTACCGGCAACAAGGTGATTGATGCGTGTGTCATTAGCCAGCGTAACGCTGGCAGTATTGACCACCATATGTTCATACGCCTCTGTGGCTCAAATGTGGAAAATAGCTCCAGAAAAGTGAACCGCCTGACAGAAAAAAGTTAACGGCGATACCTGCAAATCAGAAGTAAACTGACACTAAGAGTACGTCTAAGGGGTCATTTTTTGTCTAAAAAAGTTTTCAGAAGTCATCTACCGCTGGTATTGGCCTCTGGGACATCTAACAGCCTCAAAAACTTGGTCATCCTAAGTTGAAGAAGACGCCAAACACAGCTAGCCCTGCGCTCTAACACATGGTAGATAAGTGCACAGAGACGAAATGGCGCGGCAGTTTTTTTTGACGTGAGCGTATCCACTCGTTGATTGGCTGCGCGAAGCTCTGGGAACGGACGTTGTGTCTTATTGGCTACTGCGTGCTGCGAAAGGTATCCTATTGGCTGGGCTGCCGACTAGCGAGTAGGTTACCAGGCGCTGATTGCCAGGCGGCGTTCCAACATTTGCTGGCGTATGTTGCTGTAGTATTCTTTGGTAGTCTGCGGCTCTAAGACGGCAGGGAAGATGAGAGCGATAGAACCTCCAGAGATAATTTACACTCGGAAGGCCAACGAGATCAGCCACATAAGCCGACAGAGAAGACAATGTGCCACGCAGATCTCCGCGAAGATTGTTATCGAGATACGACCAGCCTTTAAAAAGGGTGTAAATTTTCGATGTTTGGCGGCTGGGGAGGAAGGGACATGTGGTGTCAAAAACGCTGTCTTTGGCTGGCTGGGGGAATGTACTGACACAGCGAAATGATTTCTTTGGGTGCAACGCCGCCTGGCCCTCGTGTCGAGGCGTGTTAATGTGCAGTCTGGCGTTCGCCAAGATTTATACCCGGCGGAAAAAATTGTTACACCGACAGAGGCCACATTTGTCTCTCTCTCTCTCTCTCTCTCTCTCGCACGTTCACGAACACGGATCTCGCAAGCCTGGCTCCGCGCCATCGCCACAATGCCCTTAGACACGCCGTTTAAGAAAGCTTTCGGGAATTAATAGTCCTGTGAATAAACTATCTCATGCCGAACACTGACTTACTACTACAGTTTTTTTTATCAATTTCATTTTCCTTTTATACGAGCATTTACCGCAGTGGTACGTGACGTCTCCGGACTATAATTCACATCGACTTAACGCGGCCGAGGCGAGAAGTAAATCGAATCCTGGTGAGCGTTCGCACTAAGTCTCTCCCACTGAGGTTTTGCAATGGGGGAAAATGTAGCTGTAGGGACCAAATTTCTTTACCCAGAACCCCTAAAACTATTTCTATAAAAACAGCAATTAAATGAGTTTATTGATATCAGTTAAACATCGTTAATACTAATGTAGGTAGAAATACCAACAGAACTCTCTGTCGTTCTTATGGCGTGGCTACAGAAATGAAAAGTTCTGGCTTGAGTATAATACAGTGTTCCATAAAACCCTTCACAATATATAATTGAACTGTACATTAACAGAAAGCCTTTCTCTCCCAACTCAGTACTGATGGCTTGTAGTGAAATGCTGAAATCCCTACACATTTCTGTTTTTGTATATGCTACTGTTGAAACAGCCACTGAGGGAGTAAGTGAGTGAAGAGATTTGGGCGGCTCCTAATATCGTGGTTTTGAGAGCCGATGAGAGTGAAGCGGAGTGAGCATGGAGCAGCGACGGAATGAAGGGGCGGGGGAAACGGGAAATCCCCGGGAAAACCCGCCGACCAGCGGCATCGTCGAGCACGATTCCCACGTGCGAAAATCCGGGGGCGACCCCGCCGGGAATCGAGCCTGGTTTGCCTAGGTGGGAGGCGAGCGGTCTGACTACTACACCACCGCGGCCCCGCCAACGACGGATTCACAGCCAAAAGCGAGCGGGCGACTGCCACGTGACGGGACGACGTTCTCCGAGCGCGCGCGAAGGAGCTCGAAGAGGACGGCGACTCGGCACCACGTGTATCGGCAGACGGAAGGTGAATGGTCTACCCGGGGGTGGGGGAGAGTCTTTATGCGCACCGGAATGGCGGGCACACGCCCCGTAATACCTGCTTTCTCCGGCGTCAGGCACACATCTTCCAGGGGTCGAGAGGCGCGCATGCCCCAGGCCCTCGGGCGCCATTGTTCCGCGCCTGGCCTCGCCGTGGCACCGGGTGTTAATGGAAGAGAGGGAGGGGAGATACAAGAGGAAGGTCCACTCGACACGAGCTTAGAGCGAGCGCTCTTCACATGAAAATGCTGAACCATAAATCACCCCACCCTTACCTGACGCTCACAAGGCCGGGACGGAGTCCTTCGCTTCCCCGACATGTATGTATAATTCGAAAATCACTTTATCCCTATCAACTTTTTTTTTCTCACGTGAACGCTTACCTAGTTAAATAAAAAGCGGCTTTGGCAGAGGTTTAGTTCAAAATAAGCTCTGCGGTAATTTCTGTCGTAAAGCGAGACAGTCCATTCACGGTTACTACCAACTTTTCTGAAGCATTACTAAAGTTCTACTTCCAGGGTATTCCTCCGCCTTATAGTTAACCGTCCGTAAAATTACACCAACGCACAGAATTCGTGCGCATCCGGTGTAATAACACTATAAGAACTATTTATTACGAGGCATTACCAACAGCACGAATTCTCTCTCCGTTTTTATTCATACAAATGAAATATTATAATTTATATGCAGAATATAATGAAAAGTTCAATTTAACCAAAAATAAGGCAAATTGTATGTTAACACGAGTATAAAACGATTGTGATACGTGGCATGATTAGGAAACAACCAAACACGTCTTAGATACGGCAATTTTTCAAAGGTTTGTCCAAAAAGTATGAAGTAACAGCGAACAGAGAATATGTAAGTACACAAAGACGAAATGGCATGGTGGCTTCTTTAATTTGGGCACACCCATTCGCTGATTGGCTGCGCAAGGCTCTGAGAACGAGCTCTGTATCTTACTGGCTAGTGTGTGGTGCGAATGGTTCCCTGTAGACTGGGCTGCCGAGTGGGTTACTAGGCGCTGATTGGCAAACGGCGTTCCAACATTTTGCTGAGCAGTGATGCCATTTTGCTGGAGTGTACGGCTAGAGTTCGCAGTAAAAGGGGCTATTTCGCCTCTGTTCTGAAGTACGTACAGAGCGGATGAAGGTAATGAAGCATCCTTGTTTTGGTGCACCCAAACCATTTCATTGCTGACTCATTGCTCAAGTTTTGACATTCGTCGTGGTTGGATCTGGCTGGAACCATCGTAAGTTCAACTGCATTGGCACATGAGCGTGATTCCTACAACTCAGGTCACAACGAGAGTGCATGCGAGGAGGGACTACGACAGAATAATAACCCCTTAAAGCGTAAGAATTTCATATGAGCATTTCTGGTTACGTAGACCCAGAGCGTGCTTTGCTTTCACTGTGCACAATAACCAGACACTAGCACTAAATGTTTCGGTCGGTCTTCATGACAATTAGGATCAAAATCTCTCATTTAGTAATACTGGGAAGAAATAATTACATTTTTAAAAAGTAAAATATGCCGAAAAACGCCGACGCAAAGAACTCTTCTAAATGAATGTCTCGATATTTCCACACTTTTCGAATTTTTTCAGTGAACTATGTCACATGTTGATAGTTTTCTTTTCAGAACAAATTTACACCTAGGGCGTATTCAAACGGATCAACTAAATTGGTGGGAATTCCTCACACAAGAAGATGGAATAAGTTAAACTAATATTGAAACCCTAGATTGTGGGGTTATATAAAAAAAAAGTGACGAATTATCAGTAACGGCGAACAATTCGGGAGTATTCGTCAATGCCTATCGGTAGTTTCTGATGGTCTTGGTTACTAAGCATATCTAATAACAGATCGTGTGCAGCCTCTAAGGAATGAATTGAACAGAAATATTCCCAACGTTCGTTGTTATTTCGAATGCAAGCTTCAACTCATCGTCGCACTGACTACCATGTGCACTTGTATTGCCTAGGAGTAATGCGAACTGTCTCGCAGCCTTTCAAAATTCAGAATACTTCCATCGCCTTGTATTGATGTTACGTGCATGCGTTCGGCACTCAGAAAAAGGCTATTCCCTGGCCGTTTTCTTGGCGTTACTATCGGAAGGCTGTGCTCAACCTCCCTTTGGGGCATAACAACACGACGTTGAGGGTCCCCAGTCCCGAAATACTAAGAATAGAGCCCAATCAGCGTGGCAGAGCATTCAGCTGACGCTGTAGTTGACCAGTTTCGTGACACGACCAGGTTCTGCAGCATGTCGTCCGCTCCATTCTCACGTTCTCTGAGACCCTCACACTCAAGAGGCACCCGTGATCCGGCCGAGGCATTACCAGACCTTGACTGGTTAACTAGGCCAGTACCGGAGCCATGTCGCCGCTCACTACGTCGACACTTCTCTGAGCGGGGAGCCCTCCAGATCTCCACCAGCATGTGGGGTTCCAATTCGATGTTCATGTCACGGTGTCGGAACGTCAACTGTAATTTCGAAGGATTGGTGTGTGGATTTGTGTGTGGATTGGTGTGCGCATTACTGTGTGGCATGGGGTGGATTGGTTTGGATTGGTGTGTGGATTGGTGTGTGGATTACTGATTGTGGTAGTGATTGTGGTACTGATTGTGGTGCTAATTGATGGAACGATTGCGAGATTGATAGAAACATTGATTAAAAAACAAGTCTTTAATATTTTTATTTTATTTTATAAAAGCTTTTAGAATTTATTTCGGGGTTCAAGGTTATCCATGGTCATAGGCATTAAGTAAATGTCACAGATGTGATGTCAAGGTGAAGGTCACCCAGATCTAACATGTTGGTAGGAGTCATCAGTGCCACCTAGGTGTTGAAAATGTAAACAAATTACGAACGAAAAAACCTATGTGGTGGGTGGAGTGCATTCGACGGAATGAGCAAAGTTGAGGGGGGGGGTGGAGGCCTGCCGGCTAATTAACCAATGAGAAATATTGGAAAGGGAAGGGAAAAGTTAATTAAATGTGATTGATTGGAGGGGGGGTCAGTCATATGCTGGACGTGGTGCTGTGGAGGACCTACGAAAATGCAAGTTTTAAAAAATAGTTTTTGAAAAAAAAAATTTATTATAATTTTTATAATTTTTTTAGATATTCTTAGGATTTTTTTTTGGATTTTTTTTGGATTTTTTACGATTTTTTGGGTTCAAGGTAAAAGGTCACCTGGTCATGATCTAAGGTCAAGGTCATCTAGATTCAAAATGGCGGTAGTAGTCAGTAACGTAATATGCTCGCTGACTTTTATGAATTTATTAAATTTTTACGTATTTTTTCTAGATTATGTTTTTAAATTCATCTGATCACGGTTGTAGGATCAGGGTCATGGGTCAAGGTAAATGTCACCTGTGTCCAACATGGCGGTTGGGTGACGTTATAATATGGTGGCTGGTCGTTTCCAGTCCCTCGTCCCCTCTAAGATCAAACATTAAAAATTTTTATTTCATAATTATTTAAAATACATTTTAAAATAATTTTTTACAAATATTTGGGGAAAGTTAAGGATTTTTGAGAATTTTTCAGAATTTCATAGGTTCAGGGTCACAGAGTCATTCAAGATCACCTGGATCCAATATGGCGGCTAAGATGGCTGACTGTCGGCTGCGGCTCCGATCCTGAATCCCGTGAATCGATTTGGCATACCCTATGCCTATAAAACCAATATGGTCGCCACTGCTCTGCTCTCGAGAAGTGAGCCTTCCAAATCCTTCCGATGGATCAAAAAATGCCTTTCTGCGGCTCGTTTTGCAAGTGGGAGGCTCGGTGCTTTTTTAAGGGAAAAGAGGAAATTTTGAAAGAAATCTGGTCGATTTTGAGGGAAAAAAGGGGAAATTTTGAGGGAAAATAGCCGCTGGGGGACTGGAATGAGAGAGCATGAAAAGCTCCGATATCCCATACCGGATCCCGATGTGCGCAACTTCTTTTACTATTCTCCCAGTAAAGGTCTTACGAATCGAATGGCAACGGTGACTATTACCACTCGTCCATGTGAGTTAGGG
>NQII01003114.1:7378-36591 GCA_002778355.1 Clitarchus hookeri | reverse complement strand
GTCTGTTTTTGGTGTGATTTGTTTGAGATCCTGCGCTTAAATAAAAGGCTTGACAAATACTCTCCGCGTACTTTAGCATTCCTCTCCCACTTTCGTTTCGAGGCAGTTCCATATTACATATGGTAGTGGCGAATGGTATCCCGTAGGTTGAAATATACCTGAACAGTTACACTACTCTTAAAAATCAATTTTAAAAAAAAAGTTATTCATTCCATTATAATTNAAAAGGCTTGACAAATACTCTCCGCGTACTTTAGCATTCCTCTCCCACTTTCGTTTCGAGGCAGTTCCATATTACATCTGGTAGTGGCGAATGGTATCCCGTAGGTTGAAATATACCTGAACAGTTACACTACTCTTAAAAATCAATTTTTAAAAAAAAGTTATTCATTCCATTATAATTTTTTTTTTTTTGCATATTTTACTTCAATTTTAGGAGAAATTTGTCGAAATACACGTGGCGTGGTTAGATATGTAAGCCACAGTACAGTAATTGTTGAACATGTTTTCGTATGTTTACGATTAGCATAAAGCTCATAATAAAAATCTGTTGACATTATTAGTATTAAATATTAACAACATCATCATAGAAGACAGTTTGAACAGATATTCAGATAAAAATTCATGAATTAAATCGTACGTCATTCCTTGCGTATATTATTATATGGAAATAAGAGACGTGGACGCAGTCTAATCTTGTTACTACAAAATTCACTTAGTATAGTCACTACGATAGCTGAGCTCAAATTTATATCGCTTCCTAGAATTATAATGGCTGGTTTACGCATGTTCTCATCATTTACGAAGTGGTTTTTAACTTCGACGGAGAACACGACGAAACTAGGCCTAGCCATTGGTGATGAATTCCTTGATCTCCTCGATGGTATGAGGCAGCGGAGACGAGAACCAGAGGATCCAAATTAAATAATAATTTCAAGCACCGAATAACGTTGTCGAANTTTTTTTTTTTTTTTTTTTTTTTTTTTGCTTCCTTAATCTTAAACTCTGCATCAGGTTATGTACCGCTTGCCCGTAATTCAATAACTGACGTACAGGCAGAGCCGGAGAAAATCTTTCCGACCTCGCTCACGTATTCCAGAAAAAAAAAAGTGGATGGCATGGCGTAGAAGAGGGAGAAGGGGTAAAAGGGAGGACACAGAAAATTCACGCGGAACAAAAGACGTTCATCCGGTTGTTAGTGTGGGTGTCGCACGCATGCGCGATCGCGAGGAGACGTAGAGGAAGTGAGAGAATCCATTACACGCGAGGCCGACGACCGTCAGGGGAACAATTTGCATGGGAAATCTTGTCGTTGGGCTGTCGAAGCAAACACGTGCCCCCTTCCTCCTTCGTTCCAGGCCCCCGGCCCCACAAATTATCTTCCAGAAAAGTAGCAGAGATGTTGGTCACTTCATTAAAAAATCTCGCTCGATGGCGCCTGTAACACAGTTCAGCCACGAAATGACATAATTTACCGGTCATGCTTGGCTCGTCAGTATTCTTCATCATTTATCCCTGCCGTAGTCATCACCAAGGTGTTAAAACTGACTAAATACTTCGTACGCAGCCAGCATATTCCATACATGTCTGTCGGCTTCCATCTCACTTCAGTAGCGTTTGTGAAAAATGCAACATCAAGGATACGTGTAATTGAAATAAACTTTATACTACAGATTAGGTACATGAAAACTCACAATTAATTCGGATTACAGAACTGTACGTGATCTCTGTCCTTGAGAACTCAGTATGGTGTGAAGGCCCCACGTGCTGCAGTCTGAGCCCCTAAACGTCGTAGCATGGAATCAAAGAGGACCTGTATATGTTCTTGGGGAATCTACCTCCACACGGTTTGTATGCCAGTTGACAAAGAATAAAAAGTGGTTGCTGGAGGTCTGTGACGAACAAGCTTCTGACCAACCATATCCCAGACATGTTCGATGGGCGAGATGTCAGGCGAACGTGCAGGCCAGGGAAGCAGTAGTACACGTCGTTCATTGAAGAAGGCTTGCCAATGCATCGCCAGATGTGGCCGGGCATTGCCCTGCTGAAACATGGCATGTGGAGTTGCCTGAAGGAGTGGCAGTACCTCGGGCTCTAAAACCTCCCTAATGTAGAGGTTGCTGTTTAGTTTATCCTCAATACGTAGGAGTCAATATCGCATGTTGTATACAATGACGCACCATACCATCACACTTGGCGTCTGTCCGCTATGCCACTCCATAATGCAGCCTGCCAGATTGCGGTCACAACGGTAGCGTCTAACACGTATGCGGCCATCTCTGTAGGACAGGTTGAAGCGGAACTCGTCCGAAAACACCACATTTTACCACTCAGGACGACATCGACGGCGTTCACGTGCCCATTGCAGTCTGAGACGCTTGTGGTTTCTGTACAATGGTGGCATGCGTGCCGCTAGTCCGCAGCAGACGACGTCGAACCATCGACGCAGACAGGCCCACACCCGTTCCAGTTTCTCCAGTGTCAAGCCAACAATGTGGACAAGGCTGTACGGTCCGTTACGACCATGCGGACAAGATGGCGGTCATCCCGTGCTGTGGTCACATTGCGTGGTCCAGTACCGCTCGTCGCTGCGTACGACCCTCTTATATCCACTGTTGCCTCACACGCATCACTGTCGTAGCAGCATGCCCTGTACGAGCTGAAATGCCACGGTATGACAAACCCGTTACCCGGAGACCGACCATTCCGTCCCGTTCGAACTCACTTACATGCTGATATAACACCCTTTGACGTATATTAGACGAGTCATACTGGCACTTGCTTTCATTTCGTTATACGGCTTTTCACTGATTGAGCTTGGCGTAACACTGGCATTTCCGGTCACACGAGAGAGGGAGCTGCTGGGCCTATGTGTATGCCATCTCTCTGCAATTATAATCACTTATTGCTGGCCCACTGTTCTACACATCCTCCGAGTTTGGAATTATTCGGGCCATTCTTTCTGGGTGTTGCAATTTTCACAAACAATAGTGCAACTTCTGACGTCTCAGTCAGTGCTAGATCTAGGCATTTTTTTAGTCGCGCAAGGGGAGGGGGAGGCAAAGTTGGTTTCTGCTGCCCTCTTTTTTATTTTTCATTCTAGAGTAAGGTTTTTTTTTCCAGTAAAGTGTGTATACCAGAACATTAATGTCAAGCTTCGGAAACGTATGTTTCGTGTGTTGTATGTGCCGGAAATAATGAGTAAAAATATTACAAAGATATTTGTTAGCGGAAAAGCAAATCCGAAAATGGAATATATTTAGCAGAACTAATATTAACTATTTTCAGTTATCAGAGAGTTATTTTAAGTGCTAAAAATTGCCTTGTAAAGGTGTTTCATATCTTTCTTAAAATGGCACGTAAGTTACCAATTTATTCCGTGATAGCTACTTACAGTTTCAACTTTCCGAAACACGTGTTGCCGAAACTGCATTTTTAACTGGCGGTATAATCGTAATGACAGCTTCTACTTACCAAAATGGCTAATTAAGGCAATTTAGTGATATACTAATATTTGTACGCGCTAGAGAACATTTTACACACAATTAAATACACAAAAAATTTGTCACTGCGGCACTGAGTACTCACTTCGTACAGTGTCTACAAGCTTATGTTATCAAATTGCGTTCGGGCTGTCCAATGTACTTACAAGACGCAGCAAGTTTTCCCCCTTCCCCTTGATGAAACTCGATCAATTTTCGCGCCAATCAGCTCCCCTTCCCTTTCCCCTTACACACACGAGACCGATAGGTGACGGACGGGCAACCAGCTANCGATAGGCGACGGACGGGCAACCAGCTACAGAAAGGCGGTTCATTTTCGTCTTTTCTCCACAGTAAATGATTTGTGGCCTTTTTGATGTCAGTCAACAAAGGAACCAATAAGATATGTGATAATAGTATTTTTTTATTTGGTAACTATTATAACGATGCAGGCATATGTTTACTTACTCGTATCGTAAATTTGAAAATGTTTTCATGTACAGTAAATCTTTGTGTATTGTTTTTTTTTTTTACCTGCAAGGTCCTGCCTGCCGCCCCGTGGATATGCCGCCCGGGGCAGGTGCCCCCCTCCAACTCCCTTGCTACCCCTTAGATTCAGCCTTGGTCTGAGTTTAAGTAGTTAATCTAAGTAATTAAACGCAAATTTAAATATTTTTTTGAAAATTAACTAGAAATGCGTTATAAAATTAGTTGATTATATTTGCAGAATTGAACATTTTCACAATGAGATAACCATTATATAGTCCATTCACTGTTAATTTAAAGTTTTCTGAAGCCCTGCCAAATTTCTATTTCCTGGATATTCCCTCGCCTCATGCAAAAACAAAGCTCAACCAATCTAAAAAGTTACACCAAAGAGGCAACGCACTGAATTCGTGCGCACTCAGTGTAACGATATTTTGCATAAGAACTATTTCTTAATAGGCATTACCAACATACCTATTTTCTCACTATTTTAGTTATAGTAATTATGTATTAAATATTATGTATAGTTCTAATAAGTAAATGTCACTGTAATAAAGAATAAGGTATTTTTNTATAGTAATTATGTATTAAATATTATGTATAGTTCTAATAAGTAAATGTCACTGTAATAAAGAATAAGGTATTTTTGTGTTAACACGAATATAAAACGCTTATAACACATGACATATTTAGGAAACAACCAAACACCTTATCCATGGGGTGATTTTTCAAAGGTTTGATTCAAAAAGTGTGAAGAAACCGCGAATAGACTTAAGCTAAATGGCGAGATGATTTGGTTGTAGGATATAGGTCTTTTTCACACCTTTGAAAATTNTATAGTAATTATGTATTAAATATTATGTATAGTTCTAATAAGTAAATGTCACTGTAATAAAGAATAAGGTATTTTTTGTGTTAACACGAATATAAAACGCTTATAACACACGACATATTTAGGAAACAACCAAACACGCCATCAATGGGGTGATTTTTCAAAGGTTTGATTCAAAAAGTGTGAAGAACCCGCGAATAGACTTAAGCTAAATGGCGAGATGATTTGGTTGTAGGATATAGGTCTTTTTCACACCTTTGAAAATTNCCCGCGAATAGACTTAAGCTAAATGGCGAGATGATTTGGTTGTAGGATATAGGTCTTTTTCACACCTTTGAAAATTGTTTGTACTTGGGTGAAAAATTTTTTGACGCAGTCTTTAGGACTTCGAGCCTGTAACGAATGTTAAAAAACTGCGAAATTAAATACAACCCGGCCATAAACAAGTAATATAAAGAAACAATAACAGTTTCAGAAATGATGGTTTGAAACAGGGCTGTGTATTCTAGCCTTCTTGGCTGATTAACTCGCAAAATTTCCGAGTCTCTAGCTGCATCTGTAGTTAACTTTGCAAGAAATAGTTCTGTGACTGTTACTGTATCAGTGATTGTACTCTGATGATAAACGTTACCAACATTCGGAAGAGCGCTGGAAGCTTGTATGATCACGGTTATTTGAAAACTTTTGAAATTAGCCTTTGAAAAATGTTGCTGCTCTTACATGCTGACATTTTAACAGGCACACTGACTGGCTAGCACTCAGTAACGTTGGCCACGGCGGAAATAAAGTAGTTCCGTGTCTTAACTTTGAATTGAACATGTTAGGCGAACATTTGTGAATACTGAAATTATTTATTTTGCTTTCTGAACACATACAAGTGTAAAAATTATCGAATTGACCCCAAAATATAAACTTTTTACGTTTCACTGTTTTACTTGACCGACGCNCATACAAGTGTAAAAATTATCGAATTGACCCCAAAATATAAACTTTTTACGTTTCACTGTTTTACTTGACCGACGCTTGAGTAAAGGGACGAGTCCCGCGAAAATGTTAGTTTTACATATGGCGAAAGAGTAAACAAGTCGCATACATGTATAGGCCATTCGCGGTAAAGTGAGCACTTTTTGAAGCCTTCTCATTTGNTGAAAGAGTAAACAAGTCGCATACATGTATAGGCCATTCGCGGTAAAGTGAGCACTTTTTGAAGCCTTCTCATTTGGAATAATAGTAAATAAATATATTTTATTGTAGCCTCAGACGTTAACTTTCGAGTCCGGTGAAATATATCCACTGTGTTTCTTACTTACATGGCAATATTTATTTTAAAAAGTGGGGGAAGAATAAAAAAAATGGCTAATAGAAAAAAGTAACTAGGTTTTCAAAAGTGCTCACTTTACCGTGAACAGCCTATACATATTTAGCAATGCTCTTAAAAGTGCTCAATTTACCGTAAACAACCTTTACAATAATAGCTTTGTTTTCCACGTGTAGGAATAAAGTGTTAAAAACGAAAATACAGTTTGATAAAATCCAATCAAACGAGATCGGAAACATGATATCGGTCGTACGTTTTCAACGCAAGTTTCCCTCTCCACACAAGCCTACAAATTGAATCGGCGCGCAACTGAAAATGTTATAACTGCGCGGACGGTCGAATCCGACAATCCGATTTCTGATAACGCCAAAGAGGTTTTCATCTGAGTTGAGGAGCTGAAACACGACCTGGATGACCCGGTTAATTACAGGGTCCTGCGCCGGCGCCTGTGATGCGGGGGAGGGAGGAAGGAAGGGAGTAGACAGGAAGACAATGAGAAGGCAGCGGAAAATGGGTGGAGTAAAGAAGGGAGGGATTGGTTTGCGAGCCGTCTTCGCCCGGGGAAGGGAGGAAGGGATGTCTACGCGAGCCCAAAGTGAATAAACTAGAAACGCAGGTCACCGCCGAAGTTGAAAGTCACATCAAACTTCTCCGAATGCTTTCCGCCCCTCTCTCTCTCTCTCTCTCTCTCTCTCTCTCTGTCTCCCCCCCCTTCCCCGCTACACCCCACGAACGTGTGACTTCGATGCCGCCACCTGCGGAGTCGAGTGGCCAGACGAACACCTGGCTGCGTGCATCTCATTAAGTACGCTCTTACCAAACCCCGGTTGCACGTNGTGTGACTTCGATGCCGCCACCTGCGGAGTCGAGTGGCCAGACGAACACCTGGCTGCGTGCATCTCATTAAGTACGCTCTTACCAAACCCCGGTTGCACGTAGATGCGTGCAGGGATTAACAAATCCGTCCTTCATTGCAAACCTACTGAACATTCTGGTCGTGGGACTTAAGTGTGTATGGATTTATTTTCGTTTCACCGTAGCTTACTTTTCACATCAAATATTTAAAAACAAATTATCTCCGTGCATAGGGCATATTTCGACAGGTACATTTTTAAGTCTACAATATTTGCCCACGTTTTTGTTGCATCTGTCACTATAATAGTGGTTTACTCATTATTTATTATTTTTCAGTCTCACATGAGCAAATACAAACAAATCACTCCAAGTTGAAAGTAATTGTGAATAGACTATAACACTTGCCGTGTAGTGTTGTGGAGGGACCCCTAGGCATATTAATCACCTATGTCAGCACATATTAAAGTTAATGGGCATCACAGAACAAAAAAACCGTAACATTCATATTAAGTAAACACTAACGCCTATTTCCGTATATTAACTCTCTGAAAAATAACGACGTTAGACGTATATCAAAAGAAGAAAGTCTGGTAAAAATTATTGTTGAAGAACATACGGGGTAAGAAATTTTACAGGAAGTTTTAATGTGAAACAAATTACACAAGTAGTAGAAGACCCCCCAAGGAGAGAGCTGCGAGAAGGTTAGAACACCAACTCGCAAAGGAAATTAATAAAGAGTCGCAAATGATTTACAGCACTGATGAATATTCATGTAAATTCTCCCGTAACTGATGCTTGACCTTGGTTTGAAAAAAAGAACAACTATCAAGATAAAACCGGAACATCTTTGAACAAACTTAGGACAGGACTAAAAATTTAACACTTTTGAGTGCGGTACATATGTAGTTACATTTTTTTTTTTTGTAAAATGTAAATTTTTAAGTTTTTTTAAATATTAATCTGAAAAATTGTTAAGAGATCTTAATGTGCCAGTATTCCTTAAGTAATGTTACGTAGAAACCTTTTTGTTTTCAAAGGTCATCTTTAAAATTGTTGCATTGAGAAGGCATTCCATTACATTGATTCCCTTTTTAAGCTCTGTGGTTAGGCTCCCTTCAAGACAAGCTCGAAGTGAGTCGCATATTTTCACTACTGCATGGCCATCAGTTGTGTTGGTATCTGTATTCCCATTTACAACCGTCCTATTCGTTCAGACAACACCGGACACGCTTACCGCACTGTACAACGTTATTTACTGGCCGGTTTTCTGCCAACATATTGCCGAGTTGAAATTTCCTAGTATAATGTTCTTTCCAACGTACAATAATATAAAATAAATCTTCTTCAGTTAATCAGTTTACACTTGGAGTGTTGCTGAAGTAATATTACTTTGCAGAGAACCTTATGAAAACTGCTGCCAAGTAATATTTCTTCGTCACTATCTTAAATAACACGGATGTCGTAATGCCGGCAAACTTCATATAACTCAGTTAAATTCAGACGACGTAATGTTATGTCAGTAGCACTCACAAGTCTTAAGCAAAAAAAATAATACTATGATTAGTCACTAATCGGGTACAGGGGCCGCGGTGGCGTAGTAGTCAGACTACTCGCCTCCCACCAAGGCGAACGGGGTTCGATTACCAGCGGGGTTGCTCCTGGATTTTCGCATGTGAGAATCGTGCCTGGCGATGCCACTGGTCGGTGGGTTTTCTCGGAGATCTCCCGTTTCCTCCGCCCTTGCATTTGGCACTGCTCCATACTCACCTCACTTCACCCTCATCGATTAAGAGCCGCCCAGATCTCTCCCCTCCACTATCAGGTACAGACGCAATGTCATGGCGGTTCCTTTGACGTGAGCGTACCCATTCTGTAATTGGCTGCCCGAGGCTCTGAGAACGGGCCCCGTGTCTCATTGGCTACTGCGTGCTGTAAAAGATTCCATATTGGCTAGGCTGCCGGCTGGCGAATAGGTTAGCAGGTATTGAACGGCGAACGGCTTTCCAACAAGTCGCTGGCCAGTTGCGTCATTTTGCTGGCGTGTGCGGCTGGAGTTAGCGGGATAAGGAGCTATTTCATCTCTGTATTCTTGTGTGCTCTGTGATAATGCTGAGAGAGTTGATAGTATTCAGACAAGTGTTATTTCCTAAGAAGAATTTCATCCTGTTCATTTGAATAATTTGCACTAGTGTTGTAGATGTACTTAATATTATGTTGCAGAGGGCATTGTGAAAACTGCTGTCGAAGAAATATATAATCGTCCTTGTCAAATAATACGACTGTCGAATTGTTACGGCGAACTCCAACAACTCAGCTGAATTAACGCAACGTTAATATTACGTCGGCAACATTCGACGTGTTAACGGCCCTGCTTACCAAGCCGGTAGCCGTGAACTTCGAATGGGGAATCAACGTTAAAAGAAATTCCTCATTGCATCAATTTTAAAAAATAACAATTTCAAACAAAAAGTTTTTAAAGTGAAATTTCTAAAGGAATGTTGCTATGGTAAGAAAGCTTGCCAACTGTTTTGTTAATTTTTTTCTAAAATGTAATATTAAAATATACATATAACAAAAAACAACGTTTTTTTTTTTCCAAAAATAATTTTATATAACAATATTTTCTGAGAAAGTCGCGTCAAAATATATTTTGTTTGAAATAGTTTTCTTTAAAATTGACGCAATGAGAAAGAATTTCGTTTAGCATTGATTCCCCATTTGAAGTTCGCGGCTGCCGGCTTGATAAGCAGGGCCGTTCAGGGAGCTCACTAGTAAAATTAATTGAACCTTGCTACAGACTTTTCACCAATATAAAGGTAGGGTCGCCGCTAAACGTTTCATAGGTACAAGCAGCATGACGAGAACATTGCACGCCAGTTCAGAGCCTTGCGCTTAGTGGTGNTAGATGCGTGCAGGGATTAACAAATCCGTCCTTCATTGCAAACCTACTGAACATTCTGGTCGTGGGACTTAAGTGTAAATGGATTTATTTTCGTTTCACCGTAGCTTACTTTTCACATCAAATATTTAAAAACAAATTATCTCCGTGCATAGGGCATATTTCGACAGGTACATTTTTAAGTCTACAATATTTGCCCACGTTTTTGTTGCATCTGTCACTATAATAGTGGTTTACTCATTATTTATTATTTTTCAGTCTCACATGAGCAAATACAAACAAATCACTCCAAGTTGAAAGTAATCGTGAATAGACTATAACACTTGCCGTGTAGTGTTGCGGAGGGACCCCTAGGCATATTAATCACGTATGTCAGCACATATTAAAGTTAATGGGCATCACAGCACAGAAAACCCGTAACATTCATATTAAGTAAACACTAGCGCCTATTTCCGTATATTAACTATCTGAAAAATAACGACGTTAGACGTATATCAAAAGAAGAAAGTCTGGTAAAAATTATTGTTGAAGAACATACGGGGTAAGAAATTTTACAGGAAGTTTTATTGTGAAACAAATTACACAAGTAGTAGAAGACCCCCCAAGGAGAGAGCTGCAAGAAGGTTAGAACACCAACTCGCAAAGGAAATTAATAAAGAGTCGCAAATGATTTACAGCACTGGTGAATATTCATGTAAATTCTCCCGTAACTGATGCTTGACCTTGGTTTGAAAAAAAGAACAACTCTCAAGATAAAACCGGAACATCTTTGAACAAACTTAGGACAGGACTAAAAATTTAACACTTTTGAGTGCGGTACATATGTAGTTACATGTTTTTTTTTTTTTTTGTAAAATGTAAATTTTTAGGTTTTTTTAAAATATTAATCTGAAAAATTGTTAAGAGATCTTAATGTGCCAGTATTCCTTAAGTAATGTTACGTAGGAACCATTTTGTTTTCAAAGGTCATCTTTAAAATTGTTGCATTGAGAAGGCATTCCATTACATTGATTCCCCTTTTAAGCTCTGTGGTTAGGCTTAGCAGACAGCTCCCTTCAAGACAAGCTCGAAGTGAGTCGCATATTTTCACTACTGCATGGCCATCAGTTGTGTTGGTATCTGTATTCCCATTTACAACCGTCCTATTCGTTCAGACAACACCGGACACGCTTACCGCACTGTACAACGTTATTTACTGGCCGGTTTTCTGCCAACATATTGCCGAGTTGAAATTTCCTAGTATAATGTTCTTTCCAACGTACAATAATATAAAATAAATCTTCTTCAGTTAATCAGTTTACACTTGGAGTGTTGCTGAAGTAATATTACTTTGCAGAGAACCTTATGAAAACTGCTGCCAAGTAATATTTCTTCGTCACTATCTTAAATAATACGGATGTCGTAATGCCGGCAAACTTAATATAACTCAGTTAAATTCAGACGACGTAATGTTATGTCAGTAGCACTCACAAGTCTTAAGCAAAAAAAATAATACTATGATTGGTCACTAATCGGGTACAGGGGCCGCGGTGGCGTAGTAGTCAGACTACTCGCTTCCCACCAAGGCGAACGGGGTTCGATTACCGGCGGGGTTGCTCCTGGATTTTCGCATGTGAGAATCGTGCCTGGCGATGCCACTGGTCGGTGGGTTTTCTCGGGGANAGCGGGGTTGCTCCTGGATTTTCGCATGTGAGAATCGTGCCTGGCGATGCCACTGGTCGGTGGGTTTTCTCGGGGATCTCCCGTTTCCTCCGCCCTTGCATTTGGCACTGCTCCATACTCACCTCACTTCACCCTCATCGATTAAGAGCCGCCCAGATCTCTCCCCTCCACTATCAGGTACAGACGCAATGTCATGGCGGTTCCTTTGACGTGAGCGTACCCATTCTGTAATTGGCTGCCCGAGGCTCTGAGAACGGGCCCCGTGTCTCATTGGCTACTGCGTGCTGTAAAAGATTCCATATTGGCTAGGCTGCCGGCTGGCGAATAGGTTAGCAGGTATTGAACGGCGAACGGCTTTCCAACAAGTCGCTGGCCAGTTGCGCCATTTTGCTGGCGTGTGCGGCTGGAGTTAGCGGGATAAGGAGCTATTTCATCTCTGTATTCTTGTGTGCTCTGTGATAATGCTGAGAGAGTTGACAGTATTCAGACAAGTGTTATTTCCTAAGAAGAATTTCATCCTCTTCATTTGAATAATTTGCACTAGTGTTGTAGATGTACTTAATATTATGTTGCAGAGGGCATTGTGAAAACTGCTGTCGAAGAAATATATAATTGTCCTTGTCAAATAATACGGCTGTCGAATTGTTACGGCGAACTCCAACAACTCAGCTGAATTAACGCAACGTTAAAATTACGTCGGCAACATTCTTGCTACCAAGCCGGTAGCCGTGAACTTCGAATGGGGAATCAACGTTAAACGAAATTCCTCATTGCGTCAATTTTAAAGATAACAATTTCAAACAAAAAGTTTTCAACGTGATATTTCTAAAGGAATGTTGCTATGGTAAGAAAGCTTGCCAATTGTTTTGTTTATTTTTTTCTAAAATGTAATATTAAAATATACATATAACAAAAAAAAATGTTTTTTTTTTTCCAAAAATAATTTCATATAACAATATTTTCTGAGAAAGTCGCGTCAAAATGTATTTTGTTTGAAATAGTTTTCTTTAAAATTGACGCAATGAGAAAGAATTTCGTTTAGCATTGATTCCCCATTTGAAGTTCGCAGCTGCCGGCTTGATAAGCAGGGCCGTTCAGGGAGCTCACTAGTAAAATTCATTGAACCTTGCTACAGACTTTTCACCAATAAAATGGTAGGGTCGCGCTAAACGTTTCATAGGTACAAGCAGCATGACGAGAACATTGCACGCCAGTTCAGAGCCTTGCGCTTAGTGGTGACAGCGTACTTGATGCACATGAAAGAGTCGCTCTTATCGCTCTCGCACTTTTCGGCTTCAAGCGCCGAAAATAGCTCCAGACTGGCGGGCCGCTTAAACAAAGAAATTAATGCGATTATAAACGATGATGAAAGGGTTGCCCGCTGCGGCCTTACGATCACTATTCGGGCTGGTCCGGGAGCGGACGACGCGCCGACAGCTATTTGCGGGCGACCCCAGCCAGCTGGTGACGGGTCGCACCCAGCTGTTTGTGTGTGCATTGTGCAGTGGAGCTATTCAATTTGCCGCATTTGGCGGGGAGCGGCTGGGCGGAAGTGGCTGGTGGCGCCGGAGGCGGCCGACTGGTGAATTACTGTCGCCCCTCCCCCCAACAACGGCGCGGCACTCGCTGTAGCTAGCCAACCCGAACCGTTTTTTTCTGGTTCCGTTGTCCTTGCAGCGTGCAACTTGCAGTGAGACGTGCAAAAACTTTGCGGACGAGAGCCTCTACAGAGAACTTAAAAATACGGAGTCATGGTATTTCCTTTTCCTTCCCCCTTACCAAGGAAACTCATTTTCTCAAGCGTTCTTGTTCGTCTGAAGAAGCTAGAACAGTGCCTTCGAAAATAGTTCTGTGTCAGTGATAGAAATATTGATGAAAAAACAGACTTTAATAATTGTTTTAATTTTTTTTATATTTGTTGGAATTTTTTGGATTTTATAAAAGTTTTTAGAATTTTTTTGGTTCAAGGTTATCCATGGTCATGGGCATGGGGTAAAGGTCACAGATGTTGTAATGACGCAGTAGTCTTAATTTTCGGGACACATGATTCAATTTCGTTTGTTTTTCTTAAGCTTTGGAAAGCTTCGTAATAATTTTATCGGTTTCAAAATTAAAGCCGTGGTGGCTCGTTTCCCGTGATAGTTTGTTTATCCGGCAGACGTGTACTATTGTAGGTTATCGGGCGAACGTTTGCTATTTACGTTTATCAGGCGTCTGTTTACCATTTCGTTTCAAACGTTGGAGTTTTTGTTGGAGTTTTTGTTAAGCGTCAGCATTATTTAGCTTTTTTTCAGGCTGTGTCGTACAAGTTTTGTAGTACAAGAAGTTCGTTTATGTTGACGGCGTCGACAGTTTTAGTTCCTCCGGCGCAGTTTTAGTGTGTACAACGAAGTTTCGTTAACGTGTCAGTTACGATAACGTGTTGAGAGCGGGACACAGCGCAGTTTTGTATGACGCTGCTGGCAGGTGCCGGATGCCGTGCCCTTATCTTAGAAGAAGGGGGGCGATAGGCCTGCATAATAAATACTAGAGGTGTTTATCGCCTCAAAAAGAAAAAGTAACCAAACGTCGGAGAAGACGCATGGGGCGTGAAGAATTTCACCCACACCCGCAAGCACCCGTGACCGTTAAATCTTTTTTTCACATTTCTTTTCGGCTTAAACTAACCTAAATTCTATCAAATTATTTCCGCCGGTGTGGGGGGTCGTTAGGGTGTCAGGAAGGAACGAGCATCCCTCCTGCCTTCGTAACTTTGTCTTGCGATGCAAGTTTTGAGAAATGAATAATCTGTAAACGATGGTGGCGCTGTTCTGCACTTGTATATTTATCGGTGAACAGTTCGTACTCTGCATACTGGAACTTTGCATGTGAACTGTGCCACTCAAATGGTAAATAAAGTATAGAACAAAATACTCTGGAACTTTATTTCTTAATTAATCGGCGTCAATTTTACTGAGTCTCGTGTTCTACCTTGAGCTAGCAGTGGCAACGTAACATCGGCAGTGTAACTAGCGGCCGAACGTTACAATGTGATGTCAAGGTGAAGGTCACCCAGATCTAACATGTTGGTCGGAGTCATCAGTGCCACCTAGGTGTTGAAAATGTTAACAAATGACAAACGAAAAAACCGATATGGTGGGTGGAGTGCATTCGACAGAATGAGCAAAAGAGAGGTGGGCGGAGGCCTGCCTACTAATTAATCAATGAGAAACATTGGAAAGGGGAGGGGAATGTTATTACAAAGTGATTGATTGGAGGTGGGTCAGTCATCTGCTGGGTATGGTGCTGTGGGGAACCTCCGGAAATGTAAGTTTTTAAAAAGAATTTTTTAAAATTATTTTTTATAATACTTTTTATTAATTTTGTATAAATTCTTAGGAAACTTTGGAATTGTTGAAAGTTTTTGGTTCTAAGGTCAAAGGTCACCAGGTTAAGGTCAAAGGTAACCTGGATGCAAAATGGCTGTAGTAGTCAGTAACGTAATATGCTTGCTAATTTTTATGAATTTATTAAATTTTTACAATTATTTTTGTGAGTTTTTGTTTTTAAAGTCATCTAAGGTCATNGCTAATTTTTATGAATTTATTAAATTTTTACAATTATTTTTGTGAGTTTTTGTTTTTAAAGTCATCTAAGGTCATGATTAAAGGGTCAGGGTCATGGGTCAAGGTCACCTGGGTCCAACATGGCGGTTGGGTGACGTCATTACATGGTGGCTGGTCGGTTCTAGTACCTCGTCCCTGCTAAGCCTAAACATTCAACATTTTAATTTAATTTTTTGATACATTTTTTAATAATTTTTTTTAAATATTTAGGAATTCTTTGGTAATTTTGGAAATTTTCCGTCATTTTTGGGTTCAAGGTCATTGAATGTCACGAGGTCATTCAAGGTCATCTGGTCAGTCAAGGCCACAGGGTATTTCAAGGTCGTAGGTTCAAGGTCAAGGCCAACTTGATCTAATATGGCGGCTAAGATGGCTGACAGAACCAAGATGACTGACGGTCGGCTACGGCTTCGATCATGGATCCCGTGTATCGATTTGACATACCCTATGCCTATAAAACCAATATGGCCGCCACTGCTCTGCCCTCAAGAAGCGAGCCTCCCAAATTCTTTTGATGTATCGAAAAGTGCCTTTCTGCGGCTCGTTTTTGCAAGTGGGAGGCTCGGTGCTTTTTTAAGGAAAAAAAGGAAATTTTGAGGAAAAAATGGCCGCCGGGGGACCGAAATGACAGAGCATGAATAGCTCTGAACTCCGATCCCGGATCCCTATGTGCCCAACTTCTTTATTTCTACAACTTGGGGGCATTTTTCCTCGTGTGACTTTTNAACAACGGCGCGGCACTCGCTGTAGCTAGCCAACCCGAACCGTTTTTTTCTGGTTCCGTTGTCCTTGCAGCGTGCAGTTTGCAGCNTTTGGCGGGGAGCGGCTGGGCGGAAGTGGCTGGTGGCGCCGGAGGCGGCCGACTGGTGAATTACTGTCGCCCCTCCCCCCAACAACGGCGCGGCACTCGCTGTAGCTAGCCAACCCGAACCGTTTTTTTCTGGTTCCGTTGTCCTTGCAGCGTGCAACTTGCAGTGAGACGTGCAAAAACTTTGCGGACGAGAGCCTCTACAGAGAACTTAAAAATACGGAGTCATGGTATTTCCTTTTCCTTCCCCCTTACCAATGCAACTTATTTTCTCGAGCGTTCTTGTTCGTCTGAAGAAGCTAGAACAGTGCCTTCGAAAATAGTTCTGTGTCAGTGATAGAAATATTGATGAAAAAACAGACTTTAATAATTGTTTTAATTTTTTTAATATTTGTTGGAATTTTTTGGATTTTATAAAAGTTTTTAGAATTTTTTTGGTTTAAGGTTATCCATGGTCATGGGCATGGGGCAAAGGTCACAGATGTTGTAATGATGCAGTAGTCTTAATTTTCGGGACACATGTTTCAATTTCGTTTGTTTTTCTTAAGCTTTGGAAAGCTTCGTAATAATTTTATCGGTTTCAAAATTAAAGCCGTGGTGGCTCGTTTCCCGTGATAGTTTGTTTATCCGGCAGACGTGTACTATTGTAGGTTATCGGGCGAACGTTTGCTATTTACGTTTATCAGGCGTCTGTTTACCGTTTCTTTTCAAACGTTGGAGTTTTTGTTAAGCGTCAGCATTATTTAGCTTTTTTGCAGGCTGCGTCGTACAAGTTTTGTTGTACAAGAACAAGAAGTTCGTTTATGTTGACGGCGTCGACAGTTTAAGTTCCTCTGGCGCAGTTTGGTGTGTACAACGAAGTTTCGTTAACGTGTCAGTTACGATAACGTGTTGAGAGCGGGACACAGCGCAGTTTTGTATGACGCTGCTGGCAGGTGCCGGATGCCGTGCCCTTATCTTAGGAGAAGGGGGAGCGATACGCCTGCATAATAAATACTAGAGGTGTCTATCGCCTCAAAAAGAAAAAGTAACCAAACGTCGGAGAAGACGCATGGGGCGTGAAGAATTTCACCCACACCCGCAAGCACCCGTGACCGTTAAATCTTTTTTTCACATTTATTTTCGGCTTAAACTAACCTAAATTCTATCAAATTATTTCCGCCGGTGTGGGGGGTCGTTAGGATGCCAGGAAGGAACGAGCATCCCTCCTGCCTTCGTAACTTTGTCTTGCGATGCAAGTTTTGAGAAATGAATAATCTGTAAACGACGGTGGCGCTGTTCTGCACTTGTATATTTATCGGTGAACAGTTTGTACTCTGCATACTGGAACTTCGCATGTGAACTGTGTCACTCAAATGGTAAATAAAGTATAGAACAAAATACTTTGGAACTTAATTTCTTAATTAATCGGTGTCAATTTTACTGAGTCTCGTGTTCTACCTTGAGATAGCAGTGGAAACGTAACATCGGCTGTGTAACTAGCGGCCGAACGTTACAATGTGATGTCAAGGTGAAGGTCACCCAGATCTAACATGTTGGTCGGAGTCATCAGTGCCACCTAGGTGTTGAAAAATGTTAACAAATGACAAACGAAAAAACCAATATGGTGGGTGGAGTGCATTCGACAGATTGAGAAAAGGAGAGGTGGGCGGAGGCCTGCCTAATAATTAACCAATGAGAAACATTGGAAAGGGGAGGGGAATGTTATTACAAAGTGATTGATTGCAGGTGGGTCAGTCATCTGCTGGATATGGTGCTGTGGGGAACCTCCGGAAATGTAAGTTTTTAAAAAGAATTTTTAAAAAGAATTTTTTATAATACTTTTTATTAATTTTGTATAAATTCTTAGGAAACTTTGGAATTGTTGAAAGTTTTTGGTTCTAAGGTCAAAGGTCACCAGGTTAAGGTCAAAGGTAACCTGGACCCAAAATGGCGGTAGTAGTCAGTAACGTAATATGCTAGCTAATTTTTATGAATTTATTAAATTTTTACAATTATTTTTGTGAGTTTTTGTTTTTAAAGTCATCTAAGGTCATGGTTAAAGGGTCAGGGTCATGGGTCAAGGTCACCTGGGTCCAATATGGTGGTAGGGTGACGTCATTACATGGTGGCTGGTCGGTTATAGTACCTTGTCCCTGCTAAGCCTAAACATTGAAAATTTTAATTTAATTTTTTGATACATTTTAAAATATATTTTTTTTTTATATTTAGGAATTTTTTTGGATTTTTTGGTAATTTTGAAAATTTTTAGTCATTTTTTGGGTTCAATGTCATTGAATGTCACGAGGTCATTCAAGGTCATGCGGTCAGTCAAGGCCACAGGATATTTCAAGGTCGTAGGTTCAAGGTCAAGGCCAACTTGATCTAATATGGCAGCTAAGATGGCTGACAGAACCAAGATGACTGACGGTCGGCTAAGGCTTCGATCATGGATCCCGTGTATCGATTTGGCATACCCTATGCCTATAAAACCAATATGGCCACCACTGCTCTGCCCTCAAGAAGCGAGCCTCCCAAATTCTTTTGATGGATCGAAAAGTGCCTTTCTGGGGCTCGTTTTTGCAAGTAGGAGGCTCAGTGCTTTTTTGAGGGAAAAAAGGAAATTTTGAGGAAAAAATGGCCGCCGGGGGACCGAAATGACAGAGCATGAATAGCTCTGAACTCCGATCCCGGATCCCTATGTGCCCAACTTCTTTATTTCTACAACTTGGGGGCATTTTTCCTCGTGTGACTTTTCATCTATTTCAATATTCATTGCCCTAATTCCATTCACTTAACCTATGTCTACTCGTTTTCTCATTATTTAATTGAGGTTCCTGATTTGCCTAGCAATGCATAAGCGAAACGAAGATTTTTTTTAGCTAGTTATTAAGATGTCACGCATATCATGGTCGGTTAATATAACTTTTTTATTAATTACAAAAATTATGTTCTTGAAAATGTTTAGTGCAATAAATATGATTATCGCGTACAAGCTCAACATTTTAGAATTTCTGGAATATATATAGTTTAGTTTTAAACACTGCAGTTCCTTAGATTTATATTTTAGTTTTTAGGTATTAATATATCGATTGATGTTAATATCCATTAACGTGTTGATTTATATGCAGCGCTGAACTAAGCAAGTATGGCTGCCGATTGTATCCGAACTGAGACCTACCAAATCGCAAATTAGGAGTTCAATTAGCAATGAACCTAATCGTATATGCACACAGCTACCGTCATAAATGTATTATAACTGTATGCAACCTTAGACACTCAAAAGTTTGCCTCGTTAATCGTGAACGAACGTTACCCAGGTATCCGAAACCGACGCAAAAGTCAACCAAGCATGAAATGTAGTGACCTGAGTTAAGAGAATGAAACTGTCGCGTTGTTATACTTTATTGCTCTAGTTAGAACGTTCGTTGTCATATGTGAGAAACGGTTTTAAGTAAGTTAATTGCTCGGCATGAGCAATACAAATTTTCAGTGCCGCAGTCGTTCCGATTTGAAAGCTGTAGTGTACAACCTAACATAGGTGGTTCCCTTTTAACCTATTCAGACCCAGTGTACACACTTATGTACATCACGCATGCAAAGGTTATTTTTGGTCAGTACTTTACAGCGCGAAGATCAATGCCCAATGACCAATTTGTAAACCATATTACTATTCTAGTTTTTGAATGTTTCTTATTTCTACAAGCGATCACAGAGTCTACAGCTTGTTGGCTGCGATCACAAAACAAGTGCTTTGTCGGCCTAAAGTACAGCATGCACCATAAAATATCTTTATTTACAATACCTTAACACTAAGTTAACCCTTACAGACCCACATTAATTTGTGGTGTCACGTGTTCCAATCAAGAAATTTTTTGATGAGTGCTGTTCTTAAGCTGACAAATAACTTGTTTCGTATTCACAACGACTGAGATGTAAGTTATGTGTTCAATTATATTGATATGAACTTATCATAACATAGATCAGTATAACGGTTTACCAATCAACAATCCACAGATAAACTCACTGGACACTCAGCCATGCAGTGTACAATACCAGCCAAAAATTAACTTTCTGTGTCTACTGTACACATCAGGTCTTAATGGGTTAATCTGGCCTGAAGAGTTAACTGAGCCCTTTCGGAAGTCCTGCTAAGTGTCCTGTTCAATTCTACTAACGGACTTTCCATAAATTCACACAACCTCTCCGCAAATTTTTCCAGTTTGTTTTACTGTCCTTCCGGTTTTAAAAGAAAATAAGAAAAAAAAATGGTTATGCCAGTATTTTATTGTGCATAAAAATTTTTTTAAAATGTATTGTGTTTTCTTCTGGACTGAGAATTGAATGCAAATCAAAAGTCCTGGAGTCCGCGACTGTTACCACTCGCATACGGCCTTTTTACGACAAGGTAAAGTATAAAGATGTCATTTATAGAAATGTGGCATTTACGTTTTTCTGCTTCCAGTAATCTTTAAGTGTTGCAAGTGTTGCTAACTGTTAAAGGTGCTTAATGCTACTTTCGAAATGTTGAAAGGAATAGGTACAAGGGGCGTAACTGCCACAGAAACTATAATTTCCTGGTTACAGTAGCAAAGACTCGGCGTTGTTGGTTCCCGAAATCCGAAGCTAGGAAACAAGGAGACTTTCAGTATTTTGTATTTACTTCGCCCAGTTCCTATTTTCGTCATTGCTGATCGCATTTCCGTAAAAGTTTCCGCTATTTTATGGAAATTGTTAACAGTGGTCAAGCGAGGTGATGCATTGGTGAACCTTGGGACTCGCATTCGGGAGAACGTGGGTTCGATTCCCGGTCCGGCCATCCTAATTTTATTTTGGTTTTTACTGTTTTCCGAAATCATTCCAAGCGATGCTTGGATGAATCCATATTATGAGTCATGGCAAATTCCTACACACTCCTGCTTCTCTGAGCAAGTTGTTTCTGTTGACACAATTTTTGAAAGACTACATTGTGGATGTGAGCCAAGGAACTATTTTTATTGTTTTACAACCATGCGAAAATATTACATTTGTAGCAAAGAATGAAGATTTCGTGGGTGACAAAGCAATCCTACCAAAGTTTATAAGTTCCCAATATGTTTGCCATTGTTTGCCTAGTTTTTCAAAGCCTTGCGTATAATTTAGCAAGCGTATAACAGTTGTGTCTTTATACACGTCATAAATACTAGCAAACCTCTTATGTACATATTAACGAAATATTACGCTCCTCTGATTATGCATGAGGCATCTTCGTATAGAGACTGTGCAGTTTTATTTAAATATCTTCAGTTAGAACTCGGGAAACGCTCGTAAATTACTTTGAAATCAGCGCCTCCCATTGAGCAATTAGTATTTGTAACTACCTGTCTTGCTAAATTTCCGTCCACTCAAAGACTTCGGAGAAATAATCTGCGATTCGTAGCAATTCTACAGCATGAGTAGGACGTTCAGCTGGGAGCTCCGTATTTTCTGCATTTTAAACGCTTACAGCCCCTTAAAAAAATGCGACACGCGTTTTATTCCCAAAACCTCTGTGGTGTTTGGTTTTTAACAAAATTTTAATGTACGTCACTGATATCTATAATAAAAAATAGCCATAAATCGCCGCACACCTCATGGCAGTTGGGATCGTCTGTACACGTCACTTCTCAACACAAGGACCTCGAATGTTAAGAGGCCTCCAGTTGTGCCATGAGTCTCATTGTAGGCACACGCGTATATTCTAATTTGAAAAATAATATATGGTATATTTAAATGTAATTTTTTTCAGGGCAAAAATGAAAGTCGCTATTGTGTTGCCCATGTCAAACATAAATGTGGTCGTTGAAAAGTGTCAAAGTCAGCAAAAATCGCTTTAAGTACTCCTCTGTTTACGATATATATTCTTTTGTAAATCAGTTTTTTAAACTACAGCGAAAATGTTGTACCTTTTATAAACAGATTGCTGTAGTTGCCGCTTAGAATTCTGAGTAAACAGAACACACGCGAAGCTTGATTACCTATGTTTTTTTTTTCCCCATCGCCATCGTAATGCTTTATTATAGCCGGACGTAACCTACAGGCGTTTAAAATTGTTTACTGGGGAAGCCCCTTAGGCTGACATGTGTGGGTTACAGCCGTCAGCACGAACGCACAAAGTGACCTTAGGCTTCGTCAATGTATGCCATTTCAGTCGAATTCCGGCCACACGCCGCAACACTATCAGTTACGTATAGTGGTGAAATAAACACTTGAGAGAGTTGCAGCGCGCGAACCCAGAACCGGCGAGCCGAGAACACTTGAAAGACGTGTGGCGAGGTCAGATTGCACGGCTTGCTTAAAGACGACGGTCGTATACTTTCGATTGACATCGAATGTATGTGGTACTAGCGGCATCCGCCCGGAGGTGGTCGTACTTGCGATTCCGCGAACGAGCTGAAGCCCAAGCGTTTTGTTAGCCACTGCACGGAATGACGCTTGCCGTTCACAATGGTGCAAAGAACGTCGCCTGTTAACTATAGAACAATGGGATGGCATCCTGTGGAGTGACAAATTACGATGCGTGTTGTGGGCTTGACGGAAACCTGGCAAGTGCTAGGGCGGTCGCCTAGGAACGGGCGTGTTTCTGTGAGCGAGGCAAAAAGTCGATGAAGCGCTAAGGCAACGCCGACCGGCGTTTGTAAATGGGTATCGTCTCTACGTGCAAGGCTCTCGACTGGCGTGTAGTCATTCTGTCGGAGACTCGCCTGAACGTGACTCGCCTGAACGCAACTCAGTAACAAAGTCCAACCTCTATCGTAGTTTCGCATGTCTGGTTCGTATAATTTTGAAATACAGTAGTCTAAAAATACCTTTTTAGCTATTTGGGAGGGCATGAAAATAATGTTTTCAATGTGTGTGCTGTCTTAAAAGTACCATTCCGCCATCGTCTGAAATGTGTTTTCTTTTCGTAGTTAAACCTGTTGAGAAAACGTTTAACAGTTTTGTCTAAAAAAAATTTTTTAAAACACACTGCAAAACATTCTAAGAACCGAGTAGGCGACCGTATGGTATACAGGAGTTAAATGGCGTGGCGGTTAACTTTGATGTGGGCGTGCAGGTTCGCTGATTGGTTGCGCAAGGCTCTGGGTCTGGCCTTGATTTTGAATGGCACTGCGTGCTGCATAATATGTCCTATTGGCTAGGCAGCCATTTGGAGAGTAAGTTACCCGAGTTGGGAGGGTGTGGAGAGGGATGGCAGTTACGTTAGTTCAGGTCAGCTGTCAATCATTCCCCGTCAGCCTGGCGACGACGTAGTGACTGTGGGTTCACCTGTGGGAGAGGCGGGTCGTGGTGAGAAATTACCCTCCCTCCCCCAACGCAATAAGATATAAAAAAATTTAGCTTTTTAGGACACAGCCACTTAAATTTTAAATTTATGAATTTTCATTTAATCTTAACGGTGCCGGTAACCAAAAAAATTACATTTTCCAACTTGTAGACATTACTGATAACTACTTTTTCCTTAAATTAAAAACATGCTTATATCTGATAGTTTTGCTTCATAACATGTCAAAATCACAATTTCAGTGTTTTGGGGATGTACAAATAAAATAAATTAAATCATTTGCAGAAAATTTAACAAGGGCGATCGAAAGTTCCTGTCTTAATTTTATTTTAAGGCATGGTTACCAAAACTTATTTTACAAGAAAATTATATACTGCTGCAAGTCTATATGTAAGCGTTTCCTTACTTTGGGCGTTTCCTTATTTCATAGCGTGATTTTAAAGATTCCTTGAAATAACTCATGCTGTATTATTTCAATGTAAGTTATCACATTTCGGCGAGTTATATTTTATCATTTGGACGTCCGAGAAACACCAAAATTGTAATTTTGACAGGCCTTTATGTAATAGATATGCCATCTAAAAGAAATTTCTGTGTGAGGAAATATTACTCGGAAATAATTTTTACAAGTTTGAACAGCATTTCGTGCAAATGCAAAATAATGAATTTTTTTTATGACCAATGCCAATACTTAATACTGAATCACAGATAACAGTAATAATTTTTCCGCAGTAAGACTGCAGATGTAACTGTAAGAATATTCAAATATCAATTTTCAGATATATATTTAGCTAAGTGTACTAAAAAAACAAGGATATTTTTTCTATTTTTAAATGTAATACAAATTACGAAAATATGTGTATACCATTCATTGACGTTAGTTTCGGTAATGTGAAGAATTATAGAACGAAACTTTTTTCTATCTTTCCAAATGCATTTCTAGTCAGTGGTTCTGAACGTATTAATACTAAAGGTGGGCTCGTAACATCTTCGGTCTGACCTCGCCTTAAGCTGGTTCCACAATACAGCGATTCGTTTCGATGCGATGCGTTGCGATGAGCTGTAGCCAAACAGGATGAAACAGCAGTCCGTCGGAGTGCGTCGGCGACGAGTGCATTGTGCGGTCGGCGATGCACTGCGACAGCCGACGACGGAGAAGAATAGAGCAAATATTTGTTTACGTGAAGAATAAGAAGAACTATTTGTATACTTTTTGAAGACTACAAGCGCGTTTACGCCCACATTTCTGTATTTGTATTTTTAGTGTTGCTGCTTTGATGTACAAAATATAAGACAATGTATGTTATACATATGTATGGGCAATGTCATAAAAATCGTCTATTGAAAGCATCAAAATAATTCTCCTTTATATATGTCTTTCGTACTCGATGTATGCTAATGCGTATTTTTCATCGCCCATGCGTTCATACGGCCTTGTTTATCTTCTACCCACTTAAAACATACAGTGTCAATATTTTTCGCGTGGATTTTGTTGCATTTGTGAAGCCTAAAAAATGTAATTTTCACCCTTGAAATATAAGGCAGAGCCATCTCAGACGGCGTGCGTCGCTGACAATTCGTCGCTCCATTGTGAAACAGTAAGTACACCACGTCGCCGCCCATCGCATCGCATCGCATCGCTATATCGAGGAACCAACTTCAGCGCGCACGGCCGCCGCCCCTGAGACAGGACTCGACGCACCTGCGAAGGAGGCGAACGCATCTCGCACGTGCGGCCCCTGCAATAACGTGCCCCAACATCTGGTTTACAGTGTTACATCCGCTTCCGGGGCGCCGCTCTACCCGGCTCGCAGTGCCGCTTTCTGACGTCCGGATGTTGCGAGGGTATCGCACAACAGCTTCAAGTGGAAACTGAAACATTTGCAATTCCTTCAGACATTTGCCACTGCCAAATTGAGGGCCACGTGATATGACGATATGGTACAAATGTGTAGAGTCAGTTTCGATATTTACGATAGCCGTATAAATACTTGCAATTTTAGTTTACGGATATCGGTAAACCTGGCGTTTCTGCTTTTATTAGCGAGATTCACGATGCTGATATTTGCAATATTAACGTGAGAAATATTTACGATGAAAAATTTGCGACAAAGATTATGAACGATATTGACGATGCATATGCTTGCGATGTAGAAGTACAAGAATTTTGCGTTATATGGCCGCCGATATCCAAATTGTTATGGAAGCGATATATCACATCGGTATCGATAATGTACCCCGCACTAAAACGACACTGAAAAGTGGGTATCGCACAATCCTGATGCCAATCACTTGTACAACACGGCTGTGAGTTGGGGACATTTTTATTAAACACATGTAAGTGAATTTATTTCTCTTGCGTGTAATCCCGCAGGGTGCCTCACAATACGGCGAGCGGGATTTCTCATATATGGGAACCCGGGGCAGAACGGGGTACCAATTTGAAAAAATGTTTTAAAAATACAAAAGGATTAATTAAGAGAGCTGCAAATTTTTCTATGAGCATATTATAATGTAACAATCGCAAAAATACAATAATATTGTAAGAAAACAAAAGAACAATATTTTATTTTTAAAAAAAAATGATGTAGTGTGCCCCATTCTTCCCCGGGCATGGGGCAGAACGGGGTGGTAATGACAAGTAATTATAAATACATATAAAACTAGTGGAAGTGCAGAAATAATAGGTTTTCTGTATATTTATTTACTTTTAAGTGATTTTAAAGGTTTAACTACAGTTTTCATTGATTATGTCCTTTTCTTAAGCCTATTCACAAAATTCACACACTAGGACAGCCTCATCATCTTCTTTATCTATTGCCGCACAGGAATTGTGTGCCCATTTTTTTACACATAGAACAAGCGACCCAACCCTCAACTGACTTTGAGTAAAATTCACCTCAATATAAACATTCACAGTCAGAACAATCCTCAGAATCACTCTCGTTAGTTTTGGATTCTCTCTTCAGCTCCTTCATTTTTCCATTTATCTTCAGGCACTTTCCTTTGTTTTTTCCATTCTTAATTTTATTCTCTTTCTTCAATAGTTGTATCCTTGCTCTTTCTTCTTTGGGAAAGTTATTTTCCTCTTTTTCCTTAATAGCGGCTTCTAACTCTTTTTTTGTATGGGGAATCTGTTAAGACAGCAGTCTTCCCCCTCTTCCGATTCGCCCTTTTAGCACTTTCTTTAACGTTTGGGATATGCATTAGAATTTCAGGTGAAACATGAAATGAAGAGGCCCTGTTGTCAGTTGTCATCCAAGAGCACCCAGGAGTGGCACAATTAGCCTCATTAAATCGGACCTTCTTAGTCGGCGTGTCATGATTAGAGTTGGCTGAAACCTCGCTAGCTTTATCACCCAACCTGATAGGAATGTCTTTTTTTAACTGGTGTGCTAGGTGAAGGTAATTCCAATTGTTCAGCTCCAGATATGATCACCTCTTCACTTGAAGGCCTACCAAGCCCGATGTCAATTGTGCCTGCTGAGAGAAAATCGGCGTCAGTGAATATGGATGGGTCAGTTGGCCATATTCCTGTAGCTTGGAAACCATCAATAGCAGTTTTCATTGTTGCGCTTTGGATAAAAGTTGATCCAAAAAGCGTTGAAATTTGAAAGAGAGTTACGACTTTCCCTGGGTTTCTTCGTAGCCATTTTAGAAGCTCATCGCTGTAATGAAGACTTAAAACCTTCATAAAAGAAACATCAAGTGGCTGAAGTCTGTGAGAACAATGTGATGGTAGACATAGCAACGAAATACCACCCACCCTCGCGTAGTCTATAACCTCAAGGTTCTTGGTATGTGTTGAGTGGCCATCTAACATAAGAACAGGGGAATCTTTTGATGCCTTAGAAAATTCCACAAATTTTCGAAACCATACAAAAAATGACTCAGCAGTCATCCATCCAGTGCTGTGCACCTCAGCCCAACCCCCTGGTGGCAATCCTAACTCAAATTCTTTCTGCTTCTTCTTTCTAGGAAAAATGAGCATCGGGGGCATGTAAGCTCCGCTTGCCACCATTACAGTTTCGCCCCTTTCTGCGGATGTTAACGATTCGACTTGACGTTTCCCCTTGCAAGCTATGATCTTTGATTGGTTTTTAGGGTTCACTGAAACGCCCGTTTCATCGCAATTAAATATTTGAGAAGCCGTTACTTTGTGCTTGTCGAGTAAATTCTTTAGCAACAAAAAAAATATATCTACAGCAACTTTATTAAAGCCCATGGCTCTTGCACCAGATGTTGCTTCGGGTTTGCGAACAGATAAAGTAGGATGTATCTTAAGGAATCCATTGACCCAATCTTGGCCTGCGATTCCAGTTTGAAATCTATGACCAATGATATTTATTACAGCCAACTGATAAGCTAAGCTACGCAAGTTTTTCATTTTTAGACTGAATAACCTAGCCTCCATAGTTTTTAAGCAGTTAACGAGCTCAAGTTCCTGCTCTTCCGTAAAAACGTGTTTAAATTTTCCAGCCGTTTTATCAATCTTGTAGTAGGGGTTTCCCTTTCTTTTTTTAGCGTATCTTTCCAGAGTAGACTGGGGAATATCGTATTGGTTCGAAGCCTTCAAATACCCAGATTGGCCCGAAATAACCGCCTCGACAGCATTGTTCATTGACTCAGTAGTCCATGATTGCCTATTTGTTTTTTTTCTTATAGTCTCTAACCATCTGAAATTGAAAGAAAGAAAAAATTTGGGGAGTACTAAAAACGATCTCTTAGTTAAAAACATTGCGGGGCAGAATGGGGTACTTCCCCATTCCGCCCCACCCGTTCCGCCCCAGGGACACGATTTAGGTTAGGGAGGTGAGGTCACTCGAGAAAGATACGTAAACAAACGTTTAACTACACGAAACTAAAGACAATCAAACGTACTTCAAGCATGTACTAAATATAGTTGTAATGTAAACAAGCATGTATACATTACCTTGGTTACAAATCATCAGAATTTACAATAGAGGAGCGAAAAATCACACAACGAAAACTTCACGCACCGTTGCTCGAGAAAACTGGACTAACATGGCTGCCGTGGGTGAGCAGTAACAAGTTGGTCTAGTTCTACTTATTGCCGCTCGCTGGCAGCACCTCCTTGACACCGAAAAACTTCGAACTTCATTCTGCCCCGGTACCCCGTTGTGCCCCGGGTTCCCCTACTAGTGTGTCCTGCGTACAAATTAAACAGGGCAACTAGACAATTTTTTAAAATATCTGTCCCAGCAGCTGGGAATCTATCATACAACAAACAGGTTTTTAGGCTGGGATTATGACGACTTCAAGTTTCACGTAACACGTAACGAGACGTAACTTGTAGGGCCCAACACGTTCACTTAAGCCGGCTACGCCTTGACTAGTGTGTTTTAAGGAGGTCTATCACGGTCATTTAACGTAACGTTTGCGTGATGGAAAAGCTTGTCAATATCTAGCTTTTGCGGGAAAGATGATACGTGACTTTGCCCCACGTGATCTCGCTGGCCAATCAATATAGCGACGATGTTGTATTATCGTTGCTTTTCATGGGTTTGTTTTTATTTTCGCGATGTCACGTTGTCACGTTTTTAATGTACCGTACCCCATAAATAATTTTCTTCCGGAAACGAGGACGTAAGAGTAATAAAAGTTAGGCTAGGAAGTACAGAATGTTTACCATTAAGTTTACAAGTTTTTGCAGGCCTACTTCATCAAACACGATTTATTTTACTCAGAAGATCAAAGTTTATTACATACGATTATTCCCATGTAGACAAAAATAACGTGTATGCATCTCCCAGACACATTCCGTTATAGAGGTTATGGCAATCTGCTAGTTGTTTTCAAATTTTGTATAAATCAAGAACGACATACTTTCGCAATCTATTCTATCCACATCGGTATAAAAAAAATACACCTGTATTACTAAATTTACAGAGTTTCCAATATGAAAAACAACAGTACTTACTCCCGACTTTTTTATTCAGCACACAAAGGTTACGTGCCTACGT
>NQII01003113.1:252106-286006 GCA_002778355.1 Clitarchus hookeri | reverse complement strand
AATTGTTTTCACATTGTCGAAGACGTAGAATCCTTCACTCGCAAACTCTGCCGTCCTGTCGAAAACCGTCACAATTATTTTTAAATTACGTTTTACAATTGCGCGAAACATCCGACTCAACCACCACTCCATTTTAACGTCTGTAGCAATTTCGATCAATACTGATGATCTTGCCTTTGATGTACGGGAATTTATCGAAAGTCACTAACAGTCGATTGTAAATAGACAACAACTATCGATTCATCAAAATACTCTCATTTTGGGTTTATAGAATGAAATGTTTTCGCTGGCATCGCATATTCTTTTGTGTGAAATTCGCAAGATTAAAAACTTAACGCTTGTGGAATATCCATTAATAATATATATATGACTTTTATAATGGGTACGTGCATGTACGAACACATCTACACACACAGTGGAATGTAAACATTGCAATGTTTGTTTACCTTTGGCGGAAGGGTACGAAATGGGCTTGAAAGTAAATCTTTAGCAGGGCTTAAAGAAAGTCTCTTCCAGTCGTGAACCGACTATAGGAAGAGTGACATGACTACATTCTTCAGCCATGGGAATCATAATCCCCCCCCCTCCCCTCACTATCTGACTATGGAAGTCTGCGCTTCGGAAAGAAGTCGGCTCTTATGAACATTCTGAACAAGGATTCACCAAACGATCCTCTTGATTATGTTGATGTGAAACTTCTCGATGGAGCCGCTGTTCTGCATATCCTCCCCCCAACTACCAACATTGTCACATTTGATGATTAAGCTGATCACATATTCATTCCACACATAAATAAACAATTAGAAAGCTGCAAACGAGTTGATGTAGTGTGGGACAAATACATTCCGACAAGCCTCAATTAAGCCACTAGAGGAAAGCGAGGTAATGGTGTTAGGAGGAAGTGTGAAGGAAGGAACAAGCTCCCAATTAAATGGGCCGATTTCGTAAAAGACCCCACCAACAAACAGGAACTTTTTGCATTCCTTTCAAACAAATTGGCAAATGTTGAATGTGCCGAAAGCAAGGTAATTGTCGTCACATGTGATGCCGACGTTATTCTCCGAGGAACCGATGGGTCCATGCCATCATGTGACCNCTATGTCATCATGTGACCATGAGGAAGCGGACACCAGACTGATTATCCACTTACAAGACGTACTTTTGAATGGCTGTAGTAACTGTATGGTGCGTACTGTTGACACGGGCGTAGTGGTGATCCTCATTGGCAAGTTCCATCAACTGATGACCTTGTGTGCAGATTTAAAGATTTGTGTTGCTTTTGGTACAGGCAAAACATTTACTTATATTAACATTAATGCTATATGTGNAACTGATGACCTTGTGTGCAGATTTAAAGATTTGTGTTGCTTTTCGTACAGGCAAAACATTTACTTAAATTGACATTAATGCTATCTGCGAGAAGCTGGGTGTAGAGAAATCCTTGGCCCTCCCTTTAGTCCACAGTTTCACGGGATGTGATACCACATCATCATTTTTTGGACGAGGCAAGGAATCTGCGTGGGAGGCGTGGAATTGTCATCCTCAAGTGACACATGCCTTTACCTACATGGCACTCCACCCTTACACAGAACTTGATATTGATAATGAAAATTTTAAAACTACTAGAACGGTACACCGTGATATTGTATGATAAGAACTGTGAATTAGACAATGTGAATGGAGCCAGGAAGGAGCTGTTTTGTCAGAAGACTAAGTCAATGGAAAAGCTTCCACCAACGAAGGATGCACTACTCCAACACTCCCAAGCGGGCTGTATGTCAGGCAGGAGTATGGTGTACCAGTGAGTACAGTCAACAGCATGCTTCTAATCCAGAAGGCTGGGGCTGGACTCAGCAAGTAGACAGTGCATCATGGGCTCCTGTATGGAGCATATTACCTATTGCTTCAACGGCATGTACCGAGTTTGTTAAATGTAATTCTAAGAGTCAAAGAGGGTGCACTGGTAGGTGTGCTTGCAAAACTGCTAGTTGGAAATGTAATAAACTGTGCAAATGTCAATATTTGAATACGACATAAGCAATCCTTCATTTAATTCAACATCTTTTATATACGATTTCATAACACGATTAATTTCATTTTAATTGTTTAATTATTTATTTTATACAGTTTTTCATGTATTATTTGAATTGGTGAATAGTTTGGCAGCATATCATTAGTAATGTGTGTAGTGAATACCTTAAACTTCTTTACGATTGTAGAAATCTGTTAATTTTCAGTTCATTAGTGAATAAATATATAGTCTGATACATTAATAAGTTGTGTAGTTCTATTCCCTGACCCCAAATATGTATACTTAGACACCAAGTTTGTGGTCATAACTGTTTTATAAGCAGAGATATTGATAATATACCTATATTTCAAAATGGCTGCCATAAAATCCAAGATGGCCGACGGAGGAGTTGGTTCCTATCAAAAATTGAGACCTAAGTACCTAACTAGTACCTGGAAAAAATTTGGTGATTTTATCCGGTGTGTCCACATAAACGCGAAATTCGACGTTAGGGGCCCCATTATTTGTTTATAAATCAGTTTTATAACCTAAAATCCAAACCATGTCGTTTTCGCTAGACGTGTTGGCAGAAAAACATTTCAATATAGGGACACTGAGATTGGTTGTGCGCAGCCAGCGAGATCGGTCTACCTCATATTTAGTCTATGATTCTGCTCAGGTTAGAAACAAAAAGAGATTTCTTATGAGAGAGTTTGGAATAGGGAAAATTTCCGCCGGCAGGCGCGCTAGTGTTCCAAAGGATAAAAATTTTAATTAAACTTTAAAGCTACGTGAATAATAAAAGAGCAAGGTTTTTACTTAGTTACGAAGTTATTTTATATTTGATTTACGATTATTACAAATTTTTCTTGTTTTTAACGTTGAAAATAAGAGAAAATCTGGTACACACGCGACACTAGCGCTTACCTAGTGGCAACAATTTTCGGTTGTGAAACTTCCCGACCTGTAGCAGACGTGACCTTACCTCGGGTGTCGAGAACACTGTTCGCATCATGCGGTCCGCGACGGACTATCAGCATCGGACGGGGGCAGATTGAGCGAGCAATTTGCCCGTGCACGAGGCCGCGAGGGAAGTCGCCTCTTAATAGAGGGCGAACTCCTCTCGAGTGGTGTTCGCCTCTTGCATTAGACGAATAACTCCAGCCGTCGCTACTTTGCCGCGTTAACGACACCAAGAGTCGCCTGTTTAGCAGGTTCAAGGTCGACCGAGAAGATCACGAAATCGGAGATTTGAAAAAAATACGTATCTGTATACGTATACACGTATAAACGTATACACGTAAAAAATACNGTGCTCGGAGTCAGGTATGACTCTCCGACCCCAAACAAAGCGTAACACCTCATATTAACACACGACTGCCGAGCCCAGGAAATGGCGAGCCCACAGCACACGAATTTCCCAGCGAAAAACTGCACATTTGTTGGAAGCACACAGTAAAACATTTTGTTAGTACACTGAAGAGCAAAAAAAAAAAATAATGGTATAGACGTGGGTATGCAAACGACAGAGGTATGGAAACCAATCAGAGTAACGCGATGCGGTTGGAAGCTAGATCGGTTACTGCTGCTACACAATGGCAGGTTATCAAGATTTAAGTGAGTTTTTGAAAGTGGTGTTATAGTCGGCGCACGAGAGATGGGACATAGCATCTCCGAGGTGGCGATAACATTTGGATGTTCGCGTACCGACCATTTCGCGAGTGTACCGTGAATATCTGGAATCCGGTAAAACATCAAATCTTCGACATCGCTGCGGCCGGAAAAAATATCGTGAAAGAACGGGACAAACGACGACTGACGAGAATCATTAAACGTGACAGACGTGCAACCCTTTCTCAAATTGGCGCAGATTGGATTTGTGGACTGCCCTGCAGGATTCATGGTGTGAATTGCGTCCTGCATACCTTCAGACATTAGTCGAGTCCATGCCACGTCGTCTTGCGGCACTTCTGCGTGCTCGAGGGGCCCTACACGATATTAGGCAGGTGTGCCAGTTTTTTGGCTCTTCAGTGCATTTGTACGAGTGAGTGAGTGAAGATGTTTGGGCGGCTGTTGACATCGAGATCTAAAGAGCCGATGAGGGCGAAGTGGGGCGAGTGTGTGGAGCAGAGACGGAATGAAGGGGTGGAGGAAACGGGAGATCTCCGAGAAAACCCCGCCGACCAGCGGCATCATCTGGCACGACTCCCACATGCGATAATCCAGTCCATCTTGGGGGGAGTCGAACATTCTGAGCCATCACACCACCTCGGCCCCGCCATAAATTGAGAAATTCCATTTTTTTTTGCGTGTAAAAGTTTGTGTTTGTCTCGAATTGTGCCAACATGTTTGCATTGTCTTCATTTCGTAACAATTATTCACGCCCTTCAATGGTGTTTACAACAGCAAAAAGAATAAAAAAACAACTGTGTTTGGCCTTGAGTGTTCACGGGCAAGCTTATTTAAATGAAGATACGTTACGAATTTAAGTGTGAAATAACTATATCGGTAATCGAAAGAAACTTTGTAGTTTTCCCCTTTCCCTTAAGGAAACTACACGGTAGAGCCCTGAAAATAATATTCCTAACTATTTTCACAATTTTTTTTTTTTTTCGATTCAGATGTCGTATTTAAATTATTTAATTGTGTAAGCCAACATGTGAACACATTTCGTTATATTTCCTCTCTAGTGCTAAGAACAACATTTATTCAATACGTAGGTTCTAACACAATAGAAACAAGAATATTTAAAACAATTATGCTTATTTCACGAAAATTACAATCATCCCACTTTCTTGCATACAGAACTTAAAAACCCGGTGCACATGCGACACCAGTGAATCCTGACGGGAAAACTTCTAGTTGCCAAACTGAAAGCATTGTCCTTACCAACCTGAGGAGAATGAAACTTAGTTCTGCTGATGCAATCGGCAGTACGTCGCATCAGCTTGCTCGTGATTGGTCGTGATGTGTTTACCATCGACCTGCTACACGCCAGTTACCGGTTTCCCCAGCGTGCTCCTGAAGTGTAAATAACTCAGAAGGCACCAGCATGACTCGATATAATCCGTTCACTGTTACTTCCAACTTTTCCGAAGCCCTGCTAAAGTTCTACCTCCCGGATATCCCTCCGCTTCGTGCAAACAAAACTTAGAAAACCACACGAGACAGCCGACGCGACGAGAACTATTTGTTATCATCAGGTATTAGCAGCACACCTGTTTTCTCTCTGTATTTATTCATGTTAGCAATAAATAGGGACGGGTGTTTTTCGCGAAACGATTTCGAGACCAGTTGTACTCCAAAACACGGTTGGATGATTTTAAATGTCTAGAGACCTGAAAAATTTGCGAGTTCAATGACCTTCAGGCTAGAGTCTATAGTCTTATGTGCAGATACGCCGACATCAACTGCACATTGGTTGTCTGCCGTCACAGCGGAAGGCGAAGATTGGATCAGCCTTCTCCAGGAGGTGTCAAACATAGCGTGGACCAATGGTTGACATTTTATTAACACACGTGTTTTGAATTCTATCTTGTCTCGAAATGAATCCGCGAATTTTTCAAGTCTCTATAAATGTCACGTGCCTCAAGTGTCTGCTGGTGAATCAAGGACGTTCGAAACCGGAGTACCTTATTCTCATTGGCCCAGTCAAATAAGACCATGTCTTCTCACGTAGACAAGCAGCCAATAACCGAAGTAATTTGTGGTCGTGGACGAAGGATATTGAAGTCTAGCATGGCCATAAGTATTTTTTGCGAAAAACATCTGACCCTAGTTATAAATTAAATATTATAATTTATAAGTAGGGCCAGTGACTTTTCGCGTAAAAATCGGGGCACACAGTAGACTTCAATACTATATACGCACCTCAGCTGTTGTTATACCTGCATTGGCTGCTGGTGCCGTGTCCGTCTTCGACCAAGCCACTCAGGACTAAGTAACTCCGACACTGAACCCTCGTGATTCGTGCGCAAACGGTTGACACGGGCCAGAACATTTTTTAGCCAATCAAAGAAGCAGGATGGCCCTATAGTGCTTTGGACTCTATCTTGTCTCGAAATATTTTCGCGAGATATTTATAAGTAAAATATAAGTAAAAAAAAAAATTAAGGTAATTTTAATGTTAGCACGTGTGTAAAACGCTTGTGATACTTGGCATATTAAGGAAGCAACCAAACACGGTNTAAGGTAATTTTAATGTTAGCACGTGTGTAAAACGCTTGTGATACTTGGCATATTAAGGAAGCAACCAAACACGGTATTTAATGGGTGTTTTTTTTTTAAAAAGGTTAGATTAAAAAATGTGTAAAGAAATGTGTAACATACTATACACATCGCCATCCGCCACTGCCTGCACGGAACGAGCAGACAGCGCGGCGCGTTTGGACGTTGGGCTATGTCGGGAGCTGAGGAAGGACTGTTCTCGCCGTCGCCGTCGGGACAGACGAACCGTTGTGCGAGTGCCGTCGCCGCTTTACCCCCTCCGAGCTGCGGCTGAGTGCCGACAGCACATCCGCCGTCGACGAGAAGTTCCTCCTCACACGTGCACGCGGCCGTCTCCCGTCGACCTCCAGACACGAGCTTTGAGCGTTCGGAGTCGACGTTAACTCTCTCGGCTGTTGGCGCCTTCCGAGTCCCGCATTCCTGCTCCTCGCGTCGAACACGAGTAGTTCGCGACTCACAAATGCATTTCGCAGTGCGGTAAAGCGGAGTGGAGAGATTACAGCGGCTCTCAAGGGAGAGAGAGAGAGAGAGAGAGAGAGAGAGAGAGAGAGAAATCATTGTGAAGTTACCAGTGTTTGAGCCATCAAATGTATTCAACATTCCTCACTAAACGTTATTCTTCGACAAGGTGTATATACACAGAGGTGACAAAAGCCATGGGACAGCAATATGCAAATATACAGGTGGCAGTAGCATCGCGTACAAAATGTATAAATGGGCAGTGCATTGGTTGGGCTTTCCTTTGTACCCNTCTCGGCTGTTGGCGCCTTCCGAGTCCCGCATTCCTGCTCCTCGCGTCGAACACGAGTAGTTCGCGACTCACAAATTCATTTCGCAGTACGCTACAGTGGAGTTGGAGAGATTACAGCGGCTCTCAAGGGGGAGAGAGAGAGAAATCATTGTGAAGTTACCAGTTTTTAAGCCATCAAATGTATTCAACATTCCTTACTAAACGTTCTTGTTCGACAAGGTGTATATACACAGAGGTGACAAAAGTCATGGGACAGCAATATGCACATATACAGGTGGCAGTAGCATCGCGTACAAAATGTATAAATGGGCAGTGCATTGGTTGGGCTTTCCTTTGTACCCAATTGATTCATGTGAAAAGGTTTCTGACGTGATTATGGCAGCACGACGGGAATTAACAGACTTTGAGAGCGGAATGGTAGTTGCAGCTAGACGCATGGGACATTCCATTTCAGAAATGGTTAGGGAATTCAACATTCCGAGATCCACGGTGTCAAGAGTGTGCCGTAAATACATAATTTCAGGCATAACCTCCCACCATAGACAAAGCAGTGGTCGACCGCCTGCACTTAATGACCGAGACGAACGACGTGTGCGCAGAATGGTCAGTGTTAACAGACAAGCAACACTGCGCGAAATAACAGCAGGAATCAATGTGGGACGTACGACGGACGTGTTGAGACGATGCCACGTCGATTTGTAGCACTTTGCCGGGCAAAAGGAGGTCCAACACGATATTAGGAAGCATCCCATGACTTTTGTCGTATCAGTGTATATAACATATTACCCAGATGATTATATAACGGTTATAACTATTTAGTACTACTGATTACCTTCTGATAATGTCTACACAAGCGATATTAGTGCAAGAAGTCAAACGACAACTATATCTAATATATAATTAAATGATGTCGCATGCCCTAACAAAGTCACATTTTCAAAAAAATTCATCTGAAATACACGTNCTCTAATATATAATTAAATGATGTCGCATGCCCTAACAAAGTCACATTTTCAAAAAAATTCATCTGAAATACACGTGAGCGAAGAGAATAGGGTGGCTCTTGATGTCTCGAGAGCTGATGAAGGTGAAGTGAGGTGAGGTGAGCATGGAGCAGCGCCGGAATGCAAGGGCGGGGGAAACGGAAGATCCCCGAGAAAACCCCGCCAACCAGAGGGAATCGTCCTGGCACGATTCCCACAAGCGAAATTCCACCTTGGTGGGAGGCGAGTAGTCTGACCACTACACCACCGCGGCCCCATAACCTACATGAAATTTAATTTATTTTTCTTCGCCAAGACCACTTACAAGAGAGTGAAAAACACCTGAGAACATCGGCGCCGGGGATCTTTTTTTTTTTTAACCTGACCTGGGGGACGGAGCGAACGCGTTGACGAACGACCAGCGGCCGGCGTGTTTCCCACAGCTGGCGAGGTGACGAATGACGTCGCTCGACACTGGAAACCACTCACACGGTGGGCAGAACTGTTGATGGAAGACTTTCCTTGGTCAAGAAACCCTTCCCTCCCTCCCTCCACCGCAAGTATGTTGCCGAAGTTGCGCTGAGAGCAGCGGGACGCAAAGATACTTCAAAGGCACCTGAAAAGCTTTTCGTTTATTCCCAACAGGCAGTAGGCTNCTGAGAGCAGCGGGACGCAAAGATACTTCAAAGGCACCTGAAAAGCTTTTCGTTTATTCCCAACAGGCAGTAGGCTATATATACTCCATTCGCGGTATATTCACACTTTTTTTTAATCAAACCTTTGAAAAATCACCCTATGTACGACGTGTTTCGTCGTTTGCTAAATACCCCACTCATCACAAACATTTTATACTTGCCTTAACATAAAAACACCTTATTGTATTTATAAATTATTNGCTAAATACCCCACTCATCACAAACATTTTATACTTGCCTTAACATAAAAACACCTTATTGTATTTATAAATTATTTTATTTATAATTCATACGAGTGAAAAAGAAATAAAATAGGTACGTTGGTAATTACTAGTAAGAAATAGTTCGTATGCATAATATTGTTACGCTGAGCTCGCACGAACGCAGTGCGCTGTCCTTTTGGTGTAATTTTTTTAAGACTCGCTTAAGCATTCCTTTTGTGCACGAGGCGGAGGAATATCCTGAAAGTAGAACTTTTGCACGTTTTTTAAGAAATAGTGGAAGTTACCGTGAATTCAGTGTGATAGACTTGTTATACTTTGTCTTTACTTTTATTTAATGTCCTTCCTCGCTACTAGTAGTGAAAACGTCCGCCATACCACAAAGAGATAAAATGTATGAGGAAAAACATCTGATTTCTGTGACGAAAAATAAAATCCGCACATGGTAGACTTCAAATTCCTACATACACGTTCGCAAATTTTCTTTGGTTATTAGTGGAGGAACGTGAATTTTGCGAATTCGTTTGGCGGCAGAAAGGACTTCACAGTAGGACTGTGAGATATTCACGTTCCAATATTGTTTCGAAACATTTTGATTATAGCGTTATCAATAGAATATATCGCTTCCAGAAAGTATTGAAAAATCGGTGGTGATACATCGCAAATATATACTATATTGAGATCGCAAAAGTATAATAGTTATGATGAGTCTCGGCCAATGGGGTGGGGGTTCGGAGATCAAAGCTGTTCATGCTCTGTAATTCCAGTCCCCCGGCGGCCATTTTCCCTTAAAAATTTCATTTTCTCCAAAAATCGACTAAATTTCCCTAAAAATTTACCTTTTCCTTAAATATTATTCTTTCCCCTCAAAATTTCCGTTCCCCCTAAAAATTTCCCTTTTTTTCCTCAAAATTTCCCGTTCTTCCTCTAAAAAGCATCTATCTATCCCCCAGCTGCAAAAATGAACCCCCGAAAGGCAATTTTCGAAACATTGGACGGATTTGGGGGGATCGTTTTCGAGGGCAGAGCAATGAAGTCAATATTGGTTTTATAGGCATAGGGTATGCCAAATCGATACACATGGTCGAGGGTCCGGAATCAGACCATGTTGGTTCTATCAGCCATCTTGTTTGCCATGTGGGATGTCAGTGACCTTGACCTTTGACATTGACTACATGGCCATGAGCTTGGGTGACCTTAATCCCAAAAATTCGCAAAATTGTTTTGAAAATTTCCATAAAATTATAAAAACTGCTAAAAATTATTTTAAAATTATAACATTTTTGTTAAAAATTTATTACAAATTTTACATTTAAAAAAATAAAGTTTCGAATGATTTGGCTTAGAAGGGACGAGGGACTTGAACCGACCAGCCACCATGTTATGATGTCACCCAAACCCCATGTTGGACCCAGGTGACTTTANTAAAAAAATAAAGTTTCGAATGATTTGGCTTAGAGGGGACGAGGGACTTGAACCGACCAGCCACCATGTTATGATGTCACCCAAACCCCATGTTGGACCCAGGTGACTTTAACCTTGACCCATGACATTGACCCTATAACAGTAAGCTTGGATGATCTTGAAAACAAAAATCGAGAAAAAATGGTAAAAATTGTAAAAATGGAACAAATTCTTAAAAGTCAGCAAGAATATTACATTACTGACTACTACCGCCATATTGTATCCACGTGACCTTGACAATTGACTTTGACCCCAGTGACCTTTGAACTTGAACCCAAAAATTCGTCAAAAACCCCAAAATGTTCATAAAAATTTAGAAAAAACTAATAAAAAACATTTTGTTAGAAATTATTTTTTAGAATTATTTTTAAAAACGTTCATTACCGGAGGTCCCTACAGCATTACGTCCAGAAGACGACTCACCCTCTCACATAAATCACACTGTATTAATTTTCCCCTCTCCTGCCCACTCACCTTTGCTCATTCTGACGAATGCACTGCACCCAACATATTGGGTTTTTCGTTTATCATTTGTTTACATTTTCAACACCTAGGTGGCACTGATGACTCCGATCAACATGTTAGATCTGGATGACATTCACCTTGACCTCGCATCTGTGACCTCAAGGAGGTTGCTTGAAAGTCGTGAACCTATCGCAAAAGTAACACAAACTTTCAAGTGTTTCNCGCATCTGTGACCTCAAGGAGGTTGCTTGAAAGTCGTGAACCTATCGCAAAAGTAACACAAACTTTCAAGTGTTTCTGAGTGTAGCGCATTAATTATTCAATGTGTCTTAGTCATTGGCAATTTTGTTCCCTAGAAATATCTGAACCCTCAATATTTATAACTGGGTTGCACAAAAATGTACCCACAAGTTCGTATTTTTCTTACCTCACACATGTATTCACAGTTGGAAGAAATAGATTAACTGATTAAGAATGATTTTCATTAGCGCATTCGCAGGAAAAACTGGTGAAAAAAAAAAAAGTAAAAAAAATTTCAATCTTCGCTTCGCTAATAGTTTTACACGAATATTAAGTTTTATGTACCAGTAACAACATATTCATCGATTGGCTAAGATTTTGGAAATTTTTCTAAAAATTTCCATACGCCCATATGAAATAAAGGTTGTTCACGATAAAGTTGGTAAGGACAAAGAGAAAGTAGTTCCATGTCTTAACGCTGAATTAGAAGTGTTAGGAAAAGGTTTGGGAATATTGAAATTATTTGTTTTACTTTCTATATTTTTTCCACGAANCCTCGCTATTTCCTCAAGTGAAAAACGAGGCTCACAACAGGAGGCCGGGTTTCAACAAGACCGAGTGCGTTGCCGCTCTCATGTTGAGAATACGAGAGAGGAACGAAGCCATTCCGTGTATAGCACAGTAAAGTTAAGTTTACTCTTTTTCTAACCCCTGATAAAGTTCTACTTTCAAATATCAATTATGTATACATCCGCTACATATTTAAAAAAATACATGATCGTTTTTCCTTTATTCGAAAATGAATGATATTAGAGTCTATGTACCATATTTTGCGCTAATCAGGCAAAATAATAACATATTTTAAATAAGTAATTACGAAATAAGTTTCCATCACTGCTATCCGAAAAAAAAAAAATTCCAAATATAATTGAATAACATTTCACATGTAAACTAATTCTTATCAGCTATTGCAAACACAGCAGAGTTGTAAATGTTTTTAATTCTATTGATTACGATACAAATGTTATAATGTATATAAAATAAAGATTTTACAAAATACCTATTTTCTCACTGTTTTATTCGTAGATTTTAATTACGAATGAAATATCATAATTTATAGTTANTTTTACAAAATACCTATTTTCTCACTGTTTTATTCGTAGATTTTAATTACGAATGAAATATCATAATTTATAGTTAAACTGTGGGTAAATAAAAATTCAATTTAACCGAAAAGAAGATACTTTCATGTTACTTTATGTCACCGCAGGTATGAAATGTTTGCGATACGTAACATAACTAGGAAACAACCAACCACGTGATACATAGAGTGATTTATCGATGGTTTTATTAAAAAAAACCGGAAGAAACCGCGAATCGCCTAAAACAGTATTAAACGTTTGTGATGTACAGGGTGTTACTTAAGGCGCCCGTCTACCTGGCGCTTGAACTGCGTTGCAGTGTGTTCGAAATACACGTTTTTCAACGAAACTATTAAGCCTGCGTCCAACGTGCTGATCTACGAAAAGAACACACTCTTCAGACGAGAGCTGTTAAGTACTTTCAAAACATCACGTACGTTAGAAACGTCAATTCAGAGTCCTCCAAAACCGCTAAAAACGGCCTTTCCAAGGCGCTGTAGCTCAAAATGCACGCATCAGATACATACAAAACTACTATAGGGGCCTGCACTGAACCTTCCTAAAGACTTCCCACTAATAAAATAATATGGTCACCGCTGAAAGTCCCATAGGTACACGCAGCACGACGAGAACACTGCACGCCAGTTCAGAGCCTTGCGCTTAGCGGCGATGGCGTACTTGATGCGCGTGGCAGTGTCGCCCTTATCGCTCCCGCGCTTCTCGGCCTAAACGTGGGAAAAATTTCCAGGTAGACGGACGCCTTAAATACGAGGACAAACTCCGCCCACGTATGCTTCACGACAAAATAAGGCGAAAACATAATGCAACATCTATACGTTTTATAAAACTTTACGTCTGTCTGTCTGTCTGTCTGTCTGTCTGTCTGTCTGTCTGTTTGTTAGCGCGCTTATCATTCGAGAACCACGTATCCGATTTACGTGTTATTTTTTTTTTATTCATAGCTATGCTCTCTGGCAGGGTTTTAATATATATTCTGTTACGTAAAGTAACGTAAGGAATAAGCAGTGACGATAATAGTGAATCAAGGAGGAAGAAAGTTTTTGCCGCAAGTGCGCTTTCTTGCAATTCGCTGTCTAAACCGTTAAAGATGGAACAATAAATATTATGTAGTGAAGAATTGTGTAGAATAAAAAAAACATTTAAAAAATTCCACGGTAGCATATATTTATCTATAACAGAGAAATACTAATATGGGGTTTTACCATTTGATTTTCCAGTAAATAAATAAGTAAAATTCAAGCTGTTGTTTCCCCATACAGCATACAATTCCTGCCTATACTTTAAGAGATGTCAAAGGTTTTTGTGAAAAAGTAGTTTTTCGGGAGTCGGTTGACCGTACGCGGACGTGGAGAGCCATGACGGCGGTGGGTCTGTAAAAAAAAGGGGGGGGGCGATTTATCTGTAGTCCACGCGAGCGGAGCCGCGGGTACAGCTTGAACCATATAAAAAGACTCACGCAGCTTAATTTATTCTGTGGTATGACCAATATCATTTCTTGATGACTGATGCCAGCTTATTTTCTGGCCACCTCTCAGCTTCACTTAATAGCGTAATGGGAGATCCTCATTGATGAAAAAAGCAAAAATGCAGGTGGTGTATAACATTTCAAGTACAACACGTTCCATGCAGGGGCCGCGGTGGGTGAGCGGTTAGACTGCTCGCCTCCCAGCAAGACGAACTGGGTTCAATCCCCGGCTGGATCACTCCCGGATTTTCTCAAGCGNGGGATCTCCCGTTTCGCCTGCCCTTGAATTCTAGCGTTGCTCCATTCTCACCTCATTTCGCCCTCGTCGGCTCTCAAGGCCGCGTTGTTAAGAGCTGACCAACGTTTCAAGAATCGCACGTCATCAGTTTGCAACTCATAGCATTCCTGGTAGTGCTATGGGAAAGGATTGAACTTGACCAGTCAAGACCCGAATAATTCACGATGTTGAGTGTTGCACTCGTAAAAATTCTTGTCGGGCACTGTATGCACCTGTGTCGAATGAGATGATTAAAAATAATGAACAACGTGGTGCGTGTTCGTTGATATCAGCATTAACCATTCACAAACGAGAGTTGTAGGACCTTCAACAAGTCAGATCACTCGCAAGGCAGACGCACAAAACACCGGCCATTGGTTTCTTGTTGCCAACAGCGCCAACCATAAATATCCTTCATGTTAGGAAGGCCCCCACAGGATTCCGAAGAAGATCAACGATGCGGTCTTCCAGATTTTTTCCGCCAAGGCTCACGGGTGAAGCCTAAGGAGCAGACTGAATTTCTGGGGTTATCTTCGCAAGAACGTTCTGGTCATTGCCCCTAGCCTCTCTCAGCGGGACTCGGGGTGCGGAGAACCTTCTAGATCGGGCCAGCGAGACTACTTAACACGCGACGGGCCTCCGAGCCGACAGTTTTTGGGGGTTTAAGAGGATCGTGTGACCTTGAAGTGCCAGGTGTGCGAAGACGACGAGCCAGCAGAGCGACGAGTGGCGGCGAGAGCGACCAGCGGGAGTGAAGTACGCGGACTGCGAGCATCGGTACAGTGAAGGGTGAGACTGACGGGCGGGACTACTGAACTGGATGCGTGAGTGACAGACGTTTGAAGTCATGGCAAAAGACAGTTGAATATACGTACATAATGAGTGTGAATTAAGTGACTATAAACCACATAGAAACATTGAAAAGTGCTGTAATAATTATAATTGAGATAGACATTAAATATTGCGCTCACTGAGAAAAACACGAACGATAGTGAAGATAGATACTTTAATGCTGTAAATAATAGCTGTGTGATTATTTATAGCAGTATAAATAAATCAAAAAATTAAATGCAGTTATTTTTTTTTATAATAAGACTTGCATTCATTTACGAACTCTGATACGCTCTTCTGGCGTCTGGCAGCGGTATAAACTACCTGTTGGTTGAAATGTGGGATGGAAGTGTGGTAGACAATGCGTTCGCTAGTCCCACTAATTATTCGCAAACCGAATGTTCCTTCGTCGTTTCGGTAATTACAGTGGCGGAAGTGACCATAAACACAATTAGCATTTCCGGGCAAAATTACATATACGTAGCTAACGTACTCCCTTGATGAAACGTTACCACCAAACGGCGTTTTTTATTGTCCGTTTGATTACACGCGGTTGTACAAACAGAATAGAGAATCATAATTAACGGCCCGCGCTCTGTCCTCTAAATTCAACCGGGTTTCGATGTAATCCCTCTAGTGAACGGCACGTCGACACTCGCGAGATAAATTTACTTCGAAATAACTGGCGCCCTTCGCGTCAGATGTGGAAATACGCCCACGACGCGCAAGGACGCTGCAAGGCAGATTGACATCGGTCGGGGTCCGTTGGAATTATTTTGTCGTGCTCGAAGCCTTTTCGAAGCACGGGAGCTTCTAAAGGTTAGCTTTCCTCCAATACGAAAACTGAACTGAACACGACTATATTCCATTCGCGGTTACTTCCATCTTTTTTTTTTGAAGCACTGCTTTAAGTTCTACTTTCGAAATATTCCTCCGCATCATGCGAAAAAAAAAAACCTTAACCAAGTTAAAGGTTACTTCTACAATAGGTTGGGAATATCAATGTAAAAAAATTTTGGCANGAAAAAAAAAACCTTAACCAAGTTAAAGGTTACTTCTACAATAGGTTGGGAATATCAATGTAAAAAAATTTTGGCAAACCAAAATTTTTTCGCCACTTAGGTGAGCGCTAGTGTCGCATGTGTACAATATGTTTCTCTATTTTCTACGTTAAAAAAACAGGAAAATTTCAATAATCATTAATAAAATATGATATAACTTCGTAAGTAAGTAAAATATTTCTCTTTTATAATTCACGTAGCTTGAAATAAATTAAGTTTTTATGTCATATCTCGGAAAAAAATTGACAAGACTCCTACCAAATTTGACAAACAAATAGCACTGCAGCAGGTGGTGTAAAATGGCATGTTTTAAGTAGGTCAGGCACTTATTTTCAAAATGGTGGCTATATAAATATTTTAGCCCACTATGCTTTATTGACGAAATAAATTCCAACTTAATTTTCTATGCTGGCAGTACCTATCACAGCCATCAAATTTGTTTATGCAGAGCTTAATTTCTCTGCCATTTTCTAAGATATCTCCACCAATAAAAAATTAAAGTTTTCAACTAAAATGTTGCGAAATAATTCCCATTCTTACAAAATTAGGCGAAAATTTTTACTGTGGCAGGCCATATTAATATGTGTATTTTTTAAGTATTACACGCTTATTTTCATAATGGCGGCTATAAAATCATTGTAGTTTTGTGTGTTATATCTACGAAACTATGTAATATATTTTAACTTGACTTTGTATACTGGCAGTATACAATCATCGAATGTGCTACTACATTACTTTTTAGTCCTCCATTTATGAAGATCACCACATGAAAATTATGGAGGTTTTATGCCATATCTCTGGGCCAAATCAACCCATTCCCACAAAATGTTTCACTGGAACATTTTAACTAATTTGTACCAAATCGTGAACACCATAAATGCTACAGAAGGTTTTTAAAATTAAAATGCGTCAGACAATGACGTCCAAAATGTTGCCTTCATAAATAATTTAGGCAAGTTTGCCCCATATATTAAACATTTTAACCAAATTCAACCAAAATTTATACGTAGCGAGTATATATTAGAAGAATCTTATATAGACACTCTTTTTTTCGGCAATCTTGTGCAATGGCATCAAAAAATAAAAATTAAGTTTTTTATGCCATGTCTCAGGTACCAAACATCCGATTTCCACAAAATTCTTCACACAAGTAGCGCTATGGAAGGCCATGTAATATTACATGTCTTACGTGGCTTGTCACTTATTTTCAAAATGGCGGCCCTGTAAATATTTTATGTTGGTAAACCCTATCATTCTAAACAATAGAATGATTAAATCCGAAGCTGATGCTCGGAATCCGACCTCCGTGATGCAGTGGGTTGCACGCTAGAATATTACACGAGGCCTTTTCTGGGTTCAAGTCCCTGATATGGCACGCGCGTATTTGTAACTGTCTCACCACTCTTGCACAAGTTTCTAGTTTCATTTCTAATGTTATTGCTTTCAAAGATAAGCTAAGTCCTACCTACCCACTCAGCTTTTAAGAACTTATTTGAAAATCAATTTCACACATGTTAAGGAAAGTAGGCTCATTAATTATATTAGTAACTTCTTGATTTCGTTCTGCCCTTACAGGGAGTTTGTACCTGTTGTAAGTTCCTTGCATGGAAGTCGTAAACTACGGATTTTTCTGGGNGGGAGGAGGAGACATAAGACTTTTTTTTATACAAAACAGATTTTTTTTCGCACACAGTCTAATATACACCACGATTTGATGTCAAGGAACCACATGCACATAAAATAAAAAAAATGTAGTTATTGATACATAGCTCATAATGTAAGAAATATCACACGAAAAATTAAATTCTGCAACAAATTTTATGTCTAAAATAAATATAAAATGAAAATTATTGGGTGGGAGGGGTATGTCCCCGTANTTCTCTCTCCACCCAGTGGTTAACACGATGACCATCGCTTCATATACACGCTCGTAGTATATTGCAGACGTCGTAATGCATAATTATTTAATGGTGAAACCACTCTTATATAACTTATATAACAGCAGAAACGATAAATAGAAATAAGTGTTTCCGTACATGCTAAAAAAAATTACATTCTAATTGCGAGTAGCCTATTCTTAAACGATTATACACTTTCGAAAACTAACTCATCCTGCTCTTCGTAATTTGCTTACTCCGTTACGCCACGTAAACAATACGTATAGTAACGACTATCTTCTTTCATAAGCTTAATTTACTATATGAATAATTTTCAACGTAATATAACTCTGCTGTACAGCATTAAAATACAAAAGGTACTACTGCCAGGAACTCTAAGCCAGCAGGAATAACGCAACTGTATACAGTATGATTCTAAAATCATGGGACAAACATTGAGGGGTGGTAGAGCTCACCAAAACAAACAACTATTGTACAGGAATATATGGGCGGAAGTGGCGCGTTGAGGCACAAACACAAAAAATAACACATGAAATGCAACACATTGTTTATTTACAACGTCGCCGCTAAATGCCTTTTTACAGCAATGTTTATAATAATTGCTCAAACTTGCTGCCACCGACAGTAATGCAAGCTTGGTAGCGTCGGTGGAGTGATTGGCGAACAGATCCAAATACGCCGGGTATTTCACGCACGCCACCAATGTCAGCCAATCTCGCCATATGTAGAGGTCGCCAAGCATGCGTGACTGTTGGTGGATGCATTTCCAGCAACTGTTTTAACATTTTCTGTACGGAATGACTCGTTACGTATGCTGCTAATGAACATTTTATGTTTCCGTTAACGTGTTATGTTTTTGTGTTTGTGCCTCAACGCGTCACTCCCGCCCATATATTCCTATACAATAATTGTTTGTTTTAGTGAGCTCTACCACCCCTCAATGTTTTCCCCATGATTTTAGAATTATCCTGTATAGGCTGTATACGGTAAAGTGAGCACTTTTGAGGGCCTGGTTACTTTTTCCTTATCAGCCACTTTTTATCCCTCTGCTCCTTTTTACAATAAATATTTCCACGTAAGTAATAAACACAGTGCATATATTTCATCGGACTCTGGAAGTTAACGTCTAAGGCTACAATAAAATATATTTGTCAACTATTATAAAGCGCTCACTTTACCGCGAAACAGTCTATAATAGATAAGTGAATCCACTAGCACAATAGCATTACTATTAATATCGTCATGCTAGTTAAAAAATAATTTCCGGAAAGTAATTTAAAAAAAAATTCTGTAAGAGAAAAAAAAATTATTTTTTAAAAATTATTTTATGAAGTAGCCTAATTATGCGATATTCGATATTACAAAATGACGTGTCGCGAAATTAGCTGTCAAGTAACCCATTCTGCGATAGATCTCCCGAACTGGCACACCCTGTCTACAATTACGATGTCCGAAGATAACCTTCCCGACACTGCCGCCAGAGCGCGCGGATCTCGGCGCCGGGCCGTGCCGAGTTAAGCTTTTAGACACCGATACTCGAGCGCGTTAAAAAACCCCGCGCCAATAAAACGCATGCGATCAAGCATAAATATTCATATTTCAAGCTTATTTTATTTAGTTTTATTTTTATTTTTAATTCTAGCTATGCGAGTGAATGATTTTCATTTTTGGTATAGTTTAAAATTTATATGGGCATCGTGTTTCTGTTCGGGTGTGTTACATTTTGGGTATTTACCCGAAGTCTCGTTTTCGCAGCTGCGAGATTAACGATTATTCCTTTGTATGGTCTGTTCGCGGTTTCCTCCCAGTTTAGAACCAAACGTTTCAAAAATCCCCACCTAGTACGACATGTTTGGTTGTCTCGTAAACATGCCACGTTTCACAAGCGCTTTTATACTTCTGTTACAAAAAAAAAAATTCTTATTATTTGTTAAAGTTTACTCTTACCCATGTTCTGCCTAACAATTAAAATATTTAATTTAAAATTAATACGAGTAAAAACAGTGATAAGATAATATGTTTCGGTACAGTGAGTGCGCACTTATGCGGCACGTTGTCCCTCTGGTGTAAATAACTTGTCTCGGTCAAGTTTTGTTTGCACGAGGCGGAGGAATAGCCTGAAAGTAGAACTCGGCACGGCTTCAGAAAAGTCGCGAGTGACCGTGAATGGACTATGCGTGTATCATTACAAACGTTTACCGTTTGCGCGCGATAAAAAAAAAAGATCTTAACAACTTCGGGATGCATCCGCGTCCACAGACGAACGTTAGCGAGTGATCTTGCAACACGTGACCTTGGGATCCCAGTGGCGGATACAGAAGCCAATTAACGAGGCGGTTACTTGAGAAACGGGGCACTATTAATTATGTTCAAGCCACGTATTTACCAGTAAATATTAAGCCACCCGTCTACCTGGCTCTTGAACTGCGTTGCAGAGTGTTCGAAATACACGCTTTTCAACGAAACTATTAAGCGTGCGTCCTACGTGTCAATCTACGAAAAGAACGCACACTTCAGACGAGAGCTGTTAAGTACTTTCAAAATATCACGTACGTTAGAAACATCAATTCAGAGTACTCCAAAACCGCTAAAAAACGGCCTTTCCAAGGCGCTGTAGCTCAAAATGCACGTATCAGATACATACAAAACTACTGTAGGCGCCTGCATTGAACCTTCCTAAAGACTTCCCACTAATAAAATAATATGGTCACCGCTGAAAGTCCCATAGGTACACGCAGCACGACGAGAACACTGCACGCCAGTTCAGAGCCTTGCGCTTAGCGGCGATGGCGTACTTGATGCGCGTGGCAGTGTCGCCCTTATCGCTCCCGCGCTTCTCGGCCCAAACGTGGGAAAAAGTTCCAGGCAGACGGCGGCCTTAAGCTTCGGTGCTTCGCGTAAATGCCAGTACTTGGTTAATATGCTAACTAAATACTTTTTAAATTGTCCTTTTTCTACACGAAAACATGTATTAATTCTTAAAATTTTATTGTTACTGTGCCAAGTGTACACATTAACCATGTTCTTGACTTCAAGAGTAATCTCATTTTATTTAATGTAAAATCAGGCTCTAAGGGAGGGAACTCGAGCCCCCTTGCCCCCCCGCCCCTTACATACGCCACTGTTTGGGCCATGGGCTGTGACGTCAGAGGTCACGTACTCCAATCAGCAGATAGCCGTAAGGTATTTACCAGTTCCTTCCCGTAGTGAGTGTATATGAGGTAGAGCGATCACGCTAGCTGCGCTAAGCCCGTCACCGTGTCCCGACATTAGACTGCTTTTCTGCCAATACGACTATCACGAACGAGTGGATGGGATTTGAGGTTATGACACTAGCGTATGTAGAGAAGTGCTTTCAGATGTTTGTATTAGTTCTTCTGGACAGTATTCAATGCAATTAAATTAAATCAGGTAAAAACGTGTTTCACACACACATATATAGCTGGGCTTGTCTTTTGAAAATTGAGATACAAACACGTTCATCACTAATGACCATGTGACTTTGACAATTGTGTTGGTTTGAGGTAGGTCAATGTTGGGCGCATGCGCAGAAGATGAATCTCTTGGTCTGTGTTCTACCAGAGGCGTTTACATGTCACTAAAGGCCCTGCCGTATTGTTAAATTTTCACCTTCAAATATATATTTAAAATTAAAATTTGAAGACAAAATACGACCATTTAATTTTTTCCTTCCGGCAGATGTTATCAAATAATCTTGAATTTGTGTGAAAATGTGTCACTCTGTAACGTTTTCTTACTAGGGGGATCTAGTCTTAAATTTTTATTCAAAATCCTTTACTAAATATGAAATTTATTTATGAGCTATATTTCTGGCGCAATGAAGTATAACGCCTCTCAGTTCTTAATAGTTTGTGTAATATTCATTAAAAATAGCTCTCATTCTCAGACAGCTTCTGTATATAAATTAATTATCTTTATAACCTTATTTCGTTTCCAGCAGTTTTTCGCCATTTTTATGACCTTGGAAACGGCCAATTTTTGTCATGCACGGTTCCGATTGGCTGAGCCCGCCAAGCAGTAAATAAATTTTAGAACCGCCCCAATAACCAAATGTTTGATGGGAACTGGAGCCATCCAAATTTTGAAAATAAATGTGGCGGTGATTATGACGTTTCGGTGACGCCAAAACTGTTCAACTTTATTTGACCACACTTAATGGTAACAGTCTGACGGGAAATTTTGACATTGTGACAGGGCTTTAAGAGCAATTTGCACCACAAGTTACTGTAAAAGAAAAAGTGCAGGATAAACTTTCAAAAATTTGCTACAAGATAAGTATCCCTTTCTCGTCCCCGTTTCACTCTATTTAACTAGCGCCTACGGATGGAAGTCTATAAAAAAAGGCCAGCGTTTGGGGTTACAAAAAATATTTAAGTTATCAATCCGCTTTGTACTTTAATTTTTTTTTTAAATTCATCTTCTTATGAAAATCTGCGGAATGTAATTAGATACTTAAGGTTCGCATTTATTGCACAGAAACGATAACTTTTAATTTCCCTGAAAACAAGGCTGGTGACGTCACACTACTGGAACACATGTACGGTACTTGAAAGAATTCAAACACAACCGAACTGAATTAACTTTTTAAAACATTTTGTGAAATAATTTTAATTATTAAAAACATATATCTATAAGTATTATTGTTAAATTTAATCACTCCGAATATCTGTTTTAAATAACTTGTAAATGTTTGTAAGTTGTAATAAATTTTAATATCATATCCATTTATACCTATGCGGCTACTGAATTTTAAATTAGTTCCGCGAGATCCTGCTGCGAACTCGAACGCGAATTGATACAACCACCGCTATCTCTCGGGTGACGTGCAAACTAGGAGAAATGCAGAGGCAGGACCCGAATTGACATGAGCGCTACCTTTTGAGTACTTACTAACTATATCGAATCCGAAGAATGGTGTTTAAAATCGACGGTAGATGGGAGTATAAGGTACTTTAGCACAGCCTTGAGAGTTCCGTTCGGCTTTTTTATAAAGTGTTTATATGACAGTATTTTCGCTCCTCGCAACATCATGTATTTATTTGTGTTTTACATTCCGTGGATACCACGTGAGCCAGCACAGCTCAGGGGTCATGGGATAAATCAATACAATACAATATAAACATACCAGGCAGGTAGGTAGATAAAGAATAAATCAAAACATACAAAAAAATACATTGGTAGGCAAAATAAAATGCCAGTAATTCATTCAATGCAAGGTGCGCGCAAAATACAAAAAAAAGATTAATGACTCGATACCATGCAACTAATTCTTAAGCAAAGCCAGGCAAAAAAATAGTGTACACGTTTAATTTCATTTTATTGTGTTGTCTTGGTCCATTGCAAGAGCGAAATCAAGGATATAGGTACAACAAATCATCATTCGGCACAATTGCAATGAAAGTAAGCCAAGATTCATGTACATTAATTACAATAAAAGAGATACCAATTTAAAATCTCTTTTTAAAATACAATAAATAATTATAAGGCAACAGATAAGAAACATAATCTATGGCAAAATATAATACAATACTAAAAAAAATATGCGATAATAAACAATACAAATATAAGGGAATAAATAACAAATACCCACAAAATATGCAACATAAACCTGAGAAATGTTTGAGGTACGTAAGCTCACAGTAACCAATTAATTACAATATAATAGAATAATTTTATATTTTCATACATTCCTCGAAAGAATAAAAACATTCTAACAAAAATTCTTCAGTTTGAACTTGAATTCAGTATATCTATTTCCACACATGTTTAAGTTTTTGTGAAAGTTTGTTGAATATCTTTACTGCTGAAAAATAAATACGTTGTTTGGCATAATTGTAGTTCAACGAAAGTTATATATTATTTGCTCTAGTAGCGCAATAATGGATGACAGCATTCGTCTTAAGTATCTCAATATTATTAAGTGACACAAGGTGCTTAGAGGAAGTAGGATATTAACTCCACAAACATCTAATTTACAATTACTGCTTTGTGGGTGTTAGATGTTAACTCCATACCTTTCCTTTACAGTTACTCCTATCGATTAGTTTAGTTACGTAAATGGAAATCAAGATTATGGTATTCAGTTTTTAAAAGAGCGAGTGGCCCCTTCCGGTCCATAGAGATTTAAGGGCTTAACAAAGCGTCCAGAAAACTTCAGCTGACATAACAAGATGTCGAACCTATGAATCCTCAGTCAGGAGGTGATTTCTGTGAAGGTTTTAAATTTAAATCGGACACAGTTTTCATTGTTTTTACATAATTTTTTATTAGGAGACGATGCTCACACACGTATTCAGTATTTATCACAACTTAGAAGATAACAGTATTGTATATGAAGAACTGTTATTGGCCGAAAAGGTAAGATGGCCGACCAATAGAAATAGGCTTTACAAGTTTAGTTGTGGTAATTCAAATTTACTCTCCATAAATTTCCCTTGTCGACTGAGCAGCCGGGGCTGGAAAAGCCAGAACAAATTAAAAAGGAATGTAACAGGTATATTCCTGAATATTTATTTATTTAACGTATCTCATCAATATTTATATTAGCCAGGGTCTTCGTTTTTAATCCAGAAGTTTCTTTACACGTCAATTCTCCCTAGGTTGAGCACAAATGTTGTTATTTTACCTGCTGGGTGTAAAATAAACGTGATTGTATTACGTCTCTTCATTCAGTCGGGTGTCGTCCTTGTCAATTTCTGCAAGGAATTTTTACCTGTGTGTGCGCATAGGCGGCTCTTTTGAAATGTACACTGAAGAGCAAAAAAAAAAAAAAAAAAAAAAAAAAAAAANGTACACCTGCCTAATATCGTGTAGGGCCCCCGAACACGCAGAAGTACCGCAAGACGACGTGGCATGGACTCGACTAATGTCTGAAGCTATGCAGGAGGCAAATCACACCATGAATCCTGCAGGGCAGTCCACAAATCCAATCTACGCCAATTTGATAAAGGGTTGAACGTCTGCCACGTTTAATGATTCTCGTCAATCGTCGTTTGTCCCGTTCTTTCACGATCTTTTTCCGGCCGCAGCGATGTCGAAGATGTGATGTTTTACCGGATTCCCGATATTCACGGCACACTCGTGAAATGGTCGTACGTGAACATCTAAATGTTATCGCAACCTCGGAGATCCTATGTCCCATCTCTCGTGCGCCGACTATAACACCACGTTCAAACTCACTTGAATCTCGATAACCTGCCATTGTAGCAGCAGTAACCGATCTAGCTGCCGACCGCATCGCGTTACTCTGATTGGTTCCATACCTCTGTTATTTGCATACGCACGCCTATACCAGTTTTTTTTTTTTGGCTCTTCAGTGTAATTCTGATGACACCATTAAGTTAGCTGCGAATGGGTGAGGAACTTCCGGATCATTTTCAGGTTTTAAAAAAATACAGGCTTGGGGATTATCGACGTGTTCGGCCAGTCGTATATTTTAGGACAATGCAGATGGAGTAATTATCCGGCAGATTCAACCTAATTTTAGCAGCTTCACCCCCGGCCAGTTTCGTTAAAAGTATCATTTGCGAGGACATGTGAGAAGAGTGTGAAAACGCCACATTTCGTAATTAATAATTAATAGGCTTATATTTCGAAAGCGTCGAAAGCGTCTTGTTCTCCTAGCGGCTGTGAAGACGTGGGAATGGCAACAGGGTCGATTGCACCGTGTGCAGATTAATTCGCGGAATTTCTCTTCGGTGTAATTTTGGAGAACTTTTAAAGATGTCGAATACCAAAATTTGGTTCAATTTCCTTGAACGTGGTAAATTTTGGCAGCTGGCCCAGAGGCGTATAACACGTGCGTGATTGAGCCGTCTTTTAACTGAGGAAAAATCATTTTGGTGACGGTTAAGTAATGCCCGTGACATTATTTTGTGTAATTTTGTTGACTACAACTACTATAATTCCACATTTAAAGTGTGAATTTCAATCATAATTCAGTAAGTTAATTGATCTTTTTTTAAAACTTACTCAGGCATTCAATTAGAAATTTACTGGTTAATAAAAAGAACAGAATTACAAAATTTTGTTAAATTTGGTTAAGTAAATTAAATTTAAAATAACTTACTGTATTTTATATGCGTAATTCGTGTTTGTATGTCAATTTCCTTGTAGTATGCTACGTCTAGTTATTCAGCTGAATCGGTAAGCTTTTGAGCATGGTTTCGTTGTTCTCTGTACATGTTTTTTTTCTTCTCTGGATTGTGTTGTATTAACAGGCTTGTCATCGATGCAAATTATTCGATATCTAGTGGAAACTTTGTGTAGAGAGAACGCGCGCGTTGTGCATTATCCACACTCCCACATTTAAGTAAACTTCTAAAGCGATTATCACGCATAGAACTACAGTACTCGTCAAAAGTTTACGACCATACATGATGTAAATTAAAACTTCGACTTTACATGACATAGGACATAAATCAATAACAGAAATAATAAAACACCATGAAATCATTTGATACTTCTTAAAAAAAAAAAACCTGTACTGAAATATGAGTATCATACGAACATGTGCTGGTGTTTTTAATATATTGTTTTCGCATATGTATAATTCACCCGACATAAAAAAAATTAGCAAAAAAAACTTGTTTGCGCATTTATTATGGCCCTCGTTTGTTTTTATCTTTCAATTGTATTTGTAAATGCAATTTAAAAAAAAAAGACTACACTTAAATAGCTGTAAAATAATTGTATGTTCATAACTTTTTACACAAAAATGTATAAGATAACTTAATATCTATGTGATCGTTCAAAAATCATAACTTGCAAATTATTTGACAGATTTCAATAATGGAATCATACAAACATGTATTTTGTATCAGTAACGATGTTATAAAATTTTAGAACATAGGTTACACCAAAAGTTTTAAAGCAGTAAAGTATTTTAATAGATTTGCTATTGACGAGTATTGTAAGAGAAGAAACATCGTTTCACACACCGGTAGCCGACAAAACTTCTAAGAGAAACTAAATTTAAAATGCCACAAAATGTGATGGCCGCGTGGCATTTTGCAGACATGCCACTCCATTTATTCTGTTACATTGGTTTGTATTGGTGTTTTGTAAAGGTGGAAAAATATGTACTGCTTTAAGAATTTCTCTCGTAAAAATTTTCTTGGCGTGTGTTATTTATATAATTTTTTTAAATGTCATCGACAGCATAATTATGAGTACAAAATTAGTCCGAAAGCTGATAAAGGTAAAATGTAACTAGACATTTTTTTTTTTTTCCGCTGAGGTTTAATGGTTATTGCATTTTTTACAATTCTGTTCTTGTTTGCAATAATTACAACCCATAATTCACAATATTCTAGGACGCAAATTTTACAAAAATTCCACTCATTGCAACCAATATTTTGAAGTCCTCCAAAACTTCATATTCAGATTGCTGTCTTCTGCGTGGGTACACACAATTTGTGTAAAAAACACCAGCGAATTCTACAACAAATTTTTCACCATTTAAATTATACGATAACCGTTTAAAGTTACATAGTTAATAAAAGACACGATGAAATATAGGGGTGTAGAAAAAAATATCGATATGTCGAAATTACGATATTATATCAACGATATCGACATAAATCGTCGACGTATTTCAACGATAATTTATCGAAACCAATATATTTTTCCAGATATCGGAAACAAATATATCGAAAATGCTATTTTAATAAGCTCTATTTTAAATAGAAAAATTAAATTAAGGAATTACTATGTTTGCTTTGGCAACATGCATATAACAAGAAATTTTACATTTGTCAAGTCCTTTAATATATTGAACATTATATTTCGATGTACCAAAAATCGATATTCTTCTTTCGATACATAATTTCGTAAATGGCTACATAAACAATATCAAACGTTGTGAAAGAGCTCACGCGTGTGGGCTTATTAATAAGCGGGCGTGCTTGCTCGTTTGAAATGTGCGTTGCGCGGTGTATTAAGGCTCTTGCTAACGCACGGGGCAATGTTTCCACTCATTAAGGCTCTTGTTAAAGCACGGGGCAATGTTTCCACTCATTAAGGCTCTTGTTAACGCACGGGGCAATGTTTCCACTCATTAAGGCTCTTGCTAACGCACGGGGCAATGTTTCCACTCATTAAGGCTCTTGCTAACGCACGGGGCAATGTTTCCACTCATTAAGGCTCTTGTTAACGCACGGGGCAATGTTTCCACTCATTACTTCGCTGCCGTCAGCGGCGCGCAGAATTATTTCACGCGGGAGGGGGAAATTAACGTTCCAGCCGGCAGGGGGAGCTTATTTCGCAGCGCGGCGATTTGTCACAACTTAGCGACTGGTTCGAGTCCAGCCTCGAGCGTAAATTAACGGCGGTAAGCTGGCGTGGGAAAGCTGCGCACATTCGTGTGCGCACTAGCAGCGGCGAACGGGGTAGGATAATTGACGATAATGAGTAATAATCGCCGCCACATACCGACAAGCAGGGAATATTGGCCACTCCCAAGTGATTAAGTGTGTGTGCATAGAGCGTTTTAACGATCCTATGTTTACTTGTTGAAATGCGCGGTTTATCATGAAATAGCTGCGCTGTGCTGGGGACCAGACCGTAGTTTAGCGAGTGTGTAAAACTCGTGTTTCGTTTGGAAACATTTCCTATGGTTCTTAACTATTTTTTTGTGCAGCATCTTTGACTATGCCACAGTAATATTCAAGTCTCAAGGCACTTGCCCTGATAAGGCAGTGTCGCCTCTCTACTTGCTCTGATAAGACAGTGTCGCCTCTCAACCTGCTCTGATAAGGCAGTGTCGCCTCTCTACTTGCTCTGATAAGGCCGTGTCGCTTATCTACTTGCTCTGATAAGGCAGTGTCGCCTCTCTACTTGCTCTGATAAGGCAGTGTCGCCTCTCTACTTGCTCTGATAAGGCAGTGTCGCCTCTCAACTTGCTCTGATAAGGCAGTGTCGCCTCTCAACTTGCTCTGATAAGGCAGTGTCGCCTCTCAACTTACTCTGATAAGGAAGTGCCGATTCTCTACTTGATCTGATAAGGCAGTGCCGATTCTCTACTTGCTCTGATAAGGCAGTGCCGATTCTCTACTTGCTCTGATAAGGCAGTGTCGCCTCTCTACTTGCTCTGATAAGGCAGTGCCGATTCTACTTGCTCTGATAAGGCAGTGTCGCCTCTCTACTTGCTCTGTTAGGCCGTGTCGCCTCTCTACTTGCTCTGATAAGGCCGTGTCGCTTATATACTTGCTCTGATAAGGCAGTGCCGATTCTCTACTTGCTCTGATAAGGCAGTGCCGATTCTCTACTTGCTCTGAGAAGGCAGTGTCGCCTCTCTACTTGCTCTGAGAAGGCAGTGTCGCCTCTCTACTTGCTCTGATAAGGCAGTGTCGCCTCTCTACTTGCTCTGATAAGGCAGTGTTGCCTCTCTACTTACTCTGATAAGGCAGTTATGACGACTGTGGAGCGCGTGGTTTTAAATAACGACGCCGACGTAGAGGCGTAGATTGTAGTTGCCGTTGCACACAATGAAATATAATTTGAACAAACAAGAAACAGATTGACTAGCATTTATGATTGATCTTTTTTTTTAAATATCAAGACTGTAGTTTGATTTGGTATAATGACTTCAAAGAATGTAAACTGGCGGACCACCACAAGGAAGACACTTAAACAATACCGGCCGTTAATTCTTTGTTGTGTATAACGTCAACCATAAACTTCCTCCACATGTGCAACATGTCCTCGATCATGTAGACACGATGGCAGGACGTGTTAACAATGCACTTAAAAAAATAATAATCAACCTCTGAAGAATGTTTCTTCGTTCCAATGGTTTCCTGGTACCTACCAGCTGTATTAAATTTTCATGGATGTGGCAGTCATCAGTAATTTTGCACGTTGTTATGATTGAGTAAAGGCGGACAAGCCTAGCGAACAGCAGCGACGAGTTGGTATCCAGGCCAGGCGAAGAATCTTCAACCCATTGTAGCAATAATAGTTTATGAACCACATCAGCGGAGCTCCCCTCCCAGTGGCACGGTGTTTGGGACAATTACGCCACCAGGAACTATATAATACGTGGCTACACTTTGTACGGGGTCTGTCAGTCTGTCTGTCTGTCTGTGGACCCACGCCGAGATGAAGCCATCAAGATGTAGCTTGGCGTGCGGCTCGTTGCTCTCCGACTCAACACTCAGCCTCCGGCGACTGTGCCATTCAGGTTAGTCACTTCTTGTAATTGATTAGGACCTCCCTCGTCCGTACCTTATATTTAATGTATATCACAATAGTTCAATTAAATACCTGCTCTGTCCTCATAATCAACTTCAGTTCTTCCCTCGTAATAGTATGCACCTTCCATAGTCCCTATACAAAAGTACAAAATATTAGAAACATTAACAACGTGTTGCAGGAACTTGTGAATTTCGCGGGAGACTTTTCAGAGCTGCATCACGCGAGCTACGAACCCTCTTTGCTTCGTCGCTTTAAAAATTCCGGTCGCATGTTTGGGTTCGGCTTGCAGCAGGGTCTTGCTGAAGCAATCCTGGGGATGATTTGAAAGCGGATTCAGGTCAGGTTCGACAACGTCCCCGAGACGAAGTGCCGACGCCCGTTGAATCGGGGAAGAAGGCAGTGGCGTGTGGTGAACTGTTGCAAGGTGAGCTTGCGTGCTGTGCCCTGTTGCCTGCTAGTTTACACGTCCATCACTGGAGCATAGTTCGGCTGCTGACGTCACAGGACGTGTGCAGTGGGTCCCTTGCTGCTCGCTTGTGAGTGGTCGGAATGCAGTCAGTTTCCCTGGGGGCTGCACTGTGGTTATTGGCTCCTACTGCGTGCAGTGAGCAAGCACCAGCTTACCTCGCAACAGTTCACCACACGCCACTGGAAGAAGGAGCCATCGACGACGTCGTGCTCGTCCCAGAATTCTCCAGGTCTCCAGGTAGGCATGTTACCCTCCTCCCTTCCTCCCTCGCGCAGAAAAACAAAACTGCGAAATTCGGTAAGGAGCGAGTGAAGAGATTCGGGTGGCTCTTATCATCGAGGCCTTGAAGGGTGAAGCGAGGTGAGTGCGGAGCAGCGCCGGAATGCAAGGGCGGGGGAAACGGGAGGTCCCCCGAGAAAACCCGCCGACCAGCGGCAGCGTCCGAACACGATTCCCACATGGGAAAATCCAGTGGCGACCCCCACCGGGAACCGGACCCGGTTCGCCTTGGTGGGAGACGCGCAGTCTGACCACTACACCACCGGCAATTCGAAATCCTCCAGTTGTTCCTGCAGAATCGACGTTCACTATAAACCCGAGGCAGTGAAAAATCACTGATTCACAGCCCACTCCAGCAACACAAAATTGACGAAAAAAGCTCCATTGAGAATCAGTAGGAAATAACGTTTGCATGCTGTCAATTAGAGGCTTTGTTTACTTTCGCATAATCATTTATTATAACATTATATGTTTCGAAGATTTTCGTAGTTTAGTTTGTATGACAACCTTATGACAGTTCACAAATAACGTACAGTAGAAAACATGTTTCAATGCTCTTTATTATATATAAATATAATTTTTAATGACAAAACCACCTTTAGAACTACTTTTAAAATATATCTCACAGAAATAATTATCACAGTCGTTAATAATTTGTTTGATATATTACAGTCCTTTTAAACGTAATATTTGCCTTGGAGAACCAAAAAGAGAAAAATACAACATTAAAAATATATTATTAGCTCCAAAACCTTATGACAGTTCACAAATAACGTACAGTAGAAAACATGTTTCAATGCTCTTTATTATATATAAATATAATTTTTAATGACAAAACCACCTTTAGAACTACTTTTAAAATATATCTCACAGAAATAATTATCACAGTCGTTAATAATTTGTTTGATATATTACAGTCCTTTTAAACGTAATATTTGCCTTGGAGAACCAAAAAGAGAAAAATACAACATTAAAAATATATTATTAGCTCCAAAACAATAAACCTTTAAGAAAGGCAAATCTAATATTTAATTTTTTTAACAACTGATTAAAAACGTTACCATTTTATTTGACTAGAACACAGCACCCATTTGACTCTTAAACACATAGAAAGGAAGGCATCAATTGACTTGCCGAGTAAAGTTTCCATTCCATAAGATACTTTAAAAACAATTAAAAGGTTTGCAAAATAATTACGGCAGGAGACAGTGGCAAAAAAAAAACCCAGTACGGCTCCGACCGTTAAAAATTACAAAGAACGAACAACATATTTAAAGATTCACGCCCCAACGATATAGTCGTGGAAACAGCAAAATGGATACTGAAAAATACATGGGCGGCTAACAAGGCCAAACACGACACGCTAAAGCAAGAGAGATACAGCAAGCAACGAGACACCATGGTTAAGCCGGAACGTAATTTTGAAGAACAACCAAAACCAAAATTTTGAAATGTCGTAGCCTTACTTTACACCCCCGAGGCCCGACCCAACTATGCCACAAAAAAAAAAAAAAACCAATTGCAAAGTTAGCGTTTTCCACGACTTGCCGTTTTACTGCCCCAATCGCTCAGTATCTAAGCTGGTATATCGAGTCAACTCAGTAACATAATGTCGGCGTTGCCCACTTCTGGGCGAAGGTGAAGCCTGGTTAAGCCATCTGGTATGCTAGCGAGGATCTTGCGGCGTAAGGCAGAGCAGAAAAGGCAGGGCCCCGGCCGAGCAAGGACAAACTATCCTGGCCAATCAAAGATGTTACAGGACGGGGGAAGGGGAAAGCAAGGAGGACGATCGGGGAAGAAAAGGGAGGGGATCCGAGCCGAGCAAAGAGTACACCACCGTGCAGAAGTAAATGGCGGTACGAAACATTAACGCGACAGCGCTGGCGTCGCAACCGCGTTGCATTGATGAACCACTACTGACTGGCATATTGATACTGTTCTGCTGGCACATGGTGTCGTGATAAAAACAACTGAAGAGATTTGGACTACACGTGATTCCAGAACATGAGAGGAGAGTGCGCGGTTAATCATAGGAAAATCCGCTGTGACAGCTGTTAGGCGAGAGAAATAAATCACACACACTCCGCAAAAATATTGCTGATTTATTTCTCTTTCTCAATATCCAGTTAATCAGTTCCTAAACTAGAGGATAACATTCTAAGGACTACTTGGAACATAACAAAATACAATACACATATAATTAAATATCTAACAAAATAAAAAGACGATATATCTAAAATAAAATAAAAATTACTTTTATTGAAATCTGAAAAAAATTGTTCCTCCTACGCCGGATTTTATTAAAGAATATTTGGTGTAGATCGTGGTAAGAACTTTAAAGAAAGAGAGGAGGAAGGAATCTATGCGCAGGTATAAAGAGCAAGAGTGAGTGAGTCAAGAGATTTGGGCGGCTCTTAACAGCGAGATTTTGAGAGCCAATGAGGGTGATTCAGATGAGCATTGAGCGGTGCCGGAGTAAGGCGCGGGGGAAACGGGAGATCCCGAGAAAACCTGCCGACCAGCGGCATCGTCCGGCACGATCACCACATGTGAAAATCCGGTGACCCGGGTGGGGATTGAACCAGGTTCGATAGAGCAAGAGACTACCAGGAGTCGGCGCACGGAATCCGCGGGTTCACTATCCTTGTGTGAGGCAGGTAAACGGGTGCAATTTGAAAACCATCTTTTTTTTTTGACAGATTGTAATTGTATTAATGTTTTTCCTAGGTGATCCGCATAATCCGCGTTATTACTCAAGAAGCATGTACATGCGTGCAATCTGAAACCCAGGTCTTAATACGGCCTGCGATAAGCTTGGTAAGTGCAGAGTCCATTGCGGAATCTTTTCCGAAATTATCGTACGAAATAACGATATGTTTGGTGTAGATCTAATTCTTGTACCGCCCATTATGGTACGAATTTCAAAAATATAGTACAAAATACCGAAATTATGGTACACCGTACCATAATTATGGTGCGCGAATATGGACATGGTGACTTTGTACCGTAGTTATGGTACATATTATGGTACACCATTATGTTACTGACATTTATTCAAAATGGCCTAACTAACAGTGAACTGAGAGAGCGTCCAAAGAGAAGAGTGTCCACCGAAAACGGCGACTTCCAGAGGCGAAAATGTTTGAAAACAGACCCCTCCGGTCTCCGCATCTCCTCCCCTTGG
>NQII01003113.1:195446-251979 GCA_002778355.1 Clitarchus hookeri | reverse complement strand
GGGAATCGAAAGAGGAAGGTTCAAAGGTGTGCACAAACTTTGTTCCAGCACTCTACCCCTTAAGGGGGAGGAGGGGCTGCGCGCCACCAAAGTCAACCATCAAACTTCCGTTCTTGATTAATGAGTAAGACCAGGGCGGCCCGCGGAATCCGCGGGTTCACTATCCTTGGGTGAGGCAGGTAAACGGGTGCAATTTGAAACCCGCCCTTTTTTTTTTTGATAGAGTGTAATTTTATGAATGTTTTCCTAGGTGGCCCGCATAACCCGCGTTCTTACTCAAGAACGGTGAAGTATGTACTTGCGCGGAACCTGAAACCCAGATCATAAATACGGCCTGCGATAATCTTGGTAAATGTAGAATCTATTGCCGAATAAATTCCGAAATTATCGTATGAAATACCGATATTTATGGTGTAAATCTAATACTTGTACCACTCAACCATGTTCATTTCAATCCTAAAGGTAAAGTTGGGCGGTGCAGAGTTCATTATGGTACGAATTTCGAAATTATAGTACAAAATACCTATGTTATGGTACACTATACCATAATTATAGTACATCGTACCATAATTATTGTACGATAAATATGGACCAAAAGACTTTGTACCATAGTTATGGTGCATATTATGGTACACCATTATAATTACCGACATTTTTTCAAAAGGGCCTAACTAACTTTGAACCGAGGGAGTGTCCAAAGTGACAGGCCTCCATCAAATCCTGGCGAAATCCACCGAAAACTGCGGTTTCCAAAGGCGAAAAGTTTTGAAAACAGACCCCTCCGGTCGCAGCATTTCCTNTTTGTTCCCCCCTTAATGAGTAAGACTGTGTTACTTAAAAAATGGGAAATTCCTTTTTGTCACTGTAAATAATTCTTAAATATGCAAGTAATGTAAATAACTACAGTGAAATAATCCACTTTTACATAGCAATGTGTTGATATACGCCGGACACCGTTCTAATAAATCTCTTTAATCTTTACAGTAGCATAAATTCTTGGGATAAAATTAAAACAACTGGATATAAGCGTACCGTGTGAGGGAAAGTTGCATATTTCGATGGAAAAAATTTAAAGCACGCAAGAAAATATAAGAGAAGGAAGTAGAAAAATGATTCACTTTTTCAGCTTTGCTCGCGTTCAGACATTCTATTCCCCATCCTCTGCCCCGCAATCCCCACAGCTGTCGCTGCGTAGGGCGATTGTACCAGCGGATGTGAAATATGTTGGCTGTTCTGTCTTCGAGAATTTATATGCGTCCCGCCATACAAAATCAGTTCTACACCACTGAGCGCATTTTTAGTATGTCTGAGGAAGGACTAGAAGTTTGAGAAGACAGTTATATCGTATACGTAATTTATGTACGTACATTATCATCTCACTTTTTTTTTTATCAAACCCATATTGGACGTGTTTGGTAGTTTTCTAAATACGTCATGTGTCACAAACGTTTTGTTCTTCTGTTATCATGAAAGTATTTTATTTGCGGATTAATTGCATTTTTACACACGATTTACCTATAACTAGGGGCAGTGATATTTCGCGAAAAGATTTCGAGACAAGATACAGTCCAAAGCACTGTAGGGTCGTACAGCTTCTTTGATTGGCTAAAAAATGTTCTGATGCGTGTTAAACGTTTGCGCACTAATCACGAAGGTTAGGTGTCGGAGTTACTTAGTCCTGAGTGGCTTGGTCAAAGACGGACACGGCACCAGCAGCCAATGGAGGTGTAACAACAGCTGAGGTGTGTATATAGTATTGGAGTCTACTGTGTGCTCCGATTTTTACGCGAAAAGTCACTGGCCTTACCTATAACTTATACTTATTTAATTTACAATTAACGTGGGAAAGCTTGCTAAAGTATGGGTGTTGATAATGCCTAGTAACAAACAGTTCTCTTGACTACACAGAGTGCGTACGAATGCGGTACGTTGCCGCTATGGTGTTATTTTCTAGACTTAAAACTTTGTTTGCACGAAGCGGAGGAATACCCTAAAAGTAGAACGTAAGCAGGCAGTCAGGAAAGTTGGATGTATATCTTGAACGGACTATATACATTTATTATAAACTGGTACACCTGCCTAATATCGTGTAGCCCCCCACCCCGAGCACGCAGAAGTGCCGCGAGAAGACGTGACATGGACTCGACTAATGTCTGAAGGTATGAAGGAGGCAATTCACATCATGAATCCTGCAGGGCGATCCACAAATCCAATCTGCGCCAATTTGAGAAAGGGTTGCACGTCTGTCACGTTTAATGATCCTCGTCAGTCGTCGTTTGTCCCGTTCTTTCAAGATCTTTTTCCGGCCGCAGCGATGTCTCTCGTGCGCCGACTATAAAACCACGTTCAAGTTCACTTAAATCTTGATAACCTGCCATTGTGGCAGCAGTAACCGATCCAGCTGCCGACCACATCGCGTTACTCTGATTGGTTCCATACCTCTGTTATTTGCATACGCACGCCTATACCGGTTTTTTTTTTTGCTCTTCAGTGTACTAATCGCAGAGTAAAATAAAAATGCAGCTATATCGTTAAAAGGAATATCTTGCGCGTCGTTGACATCGCAATCACACTGTTTGAACTAACCTCATTTTTTACTCCACTCTCTAGATTTCCACGAAAAACATTTAATATCTCGCCCTGGCTTTTGCTCTGTGTATACGAGCTTTCAGATTATTTCACTGCGAGATACATTTCATGGTATGCAAATATTTTTCGTGCAAGAGGATGTCATACTTCTGTTTGAAAATACACGCTTGGATAATCNACATTTCATGGTATGCAAATATTTTTCGTGCAAGAGGATGTCATACTTCTGTTTGAAAATACACGCTTGGATAATCCGCTTACGTCTTTTTGATTCACCAATGCCGGGCGCAATAGGAATTTCTGTACATTTGCTGTCTCACGACTTAGCTAATTTCGTCTTTATACTGTACGAAAAAAAAATCACCTGTGTAAGAACCGGAAAACGAAAAAACTCTGGGATGCGAAAATCATGGTCGTAAACTGGGAAAACAGATTTACTCCACGACGAAACGAACATATCGGGTGCCATGTTTGGAACACTTTAAGACAATGGAACTTATGTATGGTGTCTGATTGAATTATCAGTACCCGGAAATGTAGTTAACAGTTTGAGCCTGCCGTAAACAAGAAGGATATGTTACTAATCACGCGATAGGCTTCTAGGATTNGAAATGTAGTTAACAGTTTGAGCCTGCCGTAAACAAGAAGGATATGTTACTAATCACGCGATAGGCTTCTAGGATTACTTTTTGGCTATTTTGTGCAATGGATTTGAGCGACACGGAGTGGAGAGGATTGGAACACCGGGGTCATTGAGAGCCGATGAGAGTAAAGCGAGGTAGTTATGGAGCATCACCGGAATGCAAGGGAGGGGTAAACAGGAGACCCCAGAGAAACCCCGCTGACCAGCGGAATCGTCAGACACGATTCCCTCGTACGGAAATCCAGGAGTGACTCCGCCGGGAATCGAACCCGGTGGCGCCCTGGCGGGAGAGGTGCAACGCGAATATCATAACTTCGAAATATGTTCAAATGTTGCGAGAGGAACTCCAGTTCGCACAGTGACGTTCATCTTAAGACCAGCAGGAAATTCAATTAGGCCCTATGCTCGAATCAAATTTTTAATCTAATTTTTTTTGTGTAAAACAGTACCGCTACGATAGTTCCAAAAATTGGCACGTGTCGTGTTTTTGTCTGCCGCATTTTCTAGTTGTTCATCTTACAGGGATGATCGTGTAATTTCTATTTGTTACTGTTTAATCTTCGGAGGTCGCAAAACAGAAACCTCTCACCTAGCCACGAGCGCAGAACAGGTAACCACATAGAAGCAAAACGGCGTGGTAGTTCCTTTTTCCTTTTGTGCATGCGAATCGAGTCGTTCTTTGGCTGCGCTTGATTCTACGTGCGGGACTTGTGTCTGACTGGCGCTTGCAAGCTTCTGCAAGTCCCGTATCAAGTGCTCCCGCCCACCTGGCTCTTGAATTGTGTTGCCAAGTGTTTGAACCCCGTTTTTGTTTTTTTACGAAACCTCTAAACATGTCCCCATTAAACCAATTTACGAAAAGAAAACACAGCTCAAACGAGGTACGTTTAATGCCCTTAATACCTCATGCAATTATCTCCTTAATATGTAATGCATGGCAAGCGTTTTATATCTGTTAAATGAGTGGCATCTTATTTTTGGCTTATTAGGACTTCTACTTATATTCCATCTTTAAATTATAAAATTTTCTTTACAATTATACGAATAACAAACAGGGAGAAAAAAAGTGTGTTGGCAATGCCCGGTAAGAAATAGTTCCCATGCAAAATATTGTTACGTTGAGAGCGCACGAATGCTGTGCGTTGTCCATTCGGTGAAATTTTCTAGACTTGGTTAAGCTTTGTTTGCACGAGGCGGAGGGATATCCCGGAAGTATAACTTTAGCAGGGCCTGAGAAATGTTGGAAGTAACCGTAAATGGAATATGTATAATGGGTTGTTCACGGTTGATCGAGCACTTTTGAAATCAACATTTGAAAAATGTTACTGCTCATTCTTGCATGTATTTTAACGGCCACACCGACTGCTTTATGCCTACAGTTAAGTTGGTAACGACGGAGGAAAAATAGTTCAATGTTTTAATGTTGAAATAAAAGTGTTAGGTAAATATCTGTAGATACTTAAATTATATATATTTTTTAAAACCCCATTTTAGTGAAATATTAGCAAGTAAAATATTTACTTTTCTAATAATGTCACAGTTTTACTTNTTTTTTTAAAACCCCATTTTAGTGAAATATTAGCAAGTAAAATATTTACTTTTCTAATAATGTCACAGTTTTACTTGACGGACGCAAGAATAAAGTGTTCAGGCCACGGCAGTGTTCATTTTACAAATGGCGGAAGATGGCGAATTAATTCCTAGGTTCTGACTGGCCAACTTGCCGCCATATTGCTGGCCAGTGAGAGTACTGGTTGGCATGTGCATCTGGAGATCGCCACACACGCTGCTATTTCTCTTCTGCATTCTCGAATATTCTGTAGCTCAGCCGTACGTAAAACTGAAACAGTTTTTTTTCCCCCTCCCTTTTCTCGTACTTCCCTGCGATGCAAATGGCGGTCTAGGAAGGTCATTCGAATGCGCATGGCACGTAACAGCCACCAGACAGCCAGACCTTCACGTGTAATCGTTACAGACCTGAAAAATTCGCGAGTTCAATGACCTGCAGGCTGAACTCCACACAGTCGTGTGTACAAATATGCCGATGTCAACTGCACATTGGTTGTCTGCTGCCACAGTGGAAGGTGCCGATTATTGGGCCAGCGTTCTCCAGGAGGTGTCTAACATCGTGAGGTCTAATGGCTGAAGTTATGTAAACACGCGTGTTTTGAATTCTAGCTTGTCCCAAAATGAATCAGCGAATATTTCAGGTCTCTAGTAATCGTGCATGTGACGTCGGAATGAAGTTAATTAAGGCAGCTCTAATTTTCCTGCTTCCCGTTTTCACTGACGACGGACAACCAATAAGCAGTCAGAGATTCAGATTTCACCTTTCTGTACAATACTTATTGATGTGCTTGCAGGATCAAGGATGTTCGTCCTGTCCTAGTTTCAACATAAACAATTTTTTTTCTTTGTATTTTTATTTACGCATGAGTTATCTGTTTATTGTCGTTTTCTACGTTTAATTACAACGGTTTAAATTTATTATATTCAGACTAACAGAAATTTACCCATTCCCTGCGCTGACTATAAGATATAACCAAACAAGAGCTTTACACACACACACACAAAAAAATGTATATATATATAAATATTAAACAAATTAAACAATACACTACTCGAGAACAACATTTTTTAACATAATAATTTGGTTAAAAATAAATTGACCGGAAACAGCAAAAGGGGAAAGAAATTGAAAAAAAAAAAAAGGTAATTAATAAATTGTAAAATACAAGATGAAATTAAAATTAAACCGGACTAGATTTTTGTACTCATTGGCTCTTGTTTCTTTTTCCCCTTGTTTGTAATTGAGCTGTCTTCGTTCTGTCGTATCGCTTTGATTCTTAATGCATCACTTTTTTATCCACTTATTTTTACTTAACTACTTTTTTTTTGTTCTATTATGCCGTGGTGGTTTTTTATTTCATATCGTTGTCTTATTCGTTGTTTATAATTGACTTGTTTTCTATTTCTAACACCAAGGGATGTAAAAAATTTAATTTTCTGTTTTTTTTATTTTATTGTCTTTTTTTATCATTTTTTTTATTATATTACAGTTATTGATATTCTTTGATGACCGGGTCATTTATATACGTATTTATATATTTGCTGTTTGCCTGGAATGGGAAGGTTTTGGTTTGGACTTTTTTGTTTATCGTTTCACGTAGTAACATTGTCCTTGTGATGTATCACTCTAATTGTCGGCTAATGGTAAAATATGAGTGGACATACAACCAATTGAAGTTAAATCTGCAGCCACAAAAATAAAGCAAATTTTACACATCCCTAGGATATTATTTACTACTTGAAAACACACCCGCTCAGATCCATCATCGTGATTAGATGATACGAAATTCTTAGCCTTTTTTTGTGCGTGTGCGTATGTCTGCGAATCAGAGAAGTTCATTACAGGAGTAAACAAATTCTCACTGACCTGGTCAAGCAAGAAATCTTTCTCACAGAGACTTGTGGCCTCAAAGTAAAGGAAAATTGCGTTATGGGCGTAGCGTACCGAAGTTTCGAGAACGTTCTAATCTTTTCGCGAAAATCGGGCGTCGCTTACTATGTGAAACTAAGCTGATGGAATTTCAGAACTACTCGGTTAAATACGAAACATGTATAAATGATGTTCACGGTAAGGTTAGTATTTAAAACCCTGCTGAAAATATACTTGTATACATATTTCGTATACTTCCGCCATATGTAAAATCAACCCTGACATGGGGCCTGGTCATGTTATGCATGCGCCGGTCAAGGAAGAGAAAGGCGGGTATAATAGGGCCTACGTTGACACGCGCATCAAGTGCGATATCGCCGCTAAGCGCAGGGCCTTGAATTGGCGTGCAGTTTCTCGTCGTGCTACATACACCTGTGGAATTTTAAAGCAGTGACCCTCTCATTTTATCGATGAAAAGCCTGTAGCAAAATTACATGCAGGGACCTGTAATAGTTTTGCAGGAACTCACGCAGAATATCTTTAGCTATAACAATCTGAAAATGACGTTTTTGGCCACGTTAAAGAATTTGGAGATAGTGTTTTGTTATGTTTCTAAGGGGCGAGCGCCCTGGTCACTACGCCACCGCTGCTTCTAGTTCGTTTTAAAAACGTGCATCACATACACACTGCAGTCCAGTTCTCGCGCCAGGCATAATCATGCAAACTAATATTAAATTAAGATATTTAAATGGCATGTGACAATAACAGCCTGATGGTGTACTCACCATCGACAGCCCAGCCAACAGGCAATCTTCCGCGGCATGCAGTAGCCAATCGGACGCAAGGTCCGTTCCCAGAGCATCGCGCGGCCAATCAGGGAACGGGTACAGTCACATCAAAGGAACAGCCACTCACACTAAAAAAAAAAAATAATATTTTGTGTCAACCACAAAACGTTTTGTTAGTATTCACCTCACCAAATAAATAAAGTGCTGATCAATTAATTATTTACTTGTCGCCAATAAACTTTTATGGCCAGTACAATATTATTTTGTTGTACCTGCAAAATAATTTGGCAGGGTGACCACACTGCAAAATATTTTTCTCCGTGCATTTCACTCTTATGTATCATGTATTCTGTTGCGCGATTGAGTATAGTTTTAGGTGAATCCGTATTTTATTCCGGATCTTCATTTTTTTTTTTGCTCCCTCCCTTTTGCATGGAAAACCGTTTCCTGGAGAATTATTCATGTATCGATCAGAGGCGGGGGCAATGCATATCGCGCAAAGGGACGGTCCGTGAGCGGGGACTATAATTTGTGCGCGTCGGAGGACAGAGAACAAGATGGCCGCTAGGGTAGGCCACCGAACGGCGTGCAGAGCTCCATCAGAAAACGTTTTATTAAAAAACCCGTCCAACATGACTGAGTGAGGTCTGCTTACGAGTAGCATTTAAGAAAGAAACATTACTCGTCTCAATAAGTTTTTTCACTTCCTCTATTTCTCTCCAAAGCATGTTTTTGCGACAGTGGAAAAGGCTCAAAACGGATGTTTTNTAAACTTTAATTTTTATTATTACGTCGGGAAACGGTGGATCTCCGCTGAAAGTCCCGCAGAGGCGCGTTGTCGACGGCGAGACTGCACGCCAGCACAGTTCTTTGCGCGTAGAGGCGACGAGAGAGTTGACGCGTAAGTCTCGTTCGCCCCTAGCGCTCTCGCACTCTCAGGCCCCGGAGGTGCAAAAATTCCTTCAACCAGGTGGCCGCCTCAAGAACGCGGATGTGAAACAGCTGATTATTTCGCAAAGTGAGGATGTGATAAATCTGTGTTTCCATGGCAGGAATAAATATATTGCAACTCGTGCCATTGCCGTTGTGAGTGATATGGCCGTTGCTGGGATAGTGTGTGTGTGTGTGTNAAATCTGTGTTTCCATGGCAGGAATAAATATATTGCAACTCGTGCCATTGCCGTTGTGAGTGATATGGCCGTTGCTGGGATAGTGTGTGTGTGTGTGTAGGTTATTGCAAATATTGGACTACCGAAATTTATAGGTTTTAACCATAAACTGTTTTATTACTAAATTAATTATTTGAAAGTCATGTGTGTTAATTTATCAAAACTTTGTAACAAGAAGTGACTGGTATAACTAATAAGCATGCTTTCCAAACAAAATGCGACCTGGCGGCGTACTCGCCATCCGGCAGCGCGAACCAACAGGGGAATACTCGCGGTATGAGATAGCCAATCAAACACAAGCTCCGTTCTCATAGCCCCGCGCAGCCAATAAGAGAACGGGTAGGCTACGCCCGCAACAAAAGACCGCCACGGCATCTCACCTCTGCGAGATGTATATTCCCTTACTTTTACATTTTTTTTTTTTTCATTTAAATTAAAAAAGTAAGGGATTAACAGCATATAATAATTTATATTCAATTAAATTATCCTATAATATGTTAGTATTATTAAATATCCATATATTATTATATAAATTATTTTTATTTAATCTATTAATTTATTATAATAATATAAAATAAATATCATGTTATTTATATTAAAATCTGATTATACTTTAATTATATACTTACCTGCTCTGTGGTTGGATGCCGTGTTTTGTGTGACGGTGTCTTCTCTCAACGCCAACACCGCACTTCTGTGATGTGACGGTTGTCACGCCATCGATGTCCACTTATAGTCTTTCAGTGGTTTCTTAAAACTTTTTTAAATCAAACTTTTGAAAAATCACCCCGTGTATGACGTGTTTTGCTCTTGCCTAAATATGTCGTGTATCATAATCCTTTAATGCTTCTGATAACGTAAAATATCTTATCATTTTTTAAATTGAGCATTTTCTTATATTTTACCTATTAACTGTAATATTTATTTTATGTTTAAATTAATGAATAAATGCAGGGAGAAAATGGGTGTGTTATTAATCCCTAGTAAGAAATAGTTACTTTGTAAAATATTATTAAAGTGACTACGGACGACTTCTGTGGGCTTTGTTAGCATGAGGCGGAGGAATATCTTGAAAGTAGAACTTGTTGTGGGCCACGGTGGCTAAGCGGTTACACTGCTCCCCTTCCACCGAGGTGAACCGGGTTTTCAATCCACGGCCGGGTCTCCCTGGATTTTGGCAAGTGGGAATCGCGCTGGACGATGCCACTGGTAGGCGGGTTTTCTCGGGGATATCCCTTTTCCCCCGCCCTAGCATTCCGGCACTGATCCATTCTCACCTCATTTCACTCTCATCGGCTCTCAAGACCTCGTTGTTAGGAGCCGCCCAAATCTCTCAACTCAACTTGAGCAGGGCTTCAGAAAAGTTCAAAGCAACCGTGAATGGACTGTGACATGGGACGAGCTACGTTTTCAANTCAACTTGAGCAGGGCTTCAGAAAAGTTCAAAGCAACCGTGAATGGACTGTGACATGGGACGAGCTACGTTTTCAACCTACGTGGAGGTCGGAGACGTGTGAAGACGGGGAAGAGAATAAATTACAAGAACAGATTTACCAACTGCACAACTGTAGCTGAAAGTGTGGGCTGTGTGAACCATCAATACAGTATTAACATATCATTAACGCTTATAGAGATTGCAATTGCTGCACACTCACTGGGCTGGTGACTCCATGCGTAAATGGTTCTTCGTGACGTCACAAGCAGCACGCATGCCCTGCATAAGGTGGTGACCGTCAGTGCACTGCTGAGAAAGTTTAAAGTATAAAGTTTCAAGTATAAAGTTTCAAGTGTTAAGGTTCAATACAACTTCCACTGAAGGAAAGGGGAGCTGTAGTGAGAGTGTGAAGCGATCTTGAGAGCTGATGAGAGAATGATCGAGGTGAGTATGGAGCAGCGCCGGAATGCAAGGGCGGGGTGGGAAATGGCAGATCCCCCGAGTTAACCCTCCGACCAACGGCATCGTCCGGCACGATTACCACGTGCGGAAATCCGAGGACGATCCCGCAGGGGAATCGATCCCGAGCACAGAAACGACGTGGTGGCGCCTATTGCGAACTCTAGCGACACACGCCAGCAAAATGGCGCCCCCGGCCCAGCAATATGGCGACACGCCGTTCACCAATCAGCTCCTGGGGACTAACATGCGTCACTGGCCAGCAAAATGTTGGAGTTCGACGTCAGCGCCTGGTAAACCTACTCGCCCCCGGTATACCAACCAATAGGAAACATTTCTCAGCACATGGCACACTGTTAAAAAAAAANTGGTAAACCTACTCGCCCCCGGTATACCAACCAATAGGAAACATTTCTCAGCACATGGCACACTGTTAAAAAAAAAGCAAAAAAAAATTCTCGCTCGTTTTACGGAAAAGTGATGGTAAAAAAAAATTCTCCAGAAACCTTTGCAAACTGTCCGTAAAATTACAGACACGTTGCTTTTCTAAAACGGACTTTCCGTAAATTTCACGGAACATTTCCGTAAATTTTCTCATTATTTTTCTGCACTTTACGTTTTTCTAACCGTTCACTTGCATTCTACTTACATCATCGCAGGCATAATTGTGGTGTTTGACGTATCACCTTGAGCAACTTTTTTTTTTAGTGTCTATCAAAGCTTGTGTAGTTAGTTTTAAGTGTTGCTGAACGTTACAGACGCCCGTTGCTATTTGTCGTGTTTGAAGGAACACGTCTAAGTGGCGTGGATATCGCGACTGCCACGGAAAATAATCATCTTTGTCACAGCGGCGAAGAAAGCTTCGCGCAGGCTCGACATTGTTCGTTACCGGAACCCGAAGCGAACAGGAAATACGGGGACTTTCCCGTATATTTAGGGCCAGTGACTTTTCGCGTAAAAATCGGAGCACACAGTAGACTCCAATACTACATACACACCTCATNTTGCTGAACGTTACAGACGCCCGTTGCTATTTGTCGTGTTTGAAGGAACACGTCTAAGTGGCGTGGATATCGCGACTGCCACGGAAAATAATCATCTTTGTCACAGCGGCGAAGAAAGCTTCGCGCAGGCTCGACATTGTTCGTTACCGGAACCCGAAGCGAACAGGAAATACGGGGACTTTCCCGTATATTTAGGGCCAGTGACTTTTCGCGTAAAAATCTGAGCACACAGTAGACTCCAATACTACATACACACCTCATCTGTTGTTATACATCCATTGGCTGCTGGTGCCGTGTACGTCTTTGACCAAGCCACTCAGGACTAAGTAACTCCGACACTGAACCTTCGTGATTCGTGCGCAAACGGTTAACACGGCCCAGAACATTTGTTAGCCAATCAAAGAAGCTGGACGACCCTACTGTGCTTTGGACTGTATCTTGTCTCGAAATCTTTTCGCGAAATATCACTGCCACTAAGCAACGGCAAATGAAATGTCCAACTTTTCACACACATATATTTCACATNATTCGTGCGCAAACGGTTAACACGGCCCAGAACATTTGTTAGCCAATCAAAGAAGCTGGACGACCCTACTGTGCTTTTGACTGTATCTTGTCTCGAAATCTTTTCGCGAAATATCACTGCCACTAAGCAACGGCAAATGAAATGCCCAACTTTTCACACACATATATTTCACGCCTAGCTTGTCGGAAATGAATAGCTTCGCTACGTGATTTCGCCGAGAGTTAGAAATGTTTCCATTTTTAAGGAGCGCTACATCTGTGTCGGGTGTGCTTCCTTCACTCACAACACAGATTACTACACAGATCTCAAATGGCGTTGCAGTTCCTTTTATTTTGGGTGTACCTAGCAGCTGATTGGCTGCGCGTGGCTCCGGAATCAAACATTTCTTCTGATTGGGCTATTCCATGCCACGAAAGATTCTCTATCGTTACCAGACGCTCTAAAAAAGTAATTCTTTCAAAATTGTCTGCATGGCAAGAAAAACGAGTTCTGTGAGGCGGTTTTGTTTACAGTAACACGATATTGCTTTAATTCAAAGATAAGGTCATATAAACGTATGTTTGCTTTTTAATAAATGTTTTCTTCATACGTTTTTTGTTTTATGTCAACATTGCTTTACTTTATAGCAAAGGAATAAACATGCTTTGAACTGCTATTGTTTGCGGTGAAGAAATATGACTTCGTACAACATGCAACGGTTTAGTGATATTGAATTGAAGGTTTCCTGTCGTACCTTGTGGATTTCTNTCGGGTGTGCTTCCTTCACTCACAACACAGATTACTACACAGATCTCAAATGGCGTTGCAGTTCCTTTTATTTTGGGCGTACCTAGCAGCTGATTGGCTGCGCGTGGCTCCGGAAACTAACATTTCTTCTGATTGGGCTATTCGATGCCGCGAAAGATTCTCTATCGTTACCAGACGCTCTAAAAAAGTAATTCTTTCAAAATTGTCCGCATGGCAAGAAAAACGAGTTCTGTGAGGCGGTTTTGTTTACAGTAACACGATATTGCTTTAATTCAAATATAAGGTCATATAAACGTAAGTTTGCTTTTTAATAAATGTTTTCTTCATACGTTTTTTGTTTTATGTCAACATTGCTTTACTTCATAGCAAAGGAATAAACATGCTTTGAACTGCTATTGTTTGCGGTGAAGAAATATGACTTCGTACAACATGCAACGGTTTAGTGATATTGAATTGAAGGTTTCCTGTCGTACCTTGTGGATTTCTAAACGTCCTTATGTGCAAAAAAAAAAAAAGAAGCAAAATAAATTATTTTAGTGTTCACAAATGTTTCCTGGACACTTTTTACTTTAATGTTAAGAAATGGAAATACTGTTCCTCCGTCGCTGACAACTCTATTGGGCGCATGCCTGTCAGTGAGCCCGGTAAAACACATGCAGGTAGGTGTAGTGACAATTTTCGAAGTTTGAATTCAAAAAATGACCGATAAACGGCGAACAGCCTTTACTCACATAAACAGTGTTTTAAGCTCAAATATTAACCACGTTGTTTTTGATTAGCGCTATTGGCAGAAAAAGCAGTCCGATGTCGAAACCATAGAGTAAAGATGAGGTAGACCGATCTCGCTGGCTGCGCAAAACCAATTTCCGTGTCTCAACATTGAAAACTGCTTTCCTACCAATACGGCTAACAAAAAACGGCGTGGGTTGTATTTAAAAGTTAGAACGCCGATTAGCAAACAAGTGCTTTCAGATGATTGCATAATTCCTCTAGGAGCCGATGAGGGCGACGTGAGGTGAGTATGGAGCGAAAAGGCGAGGGGGAAACGGGAGATCCCCGAGAAAACCCGTCGCGACAAGTGGCATCGTCTGGCATGATTCTCAAGGGATCTGGGACGGGAATCGAATCCGGTTCCCCTAGGTGGGAGGCGAGTATTCTCACCACTACACTAACCCCCCTCCCCCTTTGCTCCGCCTCTAGACAGTCTATGATTGAAACGCGTTAAGGTGCCTGCTTCGCTGCACGCATGCGCCCTGGGAGCGAGACGCGCCGAGTTGGACCGGGAGGACCCGAGCGCGGCCGAGGTTAGCCGAACACGTCACAGGCGGTCTCGCGCCACCAGTTAGTCCCCAGCCGACAGTCGCCAGTCGCGAAGGAGTGCGCGTGCGGTGCGGGACGGTATCGCCAGGGGCCCGAGCCCTCTGCCGGTGTTTCACGGTAGACGCGGCAGCAACGTCTGCGCGCTCTCGCTACACTCAAACAAGGCGAGAAGGGAAAAAAAATCAAAAGTCTCTGGCACGAACACCTCAGGCCGCTGCTACTGCGCCACACACGCAGTCGAGGTACGTCAGCCCAAGCGTCAGCTTGGAACTTGCGTCTTCGCACATAACCTCAATATACCGTCGGGCTTATGAACTACGCAACGCAAGAACAATTACGATCGTTTATAAACGACGCAGGACGTTACCAACAACGCAAAATAAAAAATACGAAATTACAAAAAAATTCTTTCCATATTGCTTTCGAGTGATTATAATTTGCTGTTTACCCAGCATATTTTGTTTAGTATAGACATTATTTTAGGTTTGAACCTCGGTAAGTTAACGGAATAGAAGTTTTGAACGCCACTATAACGAATTCCTATGATAACTATTTAATTTTATTAGCAATACTGTGATGCTAAAATATTTCAATACGTAACTGTACTATTAATGTAAGACTTTTAACACATAAAAGTTGACATCAATTCATCGTACAAGCAAATGAAAGACCAAAACAAAATTGAAAACTTCTTTACGAGTGTAAAACTATTTTGCAATCCATCACTGCTAATCTAGATTGCGTAAAACCGCAAGCAAAAAAAATTAAGGATTCGAGGGTTGGCCAACATTTGCGTAGCGTTCTCGAGTCTTGCATAGTTAATAAACTGAATCGTTGAATAATGCGCGTTCGAATTATTTGCGTTTCATTCTTGCTTGTGTTATTTACGTAGTTTATAAACAGGATTTAATATTTCCGGTCCTGCTTCCGTAACTCCCTACCCAACACAGTAACTTGAAGTTTAATCACAGTTTTTGCGACAATCCTCGAGGGAGTGTGTGAATAACTGTGCTGTAATTGCAAACTCAAACGAACTTGCGAAATCTTTTTCCAGGCCCTCCTAATGGTTAGAAACCCTGCAATTTTACGTCGTAGTTGGCGTAATGAAAGCCCGAGTTGTATTTCCACTCGTCCCATACATCCTGCAGTTCATCGGATCGATATTTAACACGTAGCAGTATAAAGGCTCATATTCCCTGTGCTCGAGTGGAACAGAAATAATAATGAGTTATGACTATGGGAGCGGCCGACGTATACAAGATTATTTAGTCCGGTATGTACATAACTTGGTTGTAATGCAATAGAATGGCCTTTACTAACAAACTATTTAACTTCCTAAACTCTAACGGAAGTTTTTAACCTACATATAGCATGGAAAATGTACCACGTATCAGGTTGGAAATATTGAATTGATGATGAAATCATTATACATTTGACGTTGTCCTGAACAACATGTAGGAAAGCTACTAAAGAAATGCGAGAATTTTTTTTTACTATATTCTATTCGCAGATCTTCACACTTTAAAAAAAAAAAAAAAAAAAAAAAAACTCAGCCCACGTATGACGTTTTTTTTTTGTTTACTAAATACGTCACTATATCAAGTGTTTTATACTTCTGTTAACATAAAAGTATCTTACTCTTTGTTAAATTCAACTTTTATTTGTATTTATCTACTTAATAACAACAGGGAAAAAGCAGGTGTGTTGGCAATGCCCAGTAAAGAAATAGTACTCACGCAAAATATTATTAGACTGGGAGCGCACAAAATCGGTCCGTTGTTCATTTGGTGTAATTTTGTAGACCTAGTCAAAGCGTTACGCGGAGGAATAGCGTGAAAGCAGAACTTAGGCAGGTCTTCAGAAAAGTTTGAAGTAACCATGGATGGAATATAGTCGTGTTTTCTCAGTAAAATTCCCTTAGAGTGATTCAGATTTTCTTGGCGGCCGCTATATCACAGACTTTTAATTAGCCGTGTAGAAATGAGATTTTTTTTTTTTTAGCTTTGGCAACCTTGTCACATTTAGACAGCTAGAAGTCTCGAAAGGGGCTCTACGTTCCCCAAGCAGTGGCCTATTACGCCATTATTTTTTGGGACGGTCCTCCTGGGCGTATGGTGGAGACACGCTCGATAGCCATATCTCTGAATAACTCGACATTTTGCTAAATGCAAACCCATTATGCGATACACGTCGTGCGCATTTCAGGCTACCATGTCCCAGAAAAATATCCCGCAGAATAACCACGTTTGTTTCGGAAATATAATACATATAACTGAAGAGCAAAAAAAAAACTGGTAGACCTGCCTAATATCGTATAGGGCCCCTCCGAGCACGCAGAAGTGCCGCAAGACGATGTGGTATGGACTCGACAAATGTCTGAAGGTATGCAGGAGGCAATTCATAACATGAATACTGCAGGGCAGTCCACAAATCCAATCTGCGCCAATTTGAGAAAGGGTTGCACGTCTGTCATGTTTTAAAATTCTAGTAAGTCGTCGTTTGTCCCGTTCTTTCACGATCTTTTTTCCGAAAGCAGCGATGTCGAAGATGTGATGTTTTACCGGATACCCGATATTCACCGGTACACTCGTGAAATGGTCGTACGCGAACATCCAAATGTTATCGCTATCTCGGATATGCTATGTCCCATCTCTCGTGCGCCGACCATAACACCACGTTCAAACTCACTTAAAGCTTGATAACCTGCCATTGCAGCAGCAGTAACCGATCTAGCTGCCGACCGCATCGCGTTACTCTGATTGGTTCCATACCTCTGTTATTTGCATACGCACGCCTATACCAGTTTTTTTTGGCTCTTCTGTGTATATACACAGATTATATTTATATACGAACAAAAACTACCTGTCTTTTCGACGGGGTCGTGGCATTACTTCCAGTTGTACGTGGCCACAACGGAAACTGCCATGATAAACTGGACATGTTTCTGGTGTCAAATTAAAGAAGGAATCATTCATTCTATCATGATAGCAGCTTAACATATGGCCAGTGTACAACTTGTAGAATTTCAGGTTCGAAATAAAATACATATATCTCTCGTACGGCGTGTGTAGTGTGTATCGGAATTTACACGTGAGAAAATGCGCGAAGAAGATGGGAACTCTTTAACGACTTGAAAACTGAGTACAATTCAAGAAATTTCTCGCAAATTTACCACATAAATGTTGACACGTTGTGAAAAAGCAAGTACGGTGAAGTTTTTCCCATAGATCCATGGCAGCTTTCTTACGTATGTTTAGGAGGGTGCATCGTAACATTTTTTGTATCTGCAGTCTGATGTGTGGTACATTTTCCATACTGCACGTAAGTTGAAAATTTCCGCCGCAGTTTTGGAAATTTACCGGCAACCTTTTTACAGTGTAAGTGGTACATAGGTTGTGGGTGGAGGGGGGGGGGCCTGCCATTGTATTACATCCAAAGTCCTATACATACTGGACTAGCGTTCTTGTACACGTCGCCTGCTCCCACACTGAGAACTTCATCTCCTATGTTCCGTCACTGGCTAACACGGAATTAAACCGCCCGGGTGCTGCTTGCTTGCTATTGGCTCAGTGAAGTACAGCAAGGTATGTCGGATACGAGCGAAAATACAAGCCGAGGCGTGAAAATAACTCAGGTTTCTATGAAGCCAAATCTCTTTGAGAACTGCGGAATGGAATGGTGGGATATACAACCTTCAGTAGGATCTGAAAAAAAATAAAAAATAATAATAATAATTGCGAGAATGTACTTCAAAAAACGAGGTAGTTTCATTTAATTCATTCAATCCGGTCACAGTTTATCATAGACGCGGTAAGTAATTTTTTAATAAGGTTTACAAACGATTTTTGGGAAATTAGTCGCCAAAGATTTGCTTGTAAATCTACAACTAATTTATTGGATATTAAAAACATATCTTTTTTTTAATGAAAAGTACCTAATTCGTTATACAGCCACGTGTTTATAGTAAATATTACGCTTGCAGTATTTGCTTGTTAAAATTCGACATTATCTAGGAGTCGCTATGTGTGTAGTGGTTATAATACTCGCCTCCCACCTAGGCGAACCGGGTTCGATTTGCGGCGGGGTCACTCCCGGATTTTCGCAAGTGGAATCGTGCCGAACGATGCCGCTGGTCGGCGGGTTTTCTCGGGGGTCTCCCGTTTCCCCCCGCCCTTGCTTTCCGGCGTTGCTCCATGCTCACCTCGCTTCACCCTCATCGGCTGTCGAGACCACGTTCCGCCCAAATCTCTCCACCTCAATCAACATTATCCTTACATATTCCAAATTAGGCCCTAATGCTTTAATTCACTTGTAGTATTACAAAAATCATCTTGCAACTAGTTCCAAAAAAAAAAAAATTCTGTAAAAATATACACACAATTTACAGTGGAATCCCTGGAGCACTGTCGCAATATCCGGAGAGGCCACATATCAGGAAATTCCAGCCACCTCTATCGTTTATTTTCGGCATGTGCATGAAATGCAGAAATTAAGTCGCCATGTTATTTCAGACTCAATCCTTAATATATAAAAAAGTAATCTTTAATGTTTTGTATGACTCGACATATTTTGTAATTCTGTCGGTGTAAATCTCATTTTGAACAATATCTATATTTTAAAGAGGAAAATAACGTAACCTCTAAAAGGTTTATTTATTATGGCTCGACATATTTTGTAGTTTTGAATTTTTATTTGATTATTGCGGGATCCCAACAAAATTAACGATAATTTCTTTCATAAAAAAAACCAAAACTTATGTTATAATAGTTTTTTTTGTACCAAAGAGATTATATACATTTCCTGTTTCACGTTTGAAATATTTATTATTATTTATCACTCTTATTAAAAATAATAATTTTGGTCACACGAATCTCAGATCTACTTTATTTATCAAACACCTTGCTGTTTTCATTCTAACTAACGTTTTGCTTTATTGTTGTATATAAACCTAGTTATTATTATGTATGAGTAAGGGAGCTGGAATAAGAATTTTGGCTCGGCCTCTTAATTTCTCTATTTTATATTGGGGTCACACCTACACAACTAGATCCTTCTGACCTTCTATTTGTAGCACGCTCGTGGTTTTTCCCTACCAAGTCTCTACCCTGCTACAATGCACTGTAAAAAATGTCTGTATTTTTAAAAAATTATATAAAAAAAAGTATATATCTCATAAAACAATGCTTGTTGAAGATACAATTTTTGAAATGTATAGTTACTAGAAAATCTTTGGCAACTAATTTCCAAACATTTCTTTGAAATACGTGCAAGTTTTTTTTCTGTACGGAAGCAGCTAATTAGTAAATAAAATCTGTTTGATTATATACAGGACGTTGAAGCATAGCGAGGTGCCTTATTGAAACGGGAAATGACAGCCTCGAAGACAAGTCTATGCAAAAAATAAACAATTTTCACATTACCTAATCTATTTTAATGTCGAGGACTTTTCTTTAGGTACTTTATTTTGTATAATGCCTATACTTACTAAATGGTTGTTTACTGCTTTTTAGTCTAACCCGAGTTTTAATAGCATTGAAATTTTTTATTTTGAAGAATTGTTAGGTTTTAAATATCAGATTACAAATTTTATTCGTCGACTTCACATGGAAGTAGTTATGAGAAAAAAAAATAACTCGATAAAATATTTTGTTATGTTCTTGTTCTAAGCAATTAGTAAACAATATTTTCGTATATATATATACGAAAATATTGTTATATATACGAAAAAAAAAATATATCGCACACGGCCTCCTCTTCAATGAAGAGGGGAATTATTAATTCCCAGGCCGTGTGCGATTTCCGTTACACGAGGCTTGCGCCTCGTGTAACGGAAACCTGAGAGGTTCATCAGGGAGTTATCGGAAGATAGACTACGTGTGGCCTGTTTTGATGAAGAAAGGACATTTCTGAATAAAAGATCGGAAGAGAAGAAAGGATTGTAGAAAATAATTGGGGTTCGGAAGTGGACACAGGAATAGGAAGTCACTGTTGAGCGCCGGGGGGAACTTCCCCTCCAGCCTTATACGAAAAATGTATAAGTGCTTGTCGGCCCTGCCAGTACCCTCTTTTGTGTCCGTAGACAGTGGCGAGGAGTTAGTTCCACAGGGTAAGTACATTTACCGTAAGTCAAACCCAGGATACCAGTCTTTGTACGAACCAGCGTCCATGACTTGTGGTTGAGGTAGTCTGAATGTATCTCTGCCAAGAGGTTGATCAGTCGCGGTGAATGGAGCCCATGTGATTTCGTATTCGATGGAGATTTGAACTTTAAGTCTGTATTTGAATTTCATGTTACCTGATTCTGAAGGAATCTTTGGACACGCCAAGTAGATGGCTGGTCTGTTGACGTGGTTGTTGAGTAGTGTTGTAGGATTGTAGTTGTTCATGGTTGATGTAAGTAGTTCTCCATCGTTTACAAGGAAGTTGGTACCTGTTCTGCCTGGCAGCAATCGCTCGTGGACGGTCTTGACGTCGAAGTCGTTATCCCACCATCCTCCTTGTGATGGGTCTGGCGTTGCAAAGTGAAAATGCTTTGTGTGTCCGACGGCGAGTTCTTCGTGTGTGAGCATNTCCTCCTTGTGATGGGTCTGGCGTTGCAAAGTGAAAATGCTTCGTGTGTCCGACGGCGAGTTCTTCGTATGTGAGCATGTCTTGGTCATCATAGTCTGGCATAACGGTAATTCCGGATCTACTATATGGTGGTAGCAGTCCGTCGATATTGTAAGTTTCTTCTCGGAAAAGTCTATCCCCAATACAGATGACAAGGTTTTGAGAAGACTCAAAGTCCCAGGTTGTTGTGCTTGTTTGTCCCTGAGTGATTAAGCGTTGTCGCAAAGTCGCTTGGTTAGTGATAGCCAGTTTAGCACCTCGCAGTTTAAAACCAACTGATCTACTAAGAAATGCGAAGAAGTTTTTTTGTTGTCCAAAAGTGTTAGCGAACTTACTGTTTTTTGTTCCGAACCAGAAGGCCAGGTTCCGGTAGGGTATGTGTATAGGTTTTTGGTCGGAACTGAAGTCTGCATCCCACCAGAATGTCTGCGGAAATGTTCCATGCAGTGTTGCCTGGGCTTTTGGATAGTAATTGCTTGGTATGGTTTGGTACATGTTCGTTCCGAAACCGTCCTGTGATCCTTGGTACACTTGACCCATACCCTCTCCTCCTGTTGTTCCGGTGGCTTCTGATGTGGATGATGTAGCAGCGGCTGGTTTGTCCACTGATGGTTTTGGTGTTTTTTGGTGGATGTGCCTAGGCATTCTGTAACAGGTCAGCAAAGTCCTTGTTGTGTAATATGCTCATTAGTGTTGTTACTGTTTGTGTATATTCGAGGAATTTAGACACGTGTTCTGGCTTTGGTTTTAGCCACTCGTTAGAAACAATATTGTGAGGTACTTCAGATAGGTAATTGTTTATGCCTAGGCCATGGCTAGGNTTGTTTATTCCTAGCCCATGGTAGCACATGTGTCCTAGTAAAGTCTGTAGTGTAATTTGGTTTGGAGGTTGTTGTAACTCGTTACATTTGGGTGCTAAGCCATGGTGTTTGATTTGGATCGACAACTGAAATTGGAATACGCGCATGGCTAACGGCTCTCTTTCTACGGCCTCACACCAATTGTGTAGAGGCGTATTAGTTGTCAGAAACACTGGTACGCGATTGATGATTTCTTTGTCAGTGTGTTTCATGTCGGTCGTTAACGGTGTGCCCTCTAGGATCAACTTCCAGGTGCCGACGTTGGAATTGTCTATAAGAGGTTCCTCAAATAAGACTGATGTAGCACTTGGAAGTTGATCAAAATGAAATCCAGTTCTATCCCGTTCTCGCGAAATTAGTGTCGGTTTCAGTGTTTCTGTCAATAGCCGCGTTAAAATAGACTTTCCAGTGTTTGTGGAACCTTCTAAGACGAACCCGTTAATTTTTTTAAGCATACGAGATTGGATCTGTATGAAGCGTGCATAGAATACCACAGGATTTATTTTATTGCGCTGAAAGTATTGATCCAGCCACTCAATATCTTCAACGCAAATAGTAGAGTCGTCGAAGGTCTCTGCAATATGTTCGTAAAAATGCATTTTGTTTATTGCTTGTTGTTTTGCAACGTTGTGCACTTTGAGCAATAGACGCGCATAGGATGAAAATGATGTGCCGCATAGTCTTATGAGTTCCTCTTTTTGTTGTAAGGAAAGAGCATTTAAGAATTGTTCGTACGTGGCTACTTTGTGCTCTTTGATTAGGTTACTTATTGTGGTGACGATGTTTGCACGCTGTTTAGCGTATGCATCGGCTTTAGGTTCGCCTTCATCTTTCCTACCTTCCACGTACGGTTCGCATATAGATGAACTGTGGTCGATTTCATCTTGGTTACGGAGTGAGCACGCGTTTATGAATTGTTCCAGTTGTTGAGCGAGTGTTCCAGAACGCAGGAGTCTGTCCCAACCCTTACGCAAGAGATATGCGATGAATCGTTGGGTGTTCCGGATGAGTTGTATAGTACAATTAGCCTCCGTAACTCTCGCGCTGTCGCTTCCAAAGAGGAAAGTAATGATTCTCTTGAGGGAGCGGGTGATGTTGGTGGGGTAGCATCCGAAGATGATATGGATGTGGTCCGTTTGTAATGTGTACGCACAGGTCCGTTTTGTTCCCTATGATTTGAATGTGACTTTGTAGGTCGTTTAATGGATCGCTTTCGTTTTGTTGGTGATTGCGTTTCACCTGATCCTCTATTTGCCTCCAGTTTAAGACTGTTGGCTGGGCTGCGCGGAGGTGTATGCAATACCTCCGTGGTAATGTTTGAAATTCTATCCCCCTGGAGTTCGTTCTCTTGGGACACTCCGCTTTCGTTATGGCTTGACCGATCCATGTTAAGTTCGCCATCTGGAAAGTCTAATTGTCTGTTACCGTATGAATCAGTTGTTTCCCAATGTAGATGTTGTGTAGGGTAGTTAGGTTCAAATGTTGTAAAAGCTTGTATGCGTGATGGGCTCCACTCACCTTCACTGCAATCGCTTAAGTATTCTTCTTGTTGTTGTTTGCACTGCGATCCTTCTGTCCAACACACTCCACAGGCGCAGCGTGGCGTTAGATGCTCGCAGTGTTGATGTTCGCAGCAGCTGTAGATGAACATGTCTGGCCGTTTGTGGGTACGGTAGTGTGTTATATAGCGTTTATCAATGTCAGAGGTCACGCGATAACGATAACCCGCCGGGTGATGTGCGCGCGAAGTCGTTACGTAATTGTTATGTAATACTCTTCCGATGTCCAATTATTTCTGACAATCCGATCTTCTCTTCCGATGTTTTGTAGGTTTAGTTTTTTGTATATATATATTTTTCCTTCCTTTCTTTCTCTTTCGCGAAGCTCTTCCGATGATGGACTCTCACGAAGACTTCCACTTCCGATGATATTTACCATTTAAACATCGGAAGAGAAGATTGGATTGTACAAGATAATTAGACATCGGAAGAGAAGATTGGATTGTACAAACTATATTCACTTCGGAAGATGTCTGGTTCTTCTGGATAATATATACTATTCTTTTTTTCTTCATGAAATAGAGCCACACGTAGTCTATCTTCCGATGGAAAGTTAATAACTCTCTTCTCTTCCTCTCTTCTTTTCTCTTTTCTCTTCAGTGAAGAGAGGTATTAATAATACCTAAAAGATATATATATATACGAAAATATTGTTTACTAATTGCTTAGAACAAGAACATAAAAAAATATTTTATCGAGTTTTTTTTCTCATAACTGCTTCCATGTGAACTGTGTAATGATCAAAGCATAATTTAAATCCGTAGATCAACTTTAATATCACTCAGTGTTTTTATCATTCAAAATTTTACCTGAGCTGGGAAATTTTGCACCCTCATACAGAACGATAAAATTACGAGAAAATGTGATAAAAATAGCATATGAAACTTATTGTCAGCCGACAAGAATAGAACCGTGCGTCACTTTCAATGCTTCGGGAAATACTAGAGAAGTGACGTTATGATGTACAGAATTTCTTCTACCTATGGTGTTCGCTCTCATACCTGTCTTNACAGAACGATAAAATTACGAGAAAATGTGATAAAAATAGCATATGAAACTTATTGTCAGCCGACAAGAATAGAACCGTGCGTCACTTTCAATGCTTCGGGAAATACTAGAGAAGTGACGTTATGATGTACAGAATTTCTTCTACCTATGGTGTTCGCTCTCATAACCTGTCTTCTGACTAGCGACTTCCAGAAACCTAATTCGTAGTTTCCAGTAGGAAAGAAAATAGTTTTGTTAAATATTTAAGTAGCAAAAGCAGTTTTTAAATGTTTTCTATAGTTGTTATTTTTGTTTAACAGGCGCGGAATTAAAATAATATTTTAAGTAAAATGTTTATTATTTCGTGGCAGACCAGTATTACATCGTGAGGAACTTAACTGTGAACCAAATACAAAATTTAACAAATGCATTTTTCCCCCTCGTGAAACGCAAATGTACGCGCAGATCANAAAAAAAAAAAAAAAAAAAAAAAAAACATTAACACAATCAATGTGTATTGTCATAGATACGAAATTTTCTCACAGCAGCTTGTGATGTGCCTTGTGCGAAAAAAAAATAATAATGAAACGTTGCATTTATTCCAAGTCATTTGATAGTTAAAAATACTGTTCTTCAATCCTGCAAATAATAGGCTGAGGAGTTTATAACGATGAAAAGGCTTACATCTGGAACATTAAACAGGTAAAACGTACTGGAAAAAAATGCTTCGAAGATTGCAAACATTAGCCAGATTCGCAGAAGAAAATACTTGATAAACCCACCATTATATAGTTTTTCATGGGGAGCCATGACTAAACAAGTGACAATTAACATTTTAAAAAAAATTTACAGTCTATAAAAAGTGGAGTTTGCGTACGAAATAATTTCTGGCTTGTTTGTGCGAAGCAAAGGAATTATAACAGCACGACGTATTCGTAACATCTAAATTCATCGCGCCGGTTGAGTTTCATGAAACGGGCGTTTGCGTTTGCATGCCGTTGGCTAACAAGCGACATTTAACAATTTCAACTCGTGCTCATATGCGCGGAAGTTATNTGTTTGCGTTTGCATGCCGTTGGCTAACAAGCGACATTTAACAATTTCAACTCGTGCTCATATGCGCGGAAGTTATATTACACTTTGACGAGTTTTTCATTCACATTTTTATTACGAGGTAAATGCAGAAATTTATTAGCCTAGCAGCCTGGGGAGTTAAATGGATAACTGAAAAATCCAAAAGGCAATAAAAATTACTTGTATTTAGGAGACTGATTTTATTTTCATTCCTGCGTTATTATTATTATTTTCTCCCTATCATCGCCTCCCGAAAATTTTCCCAGCTAAAGCAATAGTTAATACACCTAGTTACGTGCGAACCATTTTTCAATTTTATTACAATCCATTTATCAACTAGTTTAAAACTAAACTACATTTAATTAGATGAACTAAAAAAAAATACATTTAACAATTTAAATTAATTTTTGTCAGCGCCGTATTAGATAAATCTCTGAATTTAAATAATAAATTATTTCATTGTAGAATTAAAAAAAAAAAAATTATACTCACGTTTTCAACTTTAATTTATAACTTAATTTTATGATGATCAGAAATGTGTGGANAGTTCCCAAGAGTCTTAAAAAGGCTTCGATCAACTTTTTACGAGATTCGATGCTCGCAAACTCAGTCATGCCAGAGCCAAAGAGTACTTGTTAATACAGAGGAGAAGCAGGCGCTTATTCCGCCAACTTAGACTGCACACGCCAGCAAACTGGCGTCACTAACCGGCAGCATGTCGAAACGCGATACGTCAATCAGCGTCTGGTAGTGTATCTCGCAAGCAGGCAGCGCAGCCAATAGGGAATGTTTCCTTACGCGCACCAGGTTGTAGATACAATGCTCGTTCCTGCAGCCTCGGGCAGCCAATCCGCGAACGGGTTAGGCAACATCAAACGAACCCCCGCGTCATTCAACATCTGTGGAGTGGAGAGATTTGGGCGGCTCTTAACATCCAGGTCTCGAGAGCCGATGAGGGCGAAGCGAGCTGATTATTGGAGCAGTGCCGGAATGAAAGGGCGGGGAGGAAACGGGAGAGCCCCGAGAAAACCGGCCGACCAGCGGCATCGTCCGGCGTGATTCCCACGTGCGAAAATCCGAGAGAGCGATCTCGCAGGTGATTGAACCAAGTTCGTCTAGCGGGGGAGGCGAGTAGTCTAACCACTACATCCACTGCGACCCCTTTAACATCTGTGTGCGTACCTATTGCCTCTCTTTAATATGAACCTGATAGCACTTTCCGGGGAGAAAATAACTGGTGGGAAGACAAAGCTGATAAGGAGACCTTAGGTCTTTAGACAAGATTTGGAGGAGTGAGAAGGATGGCGATTAATCTTATTTTTGGAAAAAACTTTTAATCTTTTTGGAGTTAGGGTGGTTATTAAAATTCATGAAAATACATTCTTGAGCAAATAAATTATTCTTATGAACTAATTCCCACGCTCATTATACAATATGTTTTCTTAGACATATTTTTNTTCTTGAGCAAATAAATTATTCTTATGAACTAATTCCCACGCTCATTATACAATATGTTTTCTTAGACATATTTTTATTACTCGCGTCTGTGGTGTTTTCTTCCCCGTGGAACGTGGATGATAAGGAGATATAAAAACGGTATCGTAGAAACGAACTGGAAAAGCATATAAAACAAACAAGTACAAGAGTCTCCGAATGCTATTAAGAACCACAACGTATAATATGGTTCAACAAATCTTGAATTACGTTAATTCACAAGAAGTACATACATTGTGAACAGATCATAAGCACACCCATATTATAAAACCAGATTTGACGTACCTATAACTATTAAAAATAATCGTTACGTCTTGTTTGTATTCTCCAAAATTCATAGTATGTAACACAAAAATATACAGCATACTTGCATTTAAATATTACTTGAGATAATATTTTACTATAAGTTTGACAATCACTGGTCTTCGGGTCAAAAAATATTAATGGTTTCTATACGGTAAAATTAATAATTCTGAAGAGCGCTGATGATAATACTACCACTACATCGCTTAATCTCACCCGTATATACAGAGTGAGTATATAAGAATATCCCAACTTTGAAGGTCTATAATATCGAAATAACACAACGTACAACCTTGATTGACCAATCACATGAACCGCGGAACCGTGAAGTTTGTTTACCATACATTCATGAATGTTCAATGTGACCATCATGAGCGGCCCTAACGACATCTACGCGATAATCAAACTCGTTCCACGCTCTTGTCAGCACGTCCGGTGTTACAATTTGGATGGCGTCCGTAATTCTCGGGTTGAGGAGGTGAGGGGGTAGCGAGTTCGCATTCGACACGTCAATGTGAAGGGGGGAGGGTTTGAGGTTTCCTTTATGGTGCACCACCCCCATTGGCGCCTAGCTGTTCGGCGGATACCTGAACGAGACGTTGCCGCAACGCTGGATTGGTCGAGGAGCAGCTGGTGACCAGGCTTTTCATCACTNAACTAAGTGTTATATGAGCCCGCGGTAGGGACGGGAGTTAAGTGCGTCTCAGGGCTAGGCCCCATACGCCTACAAGAAAGGGAGAATCATGCAAGGAGACATCGTAGTGCCGTTTCTCCCTAACCCGACGGTACCGGTCTAACACCCTATGAGAACCTCCCTAAGTGTACTAATAGCTAAACTATAATTAGAAGAGAAAGGGAAAAACCGGCATAGTCACCGTAAAAAACCCTTTCGACAGGAAATAATTAAAAAATTGTTTCATGCATTATCATGTTTAACAGAAAATGCTACAGGAGACAGAGGATAGGAATCATGCTCTTTATTATGATAGGAAAAAGTGCTAGTAGAGAGGGGCGGGTGAACTTTCCTTTATTTGGCGCTGGGTTTAACCAGAGTGACACTTGTGCATATCACGGGACTTTACCTTTGTTGAAGAAAAAAAAATTGGTTGTCTGTAAAGTCGGTTTACTGACGATAGTTGAACGTGACAACGTCTTAAGAAAATACTGATGGAATGGTAGCATTTTTCAAAAGAAAATTTTAATTTCATTTGTTTAATAGATTTGTATGTATATAGAGAAGGAGGTAATTGGAAATCACAATGAAATTGATCAAGTGAGATTTATTTGTACGCATAAATACAATTATGTCAATTTTTTTTTTACAATTTAATAGTTTTTACAAGTATAAATGTGCGTTGAGCAATTGTTTTACAACTTTTAAACATGTGTAATATTTAATTTCTTACAATCTGTGTTATTCTGTTGAGAATAGGACGATGATAGGAAAAGTAGGAAATGAAAGGGAGTGTTTCGAGTTTAATGTGTCTTGAAAAAGTCAAATCGATGGTGGTGCCTCCTAGTGTTGTTGAGTTATTAACGTCTGATGCACAATCGACATTAAACATGTCTTTCATGAATTTGATGAATGTTTTTTCGCTCGTTCCGCGCTCTCGCTTGCACTTCAAGCCTTACATGGAACGCCTCAGAGCGAGGTAACGCCGCATGAGTCATGTTTTTTCGTGCGTGCAGCAAGCTCTATCGAATTATAAGACGTTGTCACGTCAAAAAAGAGCCCTTTCATTTTGTACAGTTACTGCCAGAGAAAAAGCGTACATGAAATAGGACAACCTGTTAGGCGATGTGTTTACTTTCACTGACTTTCTGCCTAGGATACGCTGCGACTTCAAACAGGCGCCCTGTAACGGACGTCACGACAGTGTGCGTTGACTTCTCGATACCTGGACCCGAGTTTCTCATCTCCCTACGCGCGGTCTGGGCTCTAAGAGGCGTGTGTACACATTTGTGAAAATTTCATCTCAATAATACATAGCTAGGGCCAGTGACTTTTCGCGTAAAAATCGGAGCACACAGTAGATTTCATTACTATATGCACACCTCAGTTCTTGTTATACCTCCATTGGCTGCTGGTGCAGTGTCCGTCTTCGACCAGGCCACTCAGGACTAAGTAACTCCGACACTGTGAACCTTCGTGATTCGTGCACAAACGGTTAACACGGACCAGAACATTTTTTTAGCCTATCAAAGAAGCAGGACGACCCTACAGTGCTTTGAACTGTATCTTGTCTCGAAATCTTTTCGCAAAATATCACTGCCCCTATACATAGCCTTGAGCTGTGGCCATTTTCACCGGTCGCCTACGACCGTAATACTAAAAACCTATTTCTACATTTATGCCCCCCTCCACTCATTAATTTTGGTNATCAAAGAAGCAGGACGACCCTACAGTGCTTTGAACTGTATCTTGTCTCGAAATCTTTTCGCAAAATATCACTGCCCCTATACATAGCCTTGAGCTGTGGCCATTTTCACCGGGCGCCTACGACCGTAATACTAAACACCTATTTCTACATTTATGCCCCCCTCCACTCATTAATTTTGGTTGGGCAGCACCCACAACGCTACCTACCGCCATCTTCTTCCAACAGGGTCGACTCCCATGCTTCGCTCCACCGTACAAATCACCGATTAGTTCTGCTGGCATCCGGCAGGTTCGCCACTGAGCGCTGATCGGCCGACGACCCCGCGTCATCATGCCAGGTCGCGAAGGGATTGCGGAGAGAGCTCGGAATCAAACACGACAGTTGCTCTTCTGTGCACTCGGGTATTCTTCAACAAACATTTAACTCCCCGAGTCCTGTAGCACATCGTACTCTGTCCACATTTACTGCCGCTCTGGACAATCAGTAATCGTGACACACCCACGTTCTAAATTATGCGAACGCTATTCACGTTGTTATCTGCTTACCCACTCGCGAACGTTCTGCTGGTTTGCACCGTATCTGACACGCTTACACCACCGAATAAAGTTTATTACTGCCGGCTGGCAGGCAGCCAATGTAAATTAGAATTAATTGATCGCCAATTAAAATATACTTTCATTAGTAACAGGCACTACAATCTACATTGTACACTCTAGTTGTTATAAAAATAACATTATGATTACTCACGTTATGTAGTGAGTTCTTTTTAACACCCTGGCAAGCATTAACGATACAATAAATCTACATCAACCCAATTTGTTTTTTCACTAACAGTGAGGTTTTCCCTTTTTTTATAATGTAACCCGAAATACAATTGGCTATAGTTAGGGGCAGTGATATTTAGCGAAAATATTTCGAGACAAGATACAGTACAAAGCACTGTAGGGTCGTCCAGCTTCTTTGATTGGCTAAGAAGTGTTCTGGCCCGTGTTAACAATTTGCACACGAATCGCGAAGGTTCGGTGTCGGAGTTACTTAGTCCTGAGTGGCTTGGTCAAAGACGGACACGGCACCAGCAGCCAGTGGAGGTATGACAACAACTGAGGCGTGTATATAGTATTGAAGTCTACTGTGCGCTCAGATTTTTACGCGAAAAGTAGCTGGACCTAGTTATAGTGTTCTAAATTATTTTAGAGACCCGGAAATTTCGAAAGGTTCATTCTGTAACAAGCTAGACTGCACAGACTTTTGTGCATTCGGGCTTCTGTAAGTTTTTCATTGGTTTTTGCTCCAGTTTAAATCTAGCTCAGGTAGCGCGTGATTTGGCACTTGTTTTCTCAGCAGGTTCGTTATTGGTTGAACGTGGTTCAGGGTGTAGTGTAACAAACTGTGTTCCAACAGAAGCAGATGCTGCCATGTACATGTGGTTGAAGTTTATAACTTGTCCTCGAACGATTTCCGCGAAATTTCCGGGTCTTTATAAATTACCAATAGATAGGGCCAGTGACTTTTCGCGTAAAAATCAGAGCACACAGTAGACTTCAATACTATATACACACCTCAGCTGTTGATATACCTCCATTGACTGCTGGCGCCGTGTCCATCTTCGACCAAGCCACTCAGGACTAAGTAACTCCGACACTGAACCTTCGTGATTCGTGCGCAAACGGTTAACACGGGCCAGAACATTTTTTTTAGCCAATCAAAGAAGCTGGACGACCCTACAGTGCTTCGAACTGTATCTTGTCTTGAAATCTTTTCGCGAAATATCACTGCCCCTAGTTATAATGATGGTGCCAAGTTATACTGTACAGTCCTCTGCACACTCGAGGTGAGGTTGCATGTTCATTGGCTGCTGCCACACACGTCGGATGAGCGGAGGGCCAATGACACGCGTGAAACCAGCAAATACTTGATTACCGTCTAACTTGATACAATCTTTTCACGGTAAACTGAACGCTTCTGAAAGGCATGCCGAAGATCTACACGTATGCATATCGTGTATCCTTCGACCACATGTAAAATTAACATTTCCGTGGGTCTGATCACTTTTTATTCATTCGTCGGTCAAGTGGAACGGTGAAAAGATCAGAAATGTTAATATTTCACTAATTGTCTTCCCCTTGCATTTAAATATATTTTTAAAAACCATAATTTCAGAGTTTACTTATCTTTACATAACACTTTCTTATTCAACGTTAGGACGTGGAACTACAGTACGTTTCCTCCGTCGTTACCAACTTCACTGGGCGCATTCCACTCAGTGTGCTCGTAGAAATCTACGCAGGTAAAGGCAGTGACATTTTTCAAAGGTTGGTTTCAAAAGCGTTCAATTTACCNGTGTGCTCGTAGAAATCTACGCAGGTAAAGGCAGTGACATTTTTCAAAGGTTGGTTTCAAAAGTGTTCAATTTACCGTGAACGGCATGCGCCGAAATGGAGTGGAGAGATTTGGCCGGCTGTCGACATCGGAGTATTGAGAGCCGATGAGGGTGAAGTGAAGTGAGGATGCAGCAGCGCTGGAATGCAAAGGAGAGCGAACCGGGAGAACCCCGAGGAAACGGCATCGTTGGGCACGATTCCGACGGGAATCGAACCCGGTTCGCCTGCGTGGGAGGCGAGTAGTCTAACCACTACACCGCCGTGGCCCCTTGTGCTGAATTATCATGTGAAATAAAAGGTGTCTGCAGTTACGAAGAAATCTTCCACGTCCTACCAGGGAATCCAAACACGTTAACCCACTATTCAGGGGGCCATTGCCAACTTCACCAAACGGAAGCAAGCGCCCGAGTACATTATCAACACGTTGGTAGCGTGGAAATGCCGTATTCGCCCGGTCGTGATAACTTCAGTCCGGATACAAGTAATTGCACGTCAATACGCGTGTTTCAACGCCACCGCGCGACCGTTACGCCACGCTTCTCGCTTCGGCGAGTAACAGGGGTTTTGTTTTGGGAAACAAGCGAGGGACGATTTGTACAGTCGGTTACACAGTAATCGGGGTTGTGGCTCGCTGTTGGCCGAGGACAGTCGGGGTAAAATGCAACTGCTGGTGGCCGAAGTATCGGCGTGATCCGTTTTCGTGGGGTTAGCTGAGTGAAGATTAGTTGAACACTTATGAAACACCCCCCCTCCCCTCGCTTATTTCCTTCCTTCAGCTCGTAGTTTATCCATCCAAGGTCTCTCGTTAGCACTAACGCTCTCATAGACTTCGTTACCAGGGCCACCAGTTTTTTTTCGCGAAAATATTTGTGCGCAGGCTAGATTTCAACTTGCTACGTGCAAGCTTGCAGATTTCCCTTCGCTATTGGCTGCGTGTGTTTGAGAAGGCGTTTTATAGTCAACTAGGCCAGTCAGGACAAAGTTAACCCTGACACTGAACGTATATGATTGGCTGGTAGACACTTCAGACGTGTACGAGATAAAACCATCCGACCACGACGTTGGTTCTGATCCAACGTATTTTTGAGTACAACTAGTAGTGGAATATTTTAGCGAAATAGAGGTGGCGCTATCTATAAGTTAAAACATGTCAAATGGCGGAAGTGATGAGAGCTACAGTGTTTTGAAATAATCTATAGCGAAATTCTTTTTCGTGAAAATTGGGCTTCCTTACGTGCATGTATGTGACCGTGAATAACCCGCTCTGAATGTTTTTTTTNATTCTTTTTCGTGAAAATTGGGCTTCCTTACGTGCATGTATGTGACCGTGAATAACCCGCTCTGAATGTTTTTTTTACGAATTATTTTAGGTAACTGTATTTCAATGCAACGAGATTAATTAATATGACAATATTTTGGTCCTAGTATTGTGGAGGTTCAGAAAAACACTTAAAGGGCTGTACGAAGTCTAGTTAGATATGCATACTGTTGAAAATACCCGTGCATTCAAGGACATTTTAACGGAAATGTACAGTTGATACACGGAAAGGCGATAAATAATGTCTAGAGAGAGAGAGAGAGAGAGAGAGAGAGAGAGAGAGAAAGAGAGAAAGAGAAAGAGAAAGAGAGAGAGAGAGAAAGAGAAAGAGAGAGAGAAAGAGAGAGAAATAGAGAGAGAGAAAGAGAGAAAGAGAGAGAGAGAGAGATAGAGAAAGAGAGAGAAAGAGAGAGAGAGAAAGAGAGAGAGAAAGAGAGAAAGAGAGAGAGAGAAAGAGAGAGAGAAAGAGAGAGAAAGAGAGAGAAAGATAGAGAAAGAGAGAGAGAGAGAAAAAGAGAAAGAGAGAGAAAGAGAGAGAGAGAAAAAGAGAAAGAGAGAGAGAAAGAGAGAGAAAGAGAGCTCAGATCAGTAAATGCAAAACACGGAACGTTTCCGTATTTCCCAAAAGTAGGCGCAGTGATATTTCGCGAAAAGATTTTCGAGACAAAATAGAGTCCAAAGCGCTGTAGGGTCGTCCAGCTTCTTTGATTGGCTAAGTAATGTTCTGGGCCGTGTTAACAGTTTGCGCACGAATCACGAAGGTTCAGTGTCATAGTTACTTAGTCCTGAGTGGCTTGGTCAAAGACGGACACGGCACCAGCAGCCAATGGAGGTATAACAACAGCTGAGGTTTGTTTATATAGTATTGCAGTCTACTGTGTGCTACGATTTTTACGCTAAANTTTATATAGTATTGCAGTCTACTGTGTGCTACGATTTTTACGCTAAAAGTCACTGGCCCTACCCACAGCATCGTGTTACGGGAGAGGATTGCCATGTCTGCACGAAGCTATATTTGCTACTGTAATCAGAGAATTATCGTTTCTGCAGCAGTTGGGATATCCGCTCCAACCAGACCTATTTCCTTCGAACATCAACAATTATCACCAGGCACGCGTAACAGTTAGCAAAGCAACTGCTNGCTCCAACCAGACCTATTTCCTTCGAACATCAACAATTATCACCAGGCACACGTAACAGTTAGCAAAGCAACTGCTATAGCAGCGCCGCTGTGACTTAGGACTCGGTAGCTCTCCGCCAACGTCGGTGACACTTCTCTCCGGGAAAGGAAACAATTGGACGGCGGTGGTACGGCAGGTGGTGAAAGGAGCGCCTGCTGATTCGTCCGCCCCGCCTGCCAGCTACCTGTTGGTTGGTGCTTCGCAAGTCGTTCTGTCTCTCTCTTTCACTAGTGGTAGACGGAGCCGAGTCCGCACTTAGACAGGCGTGACTAAAGTCCCGTTATCCAGACACTCTGTGATCAATCCTCCAGTAGTCGTGTCAAGTTAATTGTGACATGCGGGTTGATAGTCCAATTTTTTAGATTAAAAGCACGCTACAGCGCTATGGAGATTACGCTGAAATACGGGTAGTAATTAACTATTTCAATTAATAATCTGATGACTGGCAGACAGGTTTTGTGGAGTTTACAAATAATTTGTACGTTATTCTTTTCTCGTTATTAACCCGCAGCTGGAGTTTGTCGGTCTAATTAATATACACCTTGTGGATAACAGGTGGTTTATTTAATTCGAAAGATCAACTCTGGGAAGCGGATGGATTTGGGTGGTTAAGGTACAGTTTTAGCCTTGCGCATATTGTATAGCAGATCTGCCAGCCTCTCTGTATCAGCTGATAAAAGCCCGGGTTTTAAACACGTCAGAGCGAGGCAAAAACGCGTACACGAGACAATTAGGTCAGTATAATTGGATATTGATGCACCGTAGTTACACATTGCACATGAACCGTTTTAATCCATGGCGATTAAAAAAATAATATCTCGTAGGTAAATATTGAAACGTGGCGACATTTATCCGTATGCGGCGTACACCGTTTTGAATGACGCGTGTAATTTAATGGGGATTCCGACACATTGGCTCTGTTGTTAAAATTTCCGCTGTAGTTCGGAAACGAAAACGCAAACATTTAGTAATTTAACATGCTGTCATTTTTGGTACTCATGTTTTAATGTGTTTTCCACTTTCTAAAATATTGTAACAGTATCTTTCCTAGCGTTCTTCGTGTGTTTCAACGATGCTGCATGGTAGTTTTATACACCACGATGCGTCGACACTGCTGGTTGTAAAAATATGCAACTCATATAACTGGACCACGGCTTGTAAGCTTCTGAGCCTGAAAGACCAAGGGATACGTATTTCTAACGTACAAGCGATTAGCTCTGTAATACGCCTATTTGAGATAACGGGCCATCTACATTACAGAAGGATTAATTTAAAGAAGAATCAAACCTCAGGACCTTATTATTTTTTAACTACTAACAACCAAGACGAATTAAGCGATTATTTTGTGGGCGACGAATACACACGTGATAAAAGCAACAACAGTCAAAAATAGCTATTTAGGAACAATCTATTTACTAGACTAGAGATCCGGAAATTTTGCGGCTTCATTTGAGGACAAGCTAGATTTCAAACGCGTGTACATTTGACTTACTGTCTCAATTGGATTGCGGTTTGTAAGCCACGACCTGAAAAAAATTAGAACCAATAACTGACCTGCAATAAAACTAGGAGCCAATACCGTTCTACCTGGTCTGCAGTAATACTGGGTCATCACAGCCAACGAACAACTAACCGAGGCCCGAGTACACAAAGAATCGTCGAGTCTGGCTTGCTGCCACATAAATCAGCAAAATTTCCGTCTCTCCAGTAATGACTCACGTTTTGTCCCTCCACGAAACATGACAAAACATGTGCACAATTAGTTTCAGAGAGAAAAAAAATCATAAACTCAAGTTGTCAAGTATCACTTCCCTCTCATAAATATGTTTTATTTTAAATTCTGAAAGAAAAATGTAGAGATGTCCAACTTTCTACACAATAAAAAAAGAAAACTTCCGAAACGCTGACAGCCATCTGTTTACAGTAATACTTATTTTTGTTGGTGTGTTACTATTTTCATTCCATGTGCAAAACGCTCTAAAACAAACATGTTCATGATTTTAAATATAAATTGCAATATAAGCGTTCCCATTAAATTTGTTTAATTAAAATTAAAAGAAAAATTATTGTTTGTTGTGTAGATTGTGGCACCTTTAGGGAGTGTAGATAATTGTGAGGTTTAAAAGTTAACATCCTGCAAATTTCTAATGTTTTCGCCTGGATTCATGTAGGAACCTACACAAACGTTATCGGTTTTTTTTTGTGGTAGGGTTACAGAAATTTGCATTGCATACAGATTTAATTGCAGTAAGTGTGATGAGGCGTGCATATTGTATTGAAGTCTAGTGTGTGCTCCGATTTTCACGCGAAAAGTCACTGGCCCTATAAATCGCAGACAAAAATTGCCATACGTAAATCTGAGTCAATAATACGGGTTTACTGGACTTTCAATAATTTCTTCAAGGAAAATAATTGGCTAACACAGTGATTTAGTGTCCACGTTAAACGTGGCCGATTACAACTGGGTTCCTGTAGTATGCAGTTAATTTACTTAAAAGTGTAAACTTTACTCGTGTTTACTTAACCTCTTGAGTACAGATGAGGTTTTTTTTTATAACGATTGGTACGTAATAGGCTAAAAATTGTCAGTCTCCGCTTCTGTTATTAGTATTCCCTATTTCCCTCTATTCCAAACTTCTTGTCAATACAGGGTGATTCTAAAATCATGGGACAAACATTGAGAGGTGGTAGAGCTCACTAAACCAAACAATTAGTGTATAGGAATATATGAGCGGGAGTGACGCGTTGAGGCACAAACACAAAAATAACACATGAAATGCAACGCAGTGTTTATTTACAACGTCGCCGCTAAATGCCTTTTTACAGCTATGATTATAATAATTGCTCAAAATTGCTACCACCGACAGTAATGCAAGCTTGGTAGCGTCGGTGGAGTGACTGGCGAACAGATTCAAATACGCCGGGTATTTCACGCACGCGTGCAGCCGCACAGGATAGTCGAGCGACGAGGTCTTCAATGGAATCAACTGGAGTCTCGTAAATGAGGGCTTTCAAATGCCCCCATAAGAACAAATCGAGACTCGATAAATCTGGCGATCGAGGTGGCCATCGGACTGGCCCACCACGCACTCAACGCCTCAACGCGTCACTCCCGCCCATATATTCCTATACAATAATTGTTTGTTTTAGTGAGCTCTACCACCCCTCAATGTTTGTCCCGTGATTTTAGAATCATCCTGTATGCAGGCGTGCCTTTACATAGTCGTATTACATGCTGCATATTTTTAACGCCAGAGATCGCTGTGCAGAATTCAGTGTACTGATTTTGTTTGATTTGTAAATATATTCAAACTATTTTAAAACATAACGATATTCACGTACCACTTCACATTTAAAAATGAATTCCTCATCACTGTTGCTACTTTTCCACTCTCTTTGTGTTTCTGTGTGGACTGAACTTTATTTCTCCACGTTTGAGTTGAGAAACCAGTTACTTTCAATCTAAATAACACGGTGAATTTCAACATGAAAAATTTATATCAGATACTCCGGAGAATTCTCCGTGTAGATAGTCATTAAAAAGGGACTGGTATCTCATAATAGCTTTATTTCGCCATACCTTGACATTCTGCATACATATTTACGTCCTACTCGAGGTACTGTGTGATTCCCGTTTTTGAGAAAATATATATATTTGCCATACAGAAACAGTTAAAAAAACATAGATTTTTTTTTTTTCATTATCTCTGCTATTTGTTTAAACTTTTCGCTAATAAGAATTTGCTTTGTTTGTTTAATATGTACAAGAATTTCATGTGCTTAAAATATTTTGTTTGTTTTTCCAGATACGTTATGACTACCACGTCAGTTCCTGTTGAAATAGTGACGTATGAGGTAAGAAAAGAAACTCATTTCCTTTAACAATCATTTTTGAAGACGAATTGAACTCTGGATTAGTTTTTTAAGACAGTGGAATTTTTAATGTAATTTCTATCAGTATGATTGCATCTCCAGATAGCGGAGTAAATGCAATTCACTAACAACCAGAGACTTTCTGTAGTCATATTCACTGCCACTCACTATAAATGACTGGTATATCTGTCAAACATACTAATTTTCAGTACAAATGAACTATAGACTTCAGTTTATAATGTGCCTATAAAATGACCTCTCTAATACCGTGTAAACAGAAATAAATATTTACGTTGTATCGCAGTCAATGTTTAAATAATTTTCTTCACAAAAATTGAATATTGTAAAATTATTCTTTGTTTAATAAAGCTTTAGTTATGTAATTATTTAAGTAGCTAATAATTTATATATTACCATTAAATTATTCAACACTGTTTCTTTTCAATCGTCGCACACAACGTCTTGAATATAAAAGTTAATTGTGCCTGTTTTGAAACATAGTTCGTAAGAGCTAAGGAACGATCAATAATTTATTAAAGTTATATGGGACTTTGTCCCCCAACTCTATCGAAGTCGCGTAGTTTTTGCTGGAACGCAATTTTAAAATTTATTGCTATGTGCTTGTGAAACTCATTTGCAAAATGTTCAATGCCACGCCCTCGCAGGTCAAGAAATAATCATAACAACCCATTATGTTGTTTACTGTTTTGGCCGCAGTCCATGCGTACATATTTAGCTCTTTTTGTAGGACAGCTGTGAGGTAGTAAATTGTATTTGGAGCTTTCTTAAACTATTTTTTTTTGTTCACAGCTTCAATTGAAATTTACCATGACGGGTTACCTCTCATTTTATGCATCACTATATTTACTATGGGTATGTTACATTTGAACGCCACGGATTTTTACCGAGTTACATTATCAATTAACGAAACTAACATTTTGTTTTTATTCGATATCAAATTAAAACTTTCCCTATACAGTTAAGTGTTGAGTAATGGTCTGCGTGTATTAATTTCATTCAGTGTATTGGCAACAGGAAACTGAATTTATGAACAGAATTACGCTTGCAATGATTTTTTGATTCCCTGCCATTTCGAACAGTTGAAATTAATTTAACAAAATTATCCGACTCCGTAACGTTGCTGGAATGCAACAGTTGATATAGTATCCCAAGTTCCTAGAAAAGGAAAACGCCTCTTTTAAAAGAAACAACTTTTTCTCCGCTAAATAATAACTGAAGAGTATTAAATGATGACAATAAGACAATAACAAGGCAATAGTTAAATTTTTTAATGAAGAGCTTTAATTGTTTTTGAGAAGGCTGCAATACTGAAATAACATGTCTCTTCATTCTATCCGGGGCGGTCTGTAAATCAGTGCAGTAAAAATGATTATTTTTGTTTACTCACCTTTGCATACACTCGATAAGGCTGATCGGAAATAATAAATCTGAAAACATATTGAGCTTATTATTTATCTACAAGTGTGAAATTATACTTGGCAGAAACTAGTGGAAAATAGCAGGGCAACAGACAAAACCGTAGTACAGTAAATAAGTTTGCGGGTTCCGTGGTAAGTGGCTGCCTATACTGAGAAATACGTAGTACAGTAAATAAGTTTGCGGGTTCCGCGGTAAGTGGCTGCCTATACTGAGAAATACGTAGTACAGTAAATAAGTTTGCGGGTTCCGCGGTAAGTGGCTGCCTATACTGAGAAATACGTAGTACAGTAAATAAGTTTGCGGGTTCCGTGGTAAGTGGCTGCCTATACTGAGAAATACGTAGTACAGTAAATAAGTTTGCGGGTTCCGTGGTAAGTGGCTGCCTATCCTGAGAAATACGTAGTACAGTAAATAAGTTTGCGGGTTCCGCGGTAAGTGGCTGTCTATCCTGAGAAATCAAAACGTCGATCTTGGCATCTTGATTCCGAAATTTCTTGCGTATCTATATAAAAAAAACATACGTAAATTGCAACACCAAGAAAAAACCATCTATCACAGCCGGTTTTATTGGACAGAATGCCCATCATACACACGTGATATGGTTACATTTACAGATCGCGGCATGCCATACAGAACTTGGGGATATCAGTACTGTGTGGTCTCGCCATGGGCGGTAATAACCTCTGTCACACGACACCGTGAGCAAGATTCTTTGGGTGTCCGCGCATGCTGCTTCGATGCATGCCCAAAGTTCGCCCCTGTTGTGGGTCGCAGGTGTCCCATGCCAGGGCCCAGTCCTCGTCCGATCGTCGACCACGCGTCTTCGGTATGCGAAAGACCCTGTGGACATACAGGCCAAGGAAGCAACGTGACGTGGTGGTCATCCAGGAAATATCGAACGATGTGTCGCACATGCGGTGGCGCATTGTCCTTGGAATTTCCTCAATGTCGGGTCCTTCAAGTGCGTCCTTCTCGGTGTCGCAATTTTAATGACCAGCAGTGTACGAGAGTAAAATCGCTCCGTTGTGGTATTTTGTGCTGGTGCTCGATTACAATGACTATAGGAAGAGACCTGAAAATTTCGCTGATTCATTTTGGGACAAGCTAGAATTCAAAACACGTGTGTTTATATAACTTCAGCCATTGTTGGACCACACGATGTTTGACACCTCCTGGAGAACGCTGGTCTAATCGTCGCCTTCCACCGTGACAGCAGACAACCAAATGTGGAGTTGACGTCATCATATTTTTACATAAGTCTGAAGAGTTCAGTCTGCAGGTCGTTGAACTCGCGAATTTTTCAGGTCTCTAACTATAGGTGTGTTAACCTCGCGAATTATTTTGGCATCAGTCTAGACTTCGGTTCTTTGCATAATCACACAATAACTGTTTATTCATTGGCGTTTGCAATGGTCACAGACTTCGTTTATTTACTACTTGGTTTGCTGGTGGCATATTCACCACATCTTCTTCCTGTTTATTATATGCTAAAGAATCGTTCTGGGCGTGTTAATCCTGGAAATAACACACGAGTACGCATTCTTTAAGCATACTTTGCCACCGAAATAATTGGCGAAACTCACAGCCCCGTAACTGTGGTGTATTTTTAACAACAGTAACGCATGTTTATACGCTGTTCATGGTAAACTGTGTACTTTTGAAAGCCCTGCTTAAGATCGACTTGTATGCACAGTATGTATTCATCCACCATATATAAAAGTAACGTTGCCATGGGGCTGAACATATTTTTTATGCGGTGAGTCAAGTGAAACCGTAAAATTATTTGAAAAGTTAATATTTTACATTATTTTGTTTATTACATGTATTAGTAAGTAAAATAAATAATTTCAGAATTTGTGAATGTTAACCTAACACTTCTGATTCAACGTTAAGTTATGGAACTACTTTCCCTCTAAATTAAGTGTTCGAAGTATCGTGGTATTCTTGTGACGTAGTAGTGGTTTCCATTTGGAAACTCTGTCTCCCAAAAGAGAGGTTATTTATGCAGTATTGTAATATTGGCATCAGGGATTGAATAAATACAAATTTGCTGCCTTTCAACTGTAAAAAAATTAGTTAACTCTCAAAAGGCTATTATGTATATATGAACAATTCTGTTTCCTGTTAACCGCATAAATGCAGTTATTCAAAAACAATAAAATGGTGATGCCTGTTAACTTTAAGATACAGTTAGTCAAAAATACACTATTTTTGTTCCTGTTAGGTACGTCATACTGTAAAAATGTTTTCTTCATTTTACGGAAAAGTGCTGGTACTGGTAAAAATTTCTTCAGAAGTCTCCGTAAACTCTCCCTAAAATTACGGAAAAGTTGCTTATCAAAAATTGAGTTTCCGTAAATTTTTCAGAACTTTTCATGAATTCACGGAACTTCTCTGTAAATAAACTTGTTAGTTTTCTGTACTTGCAGAACAAGAGATAACGAAAATATATTTAATTGTATATATGTGTGTGTTTTACTGCCTATAAAATATATAAAAATGCTAAAATATTTTACACCTGAGTGAGCTCTCAACCCGAATCAAAAACTCGTGAATCCTTGACTCTAACAACTCATTAGCGACCTTTACATAAGAACTTGAGGTACAACTTTAGTATATCTATTGTAGTCATATAAGCAACTTTTTCAGTTTCTATTAATGTTCGTGTATTATAAGTGTTTCTAAATGTTACAAACACCTGGTGCCACTTTTTGATGTTTGAAGGAACAGGTCCAAGTCGCGTGAATGTCACAACTGTCACAAGGAACGATAATATCCTGGTTACAGTGGCGAAGAAAGCTTCGCGTAGCCTCGGCATTGTTCGTTCCCGAAACCCGAAGATATATGAAACGTGGAGACTTTCCCTATTTTGTATTTTACGGGGCTGAGCTACGTTATTTGCCATTCTATTACGGACTACGTTTCCGTACATTTACAGTAACTTTTCGTACAGTCCACAGCATTTCGCCTCTTGTGTACTTACTTGTCTACTCTGCGACCAGCGCTTGTTATATGCTTTTCACGGTTACTTCCAACATTTCTGAAGCCCTGATAAAGTTCTACTTCCAGGATATTCCTCCGCCTCACGCACACAAAGCTTAACTAAGTCTGGAAAATTACAACAAAGGGACAGCCTACCGGATTCGTGCGCACGGAGTTTAAAATTACATTGCACATGAACTATTTTTTTTTTTTACCAGACATTACCAACACGCCTATTTTCAAAGGTTTCGTTCGAAAAGTGTGAAGATACCGCGAATAGACTACGTATGTTATTACGTATTTCGATATTTCTCGTGACGTCACGAAGTTTCGCTCTCTCCCGCGACACGCCAGGATGTTGCTCACGTCACGACGGATGCATTAAGGTCGTTTATCAACGGAGAAGTTACGTGGACTTGACATTTAAACTCTATGGTTTCATCTGGCGAAAGTGCCAGAGAGAGACAGAGGGAGAGAGAGAGAGAGAGAGAGACAGAGAGAGAGACAGAGAGAGAGACAGAGAAAGAGACAGAGAGAGACAGAGAGAGATAGAGAGGCAGCGTTAGAAGAACAGCGATTTTAAAGACGTCGTAGGGCCAAGAAGGCAATATTTTATGTGCGTGCCAAAGACTGTTGAACTTCTAAAGATTACACGCAATAACATTTTCAGCATACTAAAAGTTGAATGGAGTGGAGAGATTTAGCCGATGGGAGCAAAACGAGGTAAGTGTGGAGCGGCATCGGATTGCAAGGGCGGGGAAACGGGAGATCACTGAGAAAACCCGCCGACCAGCGGCATCGTCCGTCACGAATGCCACATGCGAAAAACGGCCGAGAATAGAACCTTGGCGTGAGGTGATTAGTCTGACCAGTACATCACCGCGGCCCCCAACAACAAGTTTAGGTACCATAATTGTTGCACATCAACGTATCGAAAATAAAACAATTGCATTATTTGTATAACACAACGAAAATTAAAACTAACGCATTGGCATAAAATAGATTCATTTACTTCGAAAGATTATTGACACAACCTTCGCAGAGGTATTTATGTAACCAAACAGAGGAAACTTGATGCGTTAAAAAATACCAAGTTTAGGGAAAATTTAAAAATTTTTAAATTATTTTTTGTACGGACATTTTTGAAATATTAAAATTAATTAGTACTGTAGTGCTAGAATTCTTTTCGCGGATTAATTATGGGGGGAGATTGTACCCTTTATTTAGACACCTCAGAAATGTATGGATAAATTAGGACACAAGCTAGTACTTAAAACACTCGTAGGCATGCGTCATTTTTTTCCACTGGGCACTCAACTTATTTCTAAACTCTAAGATTACTCTTAGCCAATAATGAACAGGTAACAAAATGCAGGGCCAATGACGGCGTTCCATTTTGGAAGAACATAGTCGCTGATCAGACTTTATCTGGCTCGGCGATACAGCCGAATTTTAAAAAACTTCCTTCCCTACTCTTGTGATGATATTAGCAGCATCTGAGGGGCCGCGGTGTGGTAGTGGTCAGACTACTCGCCTCCCACCTACGCAAACCTGGTTCGATTCCCCACGGGGTCGCTCCCGGATTTTTACACGTGGGAACTGTGCCGGACGATGGCGCTGGTCGACGGGATTTGTCAGGGGATCTCCCGCTTCCCCCCGCTCTTGCATTCCGGCACTGCTCCGTGCTTACCTCGGTTCACCCTCAACGGCTCTCAAGACCTCGATGTTATGAACCGCCCAAATCTCCACCCCACTCAGTATGCTTACCAATCCTGGGTTAAACAGCTCTACGTGAACCAGCTATAGTTAGGGGCAGTGATATTTCGCGAAAATATTTTGAGACAAGATACAGTCCAAAGCACTGTAGGGTCGTCCAGCTTCTTTGACTGGCTAAAAAACATTTTGGCCCGTGTTAACCGTTTGCGCACGAATCACGAAGGTTCAGTGTCGGAGTTACTTAGTCCTGAGTGGCTTGGTCAAAGACGGGCACGGCACCAGCAGCCAATGGAGGTATAACAACAGCTGAGGCGTGTATATAGTATTGAAGTCTACTGTGTGCTCCGATTTTTACGCGAAAAGTCACTGGCCCTAGCTATAGTCATTTGTAACAACTGGCATATATTTGCTCGCGATTGATAAGGTTTTCCAGTCGGGTGGCTCCGGGGAATATACATTTTTATTTCACCTACAGCCGGGAATTCGGAGATACGTGGACGGGCATCGCGCGAAGAGGATGAAAACAAAAAAATAATAATAATATTCGCGGGCTGTGATGAAACCAGGAATAATGGCGGAGGGGGTGGGGTGCCATGAGAGGGGGTTGGCAAAGTGCCCGGCAGCATGTTCGCGAGGGTTTTGCGGATGGCAGAGGGGTGGGTTTCTCTGTCTGCGGCAGGGGACAATACACTTGCGGGGCTTTTGTGCGGGCGTGGGCCGACCTCCTGAAGGGTGGCAGATAACACACCCCCTGAGCGCATTATGCGACCCCCTCGTCCACCCTACTGACAAGGGGCAGGGCTCCGTTGCTCATGTGCCGGTGTTCCCACGACGGTGGAGTGGTTGATAGAGGGGGGGGGTAGGTGGTGGTGTAATCTCCCGGGGCGTCAGCCGCTCCAAGGATCCACATGTTAACACCGGGAACGTTCAGTCCTTGGACTGCATGGATCTCCCTGTTCCGCTTCGCAGCAAGATATCCCACTCTCAGACACTCTCGTCCGTGCAGTATCTCCAGCTGACACAGAGCTGTTTAAACTGCCTGCGGTCCAGTCTGACAGGCTGCAAGGAGTTAGTTACACGTCTGATTGAGGTGGCCGCCAGGGTAGGCCGCCGAACGGCGTGCAGAGCTCCAGCAGAAAAAGGTTTTATTAAAAACCCGTCCTACGTGTCTGAGTGAGGTCTGCTTACGAATAGCATTTAAGAAACGTTACGCGTCCTTATACGTTTCTCACTTCCTCAAGTTCTCTCTAAAGCATGTTCTTTGTGACAGTGAAAATGGCTCAAACGGTCGTTTTCACCGTAATTTTTAAGTGTGAACATTCCGGTACAAAACACTAAAAAAAGGAATGGAAAGGAGCATTAAAACACTATTTTTATTATTACGTCATAAAATAGCAGGGTTTCCGCTGAAAGTCTCAAAGAGGCGCGTTGTCGACGGCAAGACTGCACGCCAGTATAGTGATTCGCGCGTAGAGGCGATGAGAGAGTTGATGCATATGTCTCGGTCGCCCTTGGCGCTCCCACGCTTTTAGACCTCAGACGTGCAAGATTCCTCCAACCAGGCGGCCACCGTAACACTTCGAGTGTTACAGCTTTCTTGACAATAAATGACACGCTACATGTGGGTCGCCTATATTCACGACTGCAAAACCATCAGTTCTGTTGGTCTCTGCGTGTTCCCGTTTACAATCGTCCTATTGGACGAGCGAGCGAGCGAAGAGATTTGGGGGGCTCTTAACAGCGGGGTCTTTGAGAGCCGGCGAGGGTGATCGAGGCGAGTGTGGAGCAGCGCCGGAATCAAAAGGCGGGAGAAACGGAAGATCCCCGAGAAAACCCGCCGACCAGCGGCGTCGTCCGGGCACGATTCCCACGATTGCGAAAACCCGGGGAGTGACCCGGCCGGGGATTAAACCCGGTTCGCCTCGTTGGGAGGTGAGCAGGCTAACCACTCTGCCAATCTTCAAAAAATAAATTTTCCAAATGTAAACACCTGTTTCTCTAATTAAATTTAAACCCCTTTCTTTACGATGCTTCACCAAAGGGCCTGACTGTTCGTAAAAAGAACGGTGATTCTAAACGTGGCAATGCGAAGTAAGCCAATTGTATACTGGGGACTTATCCGTTCCCAGATAGTCAGGAGTTTCGGAAGATCCGTCATGCAAGCACAAACGTAATCCTACGAGACAGCGTTTTCAAACAAAATGTAGGCACGCATGTTTTTTTTTTTCGTAGTTGTCACTGTCGTTGCAGCCTGACGAGTTTCGTGCCGGGACTTCAAATGGGATTGCCTGAAAACTAACACGCTTTTACCTGTCCGTCGTACTTAACCTTTTTTCGTGGGTTCGCCTCCATACGGGTACTGCACCGCTTCCGTGTTGCCTGGCGCCTCTGGACTGCAAACGCCCTCGGCCTATCACGCGTGTTTCGACGCGGACACGGCAGTTCCATTTTAATTACTCTCGCATGCGAGTTGTTCTCTTCACACGCGCACGCACACACACACACACCACGGCACGGCTCACAGACAGCTCACTGCACACAGAACAGTCAAGTGCAGGGAAGCAAAACGGTGGTGTCAAATTGGTATGTGTGTAAACGATATGTAAATGGGGTGACATGGACCATTTTTGTATTATTGAAAATTTCATTTATTTTAGTGAAATTAAAAAAATCTATGTTAAATTTTTCAATTAATTTTTAAATTTAAGTTAAAATAAATTAACTTAAAAATTAAACAAATAAATTTCCCCTTGAATAATTGAAAAAAAAATTAATGATACAACTTAAATTTTAAAATTCAAAGTGGCGAACACAAAAAATTATATATTAAAAAAAATAATTTAATATTTAATTAAATATTTAAAATGGCATAAATTATTTTTATAAATATAAATTGAATTATTAATAACGTAAAATAGTCTGGAACACCCCTTCGTGGACGAGTGTGGCCAGTGGTCATTTAGACAAAGAGTGTACACCAGTGTACGATGTCTATTGATATCGAGTAAGCTGAGACGGTCAGCATCGACAAGATCTGCCAGGGGGAAGATTACCAGGGGAGGGATGTAGATGGACCCTCACCTCTGTAAAATGCCTTTATCTTCGCATTGAGGCTGTTGGTTACGAGAAAAGTATTATTTTATATTTGTATCGCATACTGTGCATCGTTTAGAAATCATCAGTGATTAATTATTCCTTAAAAAAAATCTAGTACATAGTTTTTGATTAAATACACGTCAAAATCAAAATTTCACTGTTTAAAAAATGTACAAATAATGAAAACTAAAGTAGGTACAAAAATAAGATAATTCACACTGAATTAATATTCTAAGAGTTACTTCAAGACGTCTATAAAATTTTACAAGTAAACGTTTTTGTAATTAAAAAAAAATTGCTGAAAATAAGGAAATTCTTGCAGGTATGTTATTTGAGCCTGCACTTGAATTTTTAGAAATTAACATTTGCAAAGCATCCCTTAAATTGAACTAAGACAATACCTTTCAGTTGCCCTCAATGTTAAATGTTCTGCAAATAGTTTGTTTTGTTTGATTTGCACATTACAAAAACAGTGAAATTTTGATTTTGACGTGGTATTTCGCAAAAACCATGCGATCTAAAACAATTTTTACCGAGAGAAAAGTAGCCACAAAAATGTCGGCGAGTAAAACAGCGTGTGGTGCAAATATAAAATAATTTCGTAGCCAACGCCCTTAAAGGTGTAGTATCCACTTCATATTAGAATTTTCTTAGAAATCTTCGTAATGTAAATGTATGACCAGAAATAAAAAATCGAAGCTGGACATTACATAGAGGACTGCTTAACGAATTTTTGGAAATTTGTAGGGTTTCAATTACACCTGTATTTTCCCACGTGGGATTGAAGTTATTAAATAATTAGGTAATGTTTGATTACGGTTACAGATGTGAAACTAATCATGTGAGAAAAATAAGTGGGATTTAGAAATAACTGTTAAAATGATCCTTATGCCTTGACGCGCTTGGTTTTTGAATATTGATCCCAAAAATTAAGTTATGGAGGAAAATACGTAAATCCAAGATGGCGAGGGTACTTCCGCCTTAAGGCTCCCGTCTACCTAGACAATTTATTTCCGCGCTTGACGCCGAGAAGCGCGAGAACGATAAGGGCGACACCGCCACGGGCATCAAGCGCGCCATAGCCGCTAAGCGCAAGGCTCTGAACCGGCGTGCTGTGTTCTCGTCGTGCTACGTTAAATCAATGGGACTTTCAGCGAAAACCCTTTTGTTTTATCGGTGGAAAGTCCACAGTAAAGTTCGACGCAATGCCTTGAGTAGTTTTGTATGTATCCGACGCGTATAATTCGAGACATCGCTTTGAAAACGGCGTTTTTAATGCCACGACGTCGTGAAAGCGCACTCAACAGCCCTCGTATTGAGTGCGTCCTCTCTTCACACACCAGCAAATTGGAGGCACGTTTGATAGTTTCCCAGGAAAGCATGTGTTTCAAACACTCCGCAACACACAGTTCGCGTGCCCAGGTAAGCGGGAACCTTAACAAACTCAAGTTAATTCGTGCCCGCCTCATGGGCGCTGTGAAAACTAATTAAGTTCACAGAAAATTTTATAGAACTGCTCCCGAACAACTTTTAAGTACTACTACTTGCGAAGCAAGTTACTACAGCCGAAGAGAGCTACATTCTACTGAGTTTTATGTATAGGTTCGCTCTGCAGGGCATGACTGCACACAATGGATCTGTTATTCCGGAGGGTCTGCTTTTTTAGGCATCCACACAACAGCACAGTGACTAGTGTTAACTATCTGAGTCAAATACATTCAAGAGACATTATATGTTGGAAAACTTTTGCTATTAACGAGCTTGTTGCTACTTCTAATTCTGTTATTAGTATTGTTCATTCTCCAGAACCAGGACCACCAACTTCGCGGTAGGATAATCCCACTACCCAGATAAGCTACAATTCCCCCGCGGTCAAAGGCAGGAATCTATTCGTACGACTACCGAGTTCTTCGACGCGGCGTACTCACCGGGGGCTCGCGAACGGCGAGGGAAACTCAATGCAACTACCTCTCGGCGGTTTTTTTTTACTAACTACCCTATTACTAAGTGTTAAGTCTTGTCCGGGGGTAGGCCTGGACTGTGTTGCGTCTCAGGGCTAAGCCCCACACGTCTACGAGAGGAAATTGAGGAAAGGAGGCGTGCATCGCGGCAAAGAGGGATAGAGCAGCCATGGCCAGGTTCGTGGCCATGACCGCATCCCTGAGTGTGTAATAGCTGAAGCTATGACTAAGAAGGGGGGAGGGGAAAAACCGGCACAGGCACCGTAAAAACCTTCACGACAGGAAAGAAGTTCAAAACTTATTCATGCATTAAAAAATGCTAAAGGAGGCAGCAGGTGCCCTCGGCGGCTCCCCGACCACCCTGTATATACCGCTTATCGCTGCCGCGATTGGCGGACGAGCTGCACCAGTCGGTTGACACATCTCATCGCGTGTTTGCCCTACGTCGCTCTATACGTTCTCCCAATGTGGGGGACATCCTTCTTGGTGTCGCATTTTTTATTACCAGCAGTGTATTTCGTAACGCTGTAAAATATTGTGGTGGATTTCACTCGAGCCGTTCATTCCCGAATTAATTAACGAGCACGAGTGTTGCAATCGTTAATTTTTTTTGGTTATGTGCTGTACTTACCGCAGCCGGCGCACAACTTTCTGCGCGATCTCCGGAGTCGGTACTAATTACTCGCAAATCAGAGATGCAGAGACATCGACAAATCAGAATACTCGGGAAGGAAGACGCTCGATACACGGGCCGGTGATTCTCTGTTGTGTTCAGTGCCGACCATATATATCCTTCACGTGCAACAAATATGTCCCCGATCATGGAAGTGGGGGACTGAATATGTTAAATATTGAAAAAAAAAAACATTAAGTGTGTTATTTTTTAAAATGAAAATTGAGCCTATTTAAATTTATGCCCCAAAAAGAAAATTTTGTAAAAAAAATTTTTTTGGTCGAGTACAGCAGTTATAATTCTTATTATTATGGTTGTATGTGAAAAAAAAAAAAGGCACCGACGTTAAAAAATATATTTAATAAATTAATTTCAGATATAAAAATGGTAGCTTTCGTCGCTGAGTGATAGCCAATTGGTAGAGACCAGAAAAAATTCGCAGATTCATTTCGGGACAAGCTAGAATTCAAAACACGTGTGTTAATAAAACTTCAGCCATTGGTCCACACAGTCGCTAGCCCAATCGTCGCCTTCCACCGTGACAACAGACAACCAATGTGCAGTCGGCATATTTGTACACAAGACTGCAGAGTCTACCTTGCAGGTCATTAAACTCGCGAATTTTTCAGGTCTCTGCTAATTGGTAACAGTCTTTCAAATCGCTGTCCTGAGATCGAGTCGTGTACCTACTTCAATAATTAGTTTAAAAAAAAAAACGGGATATTTTCTAATACTGGATTTGTTTGATTCTGGTACATTCGGCGGGACTTTGCAACATATAAATAACGGTTTAGTAGCTTATCACTGAATTTTTCTGTACGGAAGCAAATGAACAGAAGACAGTAGACTCTAGAAATTTCAGTTACAGAGACTTTATTGACGTACTATCATCCACAGATACCAAATTAATATTGCAATTTCTAGGTTCCACATTTCGCCTGCAAGTAGCTTTTAAAAAAATAAAGTACGTTTACAATTGTAGGTAAGATTAGTATACGATTGCTGTAGTATCATGATAAAAAAAATTACCCGAGGATATAGATTCATTCTCCGAACCACCAACACGCATACAGCCTCTGGTATTAAATGATTAGAAATCAAATCTCGAAACTAATTTCAAGCTATCGGGGTTAAACCGCAGCTGGTATATTTGCCGAGCATTTTATCGGATGGAATTGTTTGCGGAACTTGTATTAAACCCCCTCACAGTGAGCGCATGAAAAGTGATAAGCTGCTAAAATCGAAAAAAAAAAAAAAAAAAAAAAAAAAAAAAAAAAAGTACGTTCTACATAAACTGTACAAACAAAAGCTAGGGATTACTCGCAAAAAAAAAAAAACAGGATTTTGTTAAACTTTCCAATATCCTTGTGTACACACTTCCTGTTTTTCTTATGTTACTGGCCGTTTCATGCACGAGAAGTAATTTGCATATTTGCCCGCCCACCGAGTGTACGCACCGAGAAAAATAATTGTTTCAATATACCAAGTATGTGTGTTTGAGTCGCGTCGTGTTTCAGTTAAACGGTATTTAGTTGGCACCACAAAGCCTCGCTTCCTCCAAATGAGTGAAATTTGTTCAAAAAACCAAACAATTTATTAAAAAAAAACTTTGTTAGTGCCAAACAAATATTTCGTTGTTTCGGTATGTTAAACAAATATTTAGTGCAAGCAAACATATTGTTACAATTCTGCAAGAAAACAATGTGTTTACTCTGAGACAACGGCGAGTAACATACTTGTTTGTATTAAGCTAACAATATATATTTAGTTGACCAAAAAAAAAATATTTTGGTTGAGTATACAAAACTCGAAAAGGAACCATATTAGTTTTGTTCATCTAGCAAAATACTGACTTGAATCAACAAAACCTTCCGTGTTAAGGCCAAACTAAATTGAACTGTCGACAAAATACTTGGTTGAATCAACTTAATATATTGTTTGGCCACTCATTCGATGCCTTCGTTCGAAAATACAGTTCGAGTGTTTGTTTGTATTTTTTGTGACAGTAAGGATAATAACAGTGTTAGTAAGTGCGTTTATTAATGGTTAATAATGGTATAAAAAACAAGTTCCACAAGAAACAATAAAGTAAATGAAATAAAACTTGAAATATTTATTTGCGCACGTTGTCCAGTATTTATAATGTATATATTTAAAAACATTCCGATTTCGTCAGTGCTAAGGAGTCGCGCTCAGGTGCAGGTGTTCTGGGTTCGAATCCCCGTCCAGCTTAATATTTTTTTTTTATTATTATCCGAACCTGTTTAACGTACGTAGATCCGAACAAATCTCTAGTTACACCAACCAAATATTTCTTTAGGTCAATCAAATAAGAACAACAAAATAATTTGATTTAAAAAAATATATTTTACTGCCCTTTTACAAACAAGTAATTTGTTTGCGTCAAACGAACTTTGAGCGAGCTAAGAAATTTGGTCGGCTCTTAACAGCGAGGTCTTGAGAGCAGACGAAGGTGAAGTGAGGGGAGTATGGAGCAGCGACGGAATGCAAGGGCGAGGAGGAAACGGGAGATCCCCGAGGAAACTCTTCGACCAGTGGTATCGTCCGGCACGATTTCTACATACGAAAATCCGGGGGGCGACACTGCCGGGAGTCGAAACCGGTTTGCAATGGCGGGAGGCGAGTAGTCTAGCCACTGAAACACCGCGGTCCCTCCAAGAAAACTTTGTGTGGTTCAGCAAAACCTTTTTCTCGGCGCCGTTACTCCTTGAGACGTTTTCAGGATGTGAGTTAAAGAAAAACCTAATCACGAAAATAAACATTAGGTGTAGCGTTTTGAGACTTATCTATAAGAGAAATGTGCTCGTCAAAATTTCACTACTCCCACTTAGTTACGATGTAGAGTTTTTACATTTAAACGCTATAGCAATTAAGAGCTGTGTTGGAACTCTCTCTTTTTTCTTGTCTTGGGCGCCGACGAACTCTTCAGACGTTCGAGAGACTAAAAAGCACGAAAATTGCTTCATCTGTAATTTCCCCGAGGCAGTGCGACCGTGACACAAAATTTCCTTCCGTCAAATTACATGCCGCATTTATTGTTAAGTTGGCATTGAAGACTGAATATTATAATTAAGGTCACAGACACTTTGAACATTCCTCACGAGCCATTTTGGAGGTTTTTCTTCGCTAGGCGCTGCGCATAAGAACAGATTGTATGGTTGCGCACACGCTATTATGGCGTAATGACACTCAATTACCATCCACTGAGGATGGTGTAATAATTGAAGTCCATTCTGAGAAAGAGAGAGAGAGATAGTGGGACACACTACACTGTGAAAATATGTCCGTACTTTCACAACGCATTTTTGGAAAAAAGTTACCAAGAACTTTTCGTGTAATATTTGCAGTACATATATTTGTAATACCAAGTAAAGGCTGGTATTTCAACTTAAATCGTTGAAAAATGGAAATAAAATTACTTTGATGTGCTGTAGAATTGTATTAACTTTGTAAGAATATAATAATATCACCTCCTGGGGGAAGGACCAAGGTTGGTGATTTAGAGAATTACAACACTCCAGAATGTAATTAAGTCTGCAGGCGAATTTAACAGTTACACAGTTGGATGGTAGATATAGGCTATTCACGATAAAGTGAGCACTCTTTGAAGCCGTCTCATATGGAATAACCGACAATAAAAATATTTTATTGTAGCCTTAGACGTTAACTTTCAAGTCCGGTGAAATAAATACACTGTGTTTATTACTTACATGGCAATATTTAATTTAAGAAGTAATAGAATGTTAAAAAAAAAGCCTGAAAGGATAAAGTAACTAGGGCCTCAAAAGTGCTCACACTACCGTGAACGGCCTATAGGTAGGTAGTTGGGCTTAACGTCTCGTCAACAGCGAGGTCATTAGAATTAGAAACGGGGAAAGTTGCTTAGGGAAGAGTGATTGAGGAAGGAATCGGTCATGGCCTTTTGTTAAGGACCCATCCCGGCATTCGTCTGGAGTGATTTCGGGAAATCATGAACAATAGAAACCAGGATGGCCGGACCAGGACTCGAACCCGGGTTCTCCCGAATGCGAGTCCAGTGAGTCACCACAGCGGAACCTCGCTCGGTGCACAGTTGGAGTACCGTGTGGCCGAATGTATTGTTCAATGAGTGTTTGCATCGGGACGACAGTTATTGGCATTGTAAACCTACAAATTATCATTAAAAGTCTGTTTGCTTGGTTACAATGAGACGCTGGCGCCGTCGCGTCAAGTTTGTCAGCGCCATCTACTTCTGTCCGGTGGTGTACTCTTTGCTCGACTCGGATCCCCTCCTCTTTCCTCTAGGTCACCCCTACAATCCTACAACTTTCCCCTTCGTGCGTCATATTTCTTGAGTGGTCGTGGTAGTTTATTTAAGGCCTTGCACGCTCTGTCTACTTTACGCCCTTCAGACGTCTGTTACGTTACGCTGCTACCTTACGCCTGCATCATTTACAGAACCTAATCATCTACAGAACCTCATCGTCTACATAACCTCGTCGTCTACAGAACCTCGTCGTCTACAGAACCCCGTCGTCTACAGAACCTCGCCGTCTACAGAACCTCATCGTCTACAGAACCTCATCGTCTACAGAACCTCATCGTCTACAGAACCTCATCATCTACAGAACCTCATCATCTACAGAACCTCACCAAATCTTCCACAGAAAAGCTTACAGAACATCCAAATCCACTCATCAACTCACTCTCAGCACACATACCTAGGCTCAAAATACCTCCATTCCCCACAGCGCATCTCAGGGAGAACGCCCACAACAGACTTCAACTTCCAACCTGCTCCAGCTCCAGTGAAGGAGATGATGACCAGCCACAGCAATGAAGACCTGCAACAAAAACCAGTGCAACATGATAAGTGAAACAACAGTGTAACTATAAATAATACGACAAAGCAACAGGGGTTTTTTTTACAGGGGGTTCTCCCCTTTTTCCCCAATATAAATAAGTGAAAACCCAAAATGAAGTAAAGATAATCTCCTGAAACTTAAAATAAATAACAGTAAGAGTAAATTAGACAGATAGTTAAATTAAACCAAAACAGTAACTTAAAAGGCCATGGCCTATTGTGATCAAATATTTTTTCTAAAGAACTTAATAAACTTAAATCTAACTTTACCTTTAAATCTAAAAAATAAAGGAGGCCAGTGTTAAATTCGGCATGGCTAACAAATAAATTAGATAGTAGGGAAAAAAAGATGTACGTTTGTTCCTGATGGCTTAGTTGCACTTCACCTCGGTCAGCTGAGGTCAAACGCCCGTTACCATGTTTCCGAGCTGACGTTGTACCTAGTCAAGCTGCAGAGCGATGGGAAACTTAAACGGTGAGTCGTGGAAAACGTTAAGTTTGCGGTAGAATTTTTACATGTTTAGTCATTTGTGTGGCGAGTGGTGTTGTACCTTGGGTGTGTTGTACCTTGGTTTTGGCTGCCCTTTCAAATTACGTTTGGGCTTAACTACGGTGTCGCGTTACTGTGTGTCCTTTTTTTAACGTGTCGTGTTAGTCCTTGCCCGCCGCGGAAGTTTAAATTATGTTTGCTATTTCACTGCTTCCACGACTTCATCGTTAGGGCGTTAATCCTTTCAATCGTTTGTAGTTCGTTTTTGTAAAGTGTTTATCGCTTTGACGGGTCCCAAACGACTGCCTCCCACCGTAACTGTTTTAATAGTTTTTAAAATATTATTTCATTGGAATTGGAGGTTTTAATGGGCAATTCTCACTGCCCTCCTTTATGTAGTATTTTAAAGTTAAATGGGTGCTGTGTTTAATTCTAAGCCAAGAAAGTATAGTAATTTTTTTAGCTGTTGTGTTGGCGAAGTAAATTTTTTATTGTAATCATTTGGTGCTCCGATACTAGTGATGCGTTTTAATGAATTGTATCAATTGTATGAATTATTGATTTGTTACTCATTGCGATCACTTTTTATCCAAGCCTGATTTTTATACACACTAAATTGTATTAGTATTTTATGGGTTGTTTACCGTTCAACTTTTGTACTCTTTCTTAAAATAAAAATGGTTCAAACTCGTCTGTAATTATTTGTGAACTTGTCACAGATAATTTCTGCACGACTCTGCTTCACTGTCTTTTCTCACGTCTGGCTTCGTTATTTGTTGCGTGAAATGGCTAAGGTCGGTTTCCTGCATGCACTTAAAACAGAAGAATTGCTGGTCTTTTTGGAGCGACTTCGGACTTGAAGCTGACGAGTTCACTACTGTGGCCTAATGACGTCAGCGGGGTGCAATGGCGCAGCCGCTCAGCGAGCGGTCCCGGCGAGTGTCACCTGCCGTCCACCCAAAGCCGGTCAATTGTCTTTATCGGCGATAAAAGAACATCTCTCCTCTGACATCCTCGGAAACCCGTTAGCATTTCGCACTTCTCCCATAGCAGTCAGTAAAGTCGCACGTTTGTATTTATGTCCTGAAAATACTCTCTTGAAAGCCATCCGCCGTTAAGTGCGACGACGGCTATATATCTCGGCTACTACGTGAAGCAATCGCGAGATGGGG
>NQII01003113.1:180424-195425 GCA_002778355.1 Clitarchus hookeri | reverse complement strand
CCCCCCCCCCTCGGGTGAAGCGTAATTATAAACGCGATTTTTGTGTACAGATATCGGAGACCGGGCGAACCGACGTACGGATTTGTGGATTCTGTATGTGCCTGTCAAGATGCTCTGTGTTTGCAAATGAGTGAACGAGAATCACTTAACGTAATTTTAGGTAATCTGGCTCCGTATGTCCGTGCGCACCTTCATAATTTTCGCGAGTAACGTCAACTGGCTGTTGAAGCGGAAGGTCGTCTTGTTGCCTCTAGTGACACCGTGCGTGTCCCCCCCTCCCCCCTCCTTCGGGGCAAACAGGTCGTGGCAATAACTCCGCGTCGTTCGGGCGAGTCTCTACTATACAGGTTGTCACACAGCGCGGTCTTGCTGTGCGGTGCAGTAGTTGTGCTATTCAGCGACATGCTGCTAGTGTTACGTATGAGCTTTTTATCCATTCATACGGGAAAGTGTCTAAGGGCGTAGCTCAATAATGAGTCATGATTAGGTAGAGCACAGCAGTATAAGATGGAGTTTATTGAACATAAAGATTATACAACAACTATTTACGTGACTGTTGATCGGGGGAGCTTAAATTGAATACCAAAATGCTTATTAATTATATTAAGATTTATTGTTACCTCACGTCATTACTAGTACAGTCTAATTGGAAAGTCTCCACCTAGTTCATGTTGCCGGAGGCTGTTTCTAGGAGGCGGTTAACGACGGCCGGACACATCCAGCTTCCGTGGTCTTCTCTCTGGTCGGGTCGACGACAAAAGACGCCGCTCCCGGTGTTACGCTGGCCTATATCTGGCGCGTTGTTTAATATTTTCGGCCCCATTTACTGGCCGGTGGATGGGGATTTCTGCAACTGTCTTTCACAAGGTGTTGTTGCAGTCATGCTCGTTTCTTGGTTCCATATTTGAAGGTGCGATCAGGCAGGCCGTTCAGCTAAGGCCTGATCACATCCCAACACTAGGGAACGCAAGCAAGGTAGGCGTACGGGTGTCAGAAAGGAAATGCTTCGGACGCGGCGAGATTGGACACTTGCGCAGGACTTGCCCCAAGGCGGGAAAGAAGGGGGTTTGACTGTGGAATTAGGCGCGGGTGTTCCAGTCAGACAAAGATGCAATTACCACGCACGGTTAGGAAACGTACTGCGTTAATCGCTTGTGGCGAACATAATTCTTTTTTTCGGCTTTGGTTTACACGGGGGGCCATTTATTGTGTCACTAGTTTGAAAACAACACCGCTCGACCATGAAGTATGTGAGTGAACCTGGTAAAACTGATACACACTATTTATTCTGGCCTCTGTTGTTATGGGCGGAAGTGAATACGGCTGTGCCGTTGAACATACTGGGGAATAAATAATCTTTCGTCAGTGCACCCGAAGAGCTCTCTGTTGACATGGCGAAAGCAAAAAGCAACGACCAATAACCAGATCAGGTCTTCACAGCTGCATATAGATAGCGCCACCTGTTTTTCGCGAAAAGATTCCACGACTAGTTGTACTCCAAAATACGTTGGATCAGAACCAACGTCGTGGTTTGATGGTTTTTATCTCGTGCACGTCTGAAGAGTCTACCAGCCAATCATAGACGTTCGGTGTCAGGGTTAACTTTGTTCTGACTGGCCTAGTTGACTATAAAACGCCTTCGCAAACACACGCAGCCAATAGCGAAGGGAAATTTGTCAAACTTGCACGTAACAAGTTGAAGTCCTGGCCTGTGCACAGATATTTTTCGCGAGAAAACATGTGGGCCCTGCATACAGACGTTTCGCATCGAGATCATCGCGAGCGATAACATCGATACGTAATTTCCTGCCGGGGATGCCAAAACATGTCGACGGGCTGCATTGGTCGAGGGAACTTGCGAGGTTATCGATCGTGCTGCCCCCTCTAGCGAAGGAAGCCGGACAAAATAGGCGGCGACTTGAGGGCGGGTTTCTTCGGCTCTCTCTCTCTCTCTACTCCGCCGAAGAAGGACGGGCGTCATCGTACACTCATGTCTTCGTTATGATCTTGGAGCGTTAAGCCAGCTGCAACCCTCACACTCCTCCGCAGTTACAGTATCATCACAGATATATACAAGCTGTTCGCGGTAGACCGACCACTTTCGAAATCCCTGCTGAAGATATACTTGTATACGCATTGTTAGGGGCAGTGATATTTCGTGAAAAGATTTCGAGACAAGATACAGTCCAAAGCACTGTAGGGACGTCCATCTTCTTTGATTGACTAAAAAAAAAGCTCTGGTTCGTGTTAACAATTTGCGCACGAATCACGAAGGTTCAGTGTCGGAGTTACTTAGTCCCGAGTGGCTTGGTCAAAGACGGACACGGCACCAGCAGCCAATGGAGGTATAACAACAGCTGAGGCGTGTGTGTAGTATTGAAGTCTACTGTGTGCTCCGAATTTTACGCGAAAAGTCACTGCCCCTACGCATTGTGTATTCTTTCAATACTGACCCGAACACTTTATTCGTGCGTCGATAATGCGAAACTGAAAAATTGTTATAAAAGTAAAAAATTTGCTGATTCTTGCCTTTCTACGCATTAAAAAAAAAAACGTAATACAAAATAAATAACTTCAGCATTCAGAAATGTTTGGCCAACACTTCTAATTCAACGTTAACACATGCAACTACTTTCCCTCCGTCGTTACCGACCTTACTGGGCTTATGTCAGTTACTGTGTACGTTAACACGTATATGCGAGGAATCGCAGTGACTGAGCGGTTAGCCTGCTCGCCTCCCAGCAAAGCGAACCGGGTTCAATCCCCGGCCTGGCCCCTACAGGATTTCCGAAAGTGGGAATCGTGCCGGACGATGCCGCAGGACGGCGGGTTTTTTTTCTGGGATCTCCAGTTTCCCTCGCCGTTGCATTCCGGCGTTGCTCCATTCTCACCTCATTTCATCCTCATCGGCTCTAAAGGCCTCGTTGTTAAGACCCGCCCAAATCTCTCAACATAAAATCTATCCAGGTAGGCACGGTGACATTTTCAAATGTTGATTTCAGTAGTGCTCAATTATCCGTGAACACACTATAGACTGTGAGTGGTTTCCAATGCAGCAATGCACCCGACCGTGGGACATGCACAACTCATTAAAAAGTAGAATACACTTGTTGCACATGTTTTCTAGTACCGTAAAATATTTTTAACAATTTACATATTTTAATGTTTAAAAAATCAATTATCGAGAGTTTTTAATCTGGATTTAAACGTGTCTACATTCTGGACACTTTGGAAGGCACATTTCGTAACAAAAACTTCGTAAAATACGACAATCATAAAAATCACAATGGTAGTATGTACGAGAATATTGATTGAAATGGGGACCTCCCGTGGCGCAGTCATATTGCTGCGCCGTCGGTCTATGGGGCGGCGGGTTCGGGGTCGAATCCCGGGCGAGGCATGGGTTTAAGTTAGGTCATAAGTTAGTTTGTAAGTCGTACCCTGAGAAGCCTTCAGGCATAACAACACCACACAGTTAGAAAAATGGTTCGTAAAATTGCGGAAAATACCGGTTACAAATTATCCGGACATCTGCGTTAAATTAGAGACTGCTCGTTTTTTTCATTAACGTCCTCTCCGCAAATTTCACGTAAATCTACGTGAATTCACGGAACGTGTCCAAAAACCTGCAAGTTTTTTTTTTTAAATCGGCTCTTTATAAAAAGGGGCAACAAATAAAAAAATTAAGAAAGTTTAAATAATTAGTGCTGCAGTTGGATTTGAACACGAATTAAAAAAATTAACAATCGGTAACTCGAAAGACTCACCTGCCACACATTTACACGAAGTATTTTGTAAATATTGATTTCACATGAAAGTGACGAACGCGTCTGTCTTAGTTTCAAGTCGTGTTATAGCACTTGCTGTATTTGCGGTTTATAAAATCGAGGTAACGAAAATATTGTTTTATTTTCGTTACATGCGTGTTTCACTGTGTTTACAGAAGGTTTTATCCTGTAGCGGAATTTGAACAAGAATCAACGGAATTGGCACTCCACGAGTGGTTCGCACTCGCCTACTACTATTCCACACGAAGTAATATTGCGAAGATGTGATTTTATACGCTTCAGGCATCATCTGCATCGTTCGTGTCTCCGAGTCGAAGCCATAAGAATACGAAGAGCTTCCGTGTGTTGTATTTACGGAGCTCATCTCCGCTATTCGTCATTACGAAGTTCCAATCCGTAAATCAACTCCATATCGCCGGAAAACTTTCTGTAAATATACATATATTTCTAATAGAGCGAGGGCGTTAACAAGTCTTTTCCGATCCAATTAAAGTGTAAAGAATGTTTAGTAATTTTATTTATATACGTACATTAATTTTAGTTACAAGAATAATAACTTTCGTGGCTGAAATGATTGTCCATATAATAAGGTATTAAAAATATTTGTAAATACCTTTACTTATTTCTATTACACATAACCAGAGTAATTATTTTGATCGGCTAGCTTCATCAAGGTTTTTTTTAAGTTTATTCTAAAACATTTAGAATTTAATTTGAAAACATCATTATTAATTGAAGTATTTAAGACTTTTTAGTAAATTTTGGCTAAGTATTTTTCCGTTGTACAAAATATATGCATTTTATTTAACTTACAACATAAATATTACTTTCCTGGTAATTTTTGATAGTGTGCGTACTACTTCTTAATGAGAACTGCATTTTTTTGATCCGCTGATTTTTCGCGAAAAAATCGGAGCACTCAGTAGACTTAAAACTTTACATTGACCTCGGTTGTTGCCATGCCTCTATTGGCTGCTGGTGTCGTTTCCGCATCTGACCGAGCCACTCAGGAATCCGTAACTCAGACACCGAACCTTCGTGATTAGTGCGCTAACAGTTTACACGAACCAGAACATGTTTCAGCCAATCAAAAAAAAAGGTGGACGACTCCACAGAGTTTCGAACTCCATCTTATATCTAAATCTCTTCGTGAAGTATCACTGTCCTTGTGCATTTTGTACATTCGGACGCAGTCGTCTATTGGAAGCTGCAGACATTTATCACAAGTTTGCTGATCACCGAATAAGCTGTTACTTTATACTCGTACTTGTACGAAACACCGTTCAACTTGCAGACATTACTTGTAAGTATTGTTTCCTTGCAAAAAAAATATTTTTGATCGCATAGTTTTAGTATTTTTGCGTGTCAAATTCCCAATTTTTGAGACGTGCAGATAAAATAAGCTAAATAATTTACAGAAAATTAAAAAAGGGTGACTTGCAGGTTGTGTCTTACTCATTTTAAGGTATAGTTAGCAAAACTTATTTGACAAAAAAAAAAAAAGCCTAGACTCCTACAAATAAAAAAATTTGTATAAGTTTCTTTATTTCGCAATTTTCAAAAATTACGAAAAAAAAATTTAGAGCTAGATTTTATTAAGGACTCCATGAAGTAACTCGTGGTATCTTATTTCAATGAGAATTATCTCATTTCTGTAAGTAGGTTAGTTTTTATTATTTGTACGACAAAAAAAAAACACAAAAAAATGCAATTTTGACAAGCTGTTGGGTAAAAACATGTTTTTTCGTGAGAGGAAATAGTACTCGTAAGTAATGTCAACAGGTTAAACACCATTTTCTACAAATATAAAATAATGCAATTTTTGGTTGAAGTACGTGAACCCGGCTGTATTATTTTTTTCTCCGCTTTCGTGGCACAGCGATACCGGCGACGACAACGCGGGCCCTTGGACAGATCCCCATTGATTGCTTTTTGGAACTGGGTGTACCGCCGGGGGTGTGTGGCCTTCGGGTATGCAGATATGGGTAGAGATACGGAATTTTCGCGGATTCATTTGGCAACATGCTAGACTCCATAATCCTTTCTGTACTCGAGCCTCTCTTAATTTGTTCATTCATTGATGCCCCAGTGTTAGGGGCAGTGATATTTCGCGAAAATATTTCGAGACAAGAGACAGTTCAAAGCACTGTAAGGTCGTCCAGCTTCTTTGATTGGCTAAAAAAACGTTCTGGCCCGTGTTAATCGTTTGCGCACGAATCACGGAGGTTCAGTGTCGGAGTTACTTAGTCCTGAGTGGCTTGGTCGAAGACGGACACGGCACCAGCAGCCAATGCAGGTATAACAACAACTGAGGTGTGTATATAGTATTGAAGTCTACTGTGTGCTCCGATTTTTACACGAAAACTCACTGGCCCTACCCAGTGTTATCAAAGACCAGGTGGAACGGTATTCGGTTCTAGTTTTCTTGCAGGCCAGTTATTGGTTCAGATTCGTCCAGGACGCGTCTTACAAACTGCGATCCAGTCGAGACGGAAAGTCAAAATGTAAACGTGTTTGAAGTCACTGCCAGGGACAGGTGTTTTTTTTCGCGAAAATATTTAAGGACATGATAGACTTCAATACCCCACGGCCACGACCACAACTTCCTTCGGTTATTGGCCGCGCGTCTACGCGAGAATAAATGTTCTTATTTGTCTGGGCCAATCAGAATGAAGTGCTCCGATTTCGAACGTCCATGATTCGCCGGCAGACACTTGAGGCACGTGACAATTTAAAATCATCCAACCACGAAAGTCCATATGAACCAAAGTGTTTCGGAGTGCGACTGGTCTTGGAATATTTTCGGCGAAAAACACCTGTCCCTAGACATTGCGCACATTGGAAACATTTCCGTGCCCTCCGATGTAGTTAAAAAAAACGGCTTTTTCCAGACCGCTGTATATCAAGACACACGAGCCGGATACACAGAAACTATGTACTACAGAGGCATTATGCATTGGACTTTCCTACAGAGTCGCGTCCAGTAAAATTCCCGCAGTTCTACAATCACGACGATACAACTGCGCGCTAGTATAGTGGCTTGCGCCTGGAATCGATACCGCTTTGTACACCTGTTGCCTCCCACAGCTTTAAGGCCCCCGCCTACGCGGCGCCTGAACAGCGCTACAGAGTGTTTTAAATACACGTTTCTCAACGAAACTATAAAACGCGCGTCCAGTTTGCCGATCTACGAAACGAACACACTTCAGACGAGGGCTGTCAAGTGCTTTCAAGACGTCACGTCGCGTACATCAGAAATATCAACCCACAGGACTACAAAATGGCTAAAAAAAAAGGCTTTTTTCAAAGCACTGCACCTCCAATGATAAGCTTCAGATACTTACAGAACTACTAAAATATCAAGGTCACCGCTGCAAGTCCCATAGGTTCACGCAGTGCGACGAGAACACACTGCACGCCAGTTCAGAGTCTGCGCGTGGCATTGTCGATCTTATCGCTCCCGCGCTTCTCGATCTCGAACGCGGAGAGAAGCTCCAGGTAGGGCGGGGGGCCCTTAAGGGCTATCGTGGCGCGCTGCCGGAACTGGCGATGGGTCGCGCACACGTGCTGATCAATGCGAGCGTGTCCGAGGCCTCCGCGCTCGCTCACGCACGCGGGCGGGAGGCACGCGCGACCTTCATTCTTGATCGAGGTATCGATCACCGGCGCGACCGGTCGACATGTGTCGCTGGGACAGGTGTCCGCCGTTCGTCACCGCCGGTCAGACGGGAGCGCGTCACTCGGGCCTCTAAATTAAGGCCCTTGCACAATATGAAACGTTAGCGTTCGACTATCACTTACTATACGTCAAAGTTCAAACAATTAAAAATCGGTTCTGAAATTTTGTAAAAAAAAAAACCTAAGTGAAGACCCTTGTTCGGCTCTTAACATCGAGGTCTTGAAAGTCAATGAGGGCGAAGTGAGGTAAGTATGGAACGGCGCCGGAATGCAAGAGCGAGGGAAACGGAAGATCCCGAGAAAACCCACCGGCACGATTCCCACATGCTAAAATCCGGGACTTCCTCGCCGGGAATCGAACCAGTTTCGCCTTGGCGGGAGGCGAGCAGTTTAACCACTACATCACCGCGGCCCTGGTCAAAATGTGAATCTTATTATATAAATAAATAAATATTATCCAAGAATACATTTTACGTGCTTGCTTTTAAAATAGGCTCAAGCATATATATTAAAACTTCATTTCATAACAAGAAAACTTGCTTGGCTACTTTATTCGTAAGTATCAATTTATATATTTTCTCTTCACATTACATTTGTTTGCCATTGCTTTAATTTAGACGAGCTTGGTTTACTATCGATAAAAATCGGTCTACAATAAACAAATATGCATTCCAATTAACCTCTGTTAGAATCTCAGCAATATGGTTGCTTGTCTTTGACTTAAAATAAAATTTGCATTTTTCGAAACCATGAAGTCAAAGAGTGCTTGACAGTTTTGGGAATTTGCGTCCTCCACCCGAACTGCGACGATACCTGAAATATACCAAACTGATGTACAATTACGAAATGGAGCAGATGCTCAACATGTGGAACTGTGGACATTTGTGTCTTCGCTTCTTGGTTCGCTTATTCAAGCAATTGTATGAAATAGCTACACATCGTGAGGAAACCATTAGTCATGTCGATAATGCTTACAATGATGGGTCGTAGTACCGAGCTGCGTGCTGTGCAGTTTTCGCCATTCGACCTGGAGTGGGAATGGCGCATAGTCCTAGTCGATTTTCAAACCTCCAATGCGATACCGAACATCAATGGAAAAAAAACTGCAAACTGTACATCGTAAAAAGTGGTAATGTTTCCTACGAGATGTCGCTGCCCACAGGCTCTTACGAAATAGACGACATTGCAAGGTACAATGAAGATTCGCTGTCCCCTGACACAGAATTTGAACTACACGGGAATCCCAATACTCTGAAGAGTGTTATCAGATGCAGCGAAGATATCGACTTTAGGAAACCAGATACTATCGGAACGATGCCCGGGATAGAGCCATGCATCGTCGCGGGCTGCAAAAATCTTGCCGACAACGACGAAAACAACGAGCAATGGAATTCCTCATCTGGTCGATTGCATCACATATTTCCTCAACGGCGTTCAGGTGGACCAGTCGCGAGATGTGGGCGTGACATCGACGATCAAAAATTACCTTTCGCTCACGCCAAATGAGCTGTCTGCGGCCAAGATGACAGACTGGGGAATCTAAGATGACTACAGTGTTCCTATATACCCTGGAGGCAAGTTCGAAATGTGTATCTCGCTCTGCGTGCTATTGGGATTTTCCGAAGACTGCAAACAAGTTATCTTCAATTCGAAGCAGGAACTGGGGCTGCTTCAAGCTAATGCGCGCGTGGACACTATAGTGGGTATGGGATAAAACCTGGAGACAGTGAAACTGGAACTACAACCCATCGAATGGATGATGCTGCCTCATGAGCAGTTGAGCACTGACGAACATATAACGACGCTAGAGAATGCGGAAGATGCCAAAAAACATCGACGTGGCTTTCAGGTCGTGGAGTCTCCAGACATGCCCCGGATTGCCAGCAAGCCAGCGCATCAACTGGATGGTGAAGTCCAGCTTTGCTTCTGAGAAGCCGAGGTACATCATCGTTGGGCTACAGACCGGAAGACAGCACAATGTGAGAGTGAATTGTTCGCAGTCCGACACATGTAAAATAGAAAATGTAAAAAAAAAATGTTGAATAGCGAAAGCCATCAGTACGGTGACATGAACATAAACTTTGAAAATGGGCAGTACCTGCCGGCATATCAAATGTATGCTCAATTCCAAAGTGCTTATTATGTAGGCTTCCAATGCACGGTGTTGAGCCCTGATACTTTCAAGAGTTTAGCCCCCGCTCACGGCATTCGATATGAGTTAACAGGACGAGAGTATTACCTCAAATATAATCGACTGCAGGATCGAATTCACGACATATGGAAATATACCTGCAAACACGTACGCATTCTGCCTAATACTTCACCACCGGCTTGTGTCGAGCAATTGCCGAAAGATGACAGTCGAAATACTGCCGTGAACGCCGCTGAGAATATATAAGAAAAACAGTTAACTCACTAGAACTGTTTATTCGTCTTCGAGTATCACCAGATTCAAGGTTCGAGAAGATTCTGAAACAGAATAATGGATGGTCGTATGTCAAGTGGTGAGGTTCACCAGTCCGCTGCAATTTCTGGGTCGACGATGCGGACATAGAGGGGTGACCACAGAAGGTTGCAATTAATAAACATGTAATTTTTTCTCATTTTGTATATTACGAATAAAAATAAATTTAAAAAATTTATTTGTTATTTATTTATTTTAAAATACCCCCCGATTTATATTAAAATCATTCTAAATAAAATTACATTAAACATTTTTTTACATACTTTGCAGGAATGGTCAATGTTACCATTCGGTACATGTCGATAGCAGGTTGCATAATCGAGAAATTAGCAGCACCTAATCATTGAAAACAGAATCCAGCATGAAGGGCACCGACAGCAAAACCTATATTTAGGGCCTGTGACTTTTCGCGTAAAAATCGGAGAACACAGTAGACATCAATACTATATACACACCTCAGCTGTTGTTATACCTCCATCGGCTGCTGGTGCCGTGTCCGTCTTCGACCAAGCTACTCAGGACTAAGTAACTCCGACACTGAACCTTCGTGATTCGTGCGCAAATGGTTAACACGGTCCAGATCATTTTTAAGTCAATCAAAGAAGCTGGACGACCCTATAGTGCTTGGAATGTGTCTTGTCTGGAAATATTTTCGCTAAATATCACTGCCCCTACCTATATGTTAAAAGACATAAACAAATATGGCTGTCACCTGGTGGCCAAATCGCCAGCTCGCCTGGTGGTTAAATCGAGAAAATAGCACCTCCTAGGTGTTGGAAATGAAAACATGAAATCCAATATGGTGGCCTCCAGCAATGTATACACCAATGACAGACGAAAAAAAATTAAATATGGCAGAATGAGTATTTGTGAGGGAAATTGAGGCCTGTTGATTAATTAACCTTTGAGAAACATTGGTAGGGGAGGGGAATTTTAAGACAATGTGATTAATTGGAGGATTCGAGGAGGGTTAGTCGTCTGCTTGAAATGGAACTGGGGAAGGGGGCCTGCGGAAATGTAGGTTTTTTAAATAAAATATTTAATGTTAAATGTTATTATTAAACAATTTTTTATACATTTTCATAAAATCTTTAAATATTTTTTTTTAAATTTAAAATAAATTTTTGAGAATTGTTGGGAATTTCTTGGTTTCAAGGTCATTCAAAGTCACAGGGTCCCAGTCAAGGTCACTATGGAGGACATAACCAAGATGGCTGATGGTTAGGTCCGATTCTGGACCCTGGGTGTCGATTTGGCATACCCTATGCCTATAAAACATATATGGCCGCCCCTGCTCTGCCCTAGAAAACTATCCCCCCCCAATCCTTCTGATGGATCGAAAAGTGCCTTTCGGTGGATAGTTTTTGCAACTGGGGAGATCGGTGCTCTTTTGATGGGAAAATGGGAAATCTTGAGGGGAAAAAGAGGGGAATTTGACGGAATATAGTAGATTTTAAGGGGAAAATGGCCGTCTGGAGACTGGAATGATAGAGCATGAACAGCTCCACCACTCCACTGCCCTACTCCCTTGGTCACGACTTCCCTTTAGCGTTCTACTTATGTCTTTCACTCACGCATCCAGTCCAATAGTCCAGCCTGCAGTCGCACTCTTCACTGCTCTGATGATCGCAGTCACAGATTTTCCTCCCGCTGGTCACTTCCCGAGTTATTCGTTGCTCTTCGTCGCACAATCACCCAGACTCTCGCCTCGCATAAAAAAAACTCTAGGCTCAGGGAGACCAACGCACTTTTATACTATCGCTGGCCTTGATCTGGAAGATTCGACACACCCGAGTCACGCTGAGAGAAACTATGGCAGTAGACCACTAGAAAATTCTTCAGGTATCTCAAAGACACCTGATAGCCAGGGTCGGAAGCGGCACGCGTCCTGATAGGCGTTACATGCACGGTTTGTGATCATTCCTTTGTGAAAAGCCGCTGCGTCTCCGGTTGCAACTGATAGCGCGCGTGTCCATGCATGCTCTCAGAGCGGCTGCCTGTACCAATATGTAAATTTATGGCCACTGTTGTTTAAGATTTTTGTTTTACATACTCAGGAGGAAGTGGCACTTGAACAATTCAAAAACACACAGTAAAATAATTCTACTGAATGAAATCACTGATTCATAATTAGGTAGTAAGTTGCTACTTACTTTCAAGTGTAGCAATTGTCATTGGTTGCCACCGAAAATTGTTCCATTCCCACTATTTCCGGTTTAGTGAGGCAGTCCGCCGGTAAAACTGTCACGAAAAGAAAGGAGATTTTCGTTTGCCCCATCGTCTTAAGGCACCCGTCTACGTGAACTTTTTCCCACGTTTAGGCCGAGAAGCGCGGGAGCGATAAGGGCGACACTGCCACGCGCATAAAGTACGCCATCGCCGCTAAGTGCAAGGCTCTGAACTAGCGTGCAGTGTTCTCGTCGTGCTGCGTGTACCTATGGGACTTTCAGCGGTGACCATATTATTTTATTAGTGGGAAGTCTTTAGGAAGGTTCAGTGCAGGCCCCTATAGTAGTTTTGTATGTATCTGATGCGTGCATTTTGAGCTACAGCGCCTTGGAAAAGCCGTTTTTAGCGGTTTTGGAGTACTCTGAATTGATGTTTCTAACGTACGTGATATTTTGAAAGTACTTAACAGCTCTCGTCTGAAGTGTGTGTTCTTTTCGTAGATCAGCACGTTGGACGCACGCTTAATAGTTTCGTTGATAAAAGTGTATTTCGAACACTCTGCAACGCAGTTCAAGCGCCAGGTAGACGGGCGCCTTAATATATCCGAGCAAACGTTGTTTTCCTCTCATATTTATTCAATTAAAAGCGCTTCAAGCCCTCGGCTAGATATGTTAGTTCTGCACACGTCTACTGCAGTTGTGTATGTTGGAGTTGAAAAGCGTCGAGTTGAGGTGTTCGTATAGCGTGTAATGTGAAAACGTTAGGTTATCCGTCTCGGTAAATGAGTTACTAGTTTGGAAACGCGAAAGCTCTCCAGACGAGGCAATCAACCTGGAAGAGGATTGCGGCCAGAGTAAAGGGCGATCCCCCTTTGAAGTCTTAACAGGCGCATGCACGATAGTACGAGCTTCTTCTTAGTGACTTAGGAGTTGCTTCTGTAGGCAGGGCGCTTACGGCGAAACTAGTTACGCAAATGTTAACTGCTATGCTCCACTAAGTCAAACGCAGAAACTTCGGTACAAAGTAGCAATGGAAGTGGGGTCGTATAATATCGGCGTATGTCACTGCCCGGTGTATCCTTCGCGTGGGAAGGCGCCGAGAGCGGGAAGTCAAGTTTGTAACATTAGACGAAGCGAGCGGCCTATCATAAAGGACGCCGCCGCACACGCCTATAAACTTAACGCATCTCGCGCCTCGCTGACCCTGAGAAGCTCATATTCCTCCATTTATCACGCAGGAATGTCGTCATCACCACCATTACCTTTCCCAGGACAACTTGGATTGCCGAGAACGTTCTAGAAGGCACCTACCTCAAGTATAAATACCACGCGCGCGGCCTCTGAGGAGTAAGTGAATAAGAGCCGAGAGTTTGGCGTCTCTTCCGACCTTAAGCGACAGTTGGGCGACGCCGGAGCGGCGAGGGACGACTGCAGCGATCTGCGAGAGTGCGTCGGCGAGCTTGTGTGTGCAGTGAAGAGTGGGACTGATCTGCGGGACTGTGGACTGGATGCGTCAGTGAAAAGACATTCGGGACGATGGAAATAAAGACAGTTTTGACAAAACGTATGGAAATAATTGGAGCAGTTTAAGGGACATTTGCAAGAGTAAAGACTGTGATAAATAGATAATTGAAATGGATATATCATTCTTACTGAGTGCAATATTTAATTACTAAGAGTTAATTGGGCGCTCAGACTGGTAAAAAAACAGATGTTTGACTGCTTTTAGCATTGATAATAAGTATAATTATTGAATTTAGTTATTTTATTTATATTAAGACCTCCATCCCTCACGAACTCGGATATGCCCCTCAGGCGTCCCATGTAACAATCTCATTCGCATGCTGGGGTGGTTGGGTTCTGAGAGAATGCCCACCCGCACGAAGGGTGAGTGAAGTACAGTGAAGAGATTTGAGCGGCTCTTAATACCGGGGTCTTGAGAGCCGATGAGGGTGAAGTGAGGCAAGCACGGAGCAACGCCGGAATGCAAAAAAAAAATTAAATTAAATTAACTTTATTGGTCAATATTTTTGCAAGTACACTTAACGTGAATTTTTTATATGTTACCTATCCACGTCGTTATATAAAGGAACTCACTTATGAAACCGTCGATCGTACGTATATAAGCAACATCAGAACTGCAAATGAAACGCTGGAGTTACACTTGTAAATATTGTGACACGGAATTAAAAAGGAGCGGGCATAATAAATGACCCGGCTTTATGTAAACATTTACGAATTGCAAGATTTGAACTCTACCTTTTTCTCTGCGCATGTCTTTGTAGATGTATAATGCTTTTTTTATTTTTATGTACTTAAGTACAAAAAAAAAAAGATATATTAAAAATCTAAGCTGTACTACTCGAATTCCGGAACGCAACTTTCTACAGAATAAATAAACAGTTTATATTGCCGTTCAGTGTCTGCCACCAGCTCCCTAGTGGGACGTAGACAAAGAGTATTCTGTATGAAGCATATACACTGAAGAGCCAAAAAAACTGGTATAGGCGTGCGTATGCAAATAACAGAGGTATGGAACCAATCAGAGTAACGCGATGCGGTCGGCAGCTAGATCGGTTACTGCTGCTACAATGGCAGGTTATCAAGATCTAAGTGAGTTTGAACGTGGTGTTATAGTCGGCGCACGAGAGATGGGACATGTCATCTCCGAGGTAGCGATAACATTTGGATGTTCGCGTACGACCATTTCACGAGTGCACCGTGGATATCGGGAATCCGGCAAAACATCACATCTTCGACATCGCTGCGGCCGGATAAAGATCGTTAAAAGAACGGGACAAACGACGAGTGACGAGAATCATTAAACGTGACAGACGTGCAACCCTTTCTCAAATTGGCGCAGATTGGATTTGTGGACTGCCCTGCAGGATTCATGGTGTGAA
>NQII01003113.1:146744-175792 GCA_002778355.1 Clitarchus hookeri | reverse complement strand
GAACCAATCACGCTACTCCCCCCCCCCACCTGAGTGACGCGCAAGCATTACTCTGGTTAAACCAGCGCCAATTAAAGAAAGATGACCCGCCCCCTCTCTACTAGCACTTTCCCTACCTACTAATAAAGAGCATGGTTCCTATCCATCTGTCTCCTGTAGAATTTTTCTGGTAAATCTGATAATGCATGCAACAATTTTTTATTTATTTCCTGTCGAAAGGGTTTTTAAGGTGACTATGCCGGTTTTTTCCCTTTCTCTTCTTAGTATAGTAGTTTAGCTATAAGTACACTTAGGGAGGTTCTCATGGCCACAATCTGGCCATGGCAGCCCAATCCCTCTTAGCCGCGATGCACGTCTCCTTGCATTATTCTCCCTTCCTTGTAGGTGTATGGGACTTAGCCCTGAGACGCAATAAACTCCCATCCCTACCGCGGGCTCACGTAACACTTAGTTTTAGAGTGAGGTTAGAAAAAAAATCACAAGGGGTGTTTGAATGACAGGCGGGCGATAATCCAAGACGCGCATTTCTTGTTACGAAAAGCGTGCCGCCACGATAATCCCTTTACGGCGCGCGCTTATGACCTTCAGCAGATTGAATCTCAACGTTTATCTTTAAAATTTTCTGGTGGTTTACAGCCCTGGTTTCTCTCAGCGTGACTCGGGGTGCGTCGAACTTTACAGGTCAAGGGCTAGCGAGTGTAAAATTGCAATGGACCTCCAAGCCGGCAGTTGATGAGTGGATGTATGGCTAGAGTTTCAACGATAGACGACGAGCGAGAAGAGAAATGAAGCGGCGAGAGAAGCGAATAGTGCAGACTGGACAGTTTGACTGGATGCGCGAGTGAAAGACATTGCAAACGATGACCACAGACAAACTGAACGCGTGTTAATGATGAGTATGACTTAATTGACTGTAACCAAGCAGAGACTTTAAGAAGGACGTTAAACAGAGCTGAAAGAGACATTAAATATTGCTCTCACTGACAAATAAAAAGAGTAATAGTGGAGATAGATTTTTATTGCTGTAAATAATAGCTGTGTGAATAAATTAAAATAATATTTAGTTATTTTATTTTTATTAAGACCTCCACCCCTCACGAACTCATATACGCCATAAGGCGTCTTTTAACGGAACGGTGCAGAAAATTAAAAGTGATGAATGGTCGAGAAGTCACATTTTATCATTATTACCGTTTTCAGTTCTCAATTGTTTGTTCGAAATATTCAAAATTTGAATACAAATATTCGGATACGCCCCTGGTGATTTGTATCAGTATTAAAGTATTCAATGGCATTTTAACCTGCCACGTGTCCGGTTTGGTGATTTGTTTATTACTTTTTCTTATTCCAAAATCACAAAAACCATCAAAATTGTTCAAGCTAATTATGGGGAAACTAAGTATGCGCAATAAGTTTACTGTTATGACATCTAAATCATTTCTGTACCTGGAACAAATTTATTTTTCCACATCAATATAAAATAATGAGATCGTTAATTCAGCAAACCCTGATTCCAAAACATAATGGTGTTTCGTCACGTCCAAGTGATTACGAAGTGTTTAGAAATATAGGGATGAAAAACTGCTGTACCATGCCTCCTATAGGTCGTTCGCTTGTTTTAAGGCCTTTTTGACGATTCTTATCCTTTCGAAAATTGTTAACAAAAAAATGCCATGTGACTAATAAACACAATGTTCGCCATTCATAGCTAACAAAAGTTAACGGCTGAGGACACAGTAAAATATAATATTGTGGGTATTATTCCTACTGGCAGGGGCTTACAAAGTGTTCAATTAACCATGAATAGCATTTAGGGACACCCGATTTTCGTGAAAAAGAGTTCCACGCATGCTTGATTTTAATACTTTACGTTTACATAAGCAGTTTTATTTTTAGTAATTGCCGCGCGTTTTTGTCAGGAGACATTTTTTTACTCTAATGGCCTTTAGCGACAGGTGTTTTTCGCGGAAATATTTCAAGACCAGTTGTACTCCAAAACACTTCTGTTCATATGGACTTTCGTGGTTGGGTGATTTTAAATGTCAGTTGCCCCAAGTGTATGCCAGCGAATAGCGGACGTTCGAAATAGGAGTACTTTTTTTCTGATTGGGCCAGACAAATAAGAACATGTCTTCTCACGTAGACACGCGGCCAATAACCGAAGGATGTAGTGGTTGTGGACGTAGGATATTGAAGTCTAGCATGGCCATAAATATTTTCGCGAAAAACACCTGTCTCTACCTCTCATTAGGACCAGCGACTTTTCGCGTAAAAATCGGAGCACACAGTAGACTTCAACACAATATACACACCTCAGCTGTTGTTATACCTCCATTGGCTGTTGGTGCCGTGTCCGTCTTTGACCAAGCCACTCAGGTCTAAGTAACTCCTGCACTGAACCTTTCGTGATTCGTGCGCAGAATGTTAACACGGGCCAGAACATTGTTTAGCCAATCAAAGAAGCTGGACGACCCCTCGGTGATTTGGACTGTATCTTGTCTCCAAATATTTTCGCGAAATATCACTGCCCCTAGCTATAATCACTAAGTTACTCCGACATTTCACAAGATACCCAAGACGTATAACAAGTAGATCGATCAACGCCGATAATATATTTTAGTTAAAAGTGTTGTAAATTACCACAAGTCATGAAATCTTTCCGCGAAAATCGGATGTCCCTATGTGTAGAGAAATACCGGTGAGTGCAAGAACATGTTAGGCAGTCTTCGCTTGACCACAGATTAACTCTCCAGGACTTTAACCTCAACTCAAACTTGAACCAGATCATCATATCATCATATCTTCTCGGATATAGAAGAGGCCACGGTGGTTGAGTGGTTAGACTACTCGCCTCCCGCCACGGCGAACGGGGTTACGATTCGCGATGGAGTCTCTCCCAGATTTTCTCACGTGGGAAATAGTGCCGGACGATGCCGCTAGGTAGCGGGTTTTCTCGGGGATCTCCCGCTTCCCCCAACGCTGCTGCATTCTCACCTCGTTTCACGTCCATCGGCTGTTAAGACCTTGATGTTAAGAGCCATCCAAATCTCTTCTCGACTATAGGCGCTTGCAGTAGAATTCATTTTCATTAATGCAACGTGGATAGTTACAATATAAACTCTTCCGACGGCAGTGCTTAAAAAGCCGGGCATGCTGCAAGATTGGTCACGTTTAAGGTGAGGGGCCTGGGTGACGTAGTGGTTAGAGTGATTGCCTCCCACCAAGAGGAACTGCGTGCTTATTGAATTGTTGCGTTATTATTTCACACTGAAAATATCCGTGCTGTAACGGATTAAGTTGTTCATGTTAGTAATCCTAGTTAATAAGTTGAGTTAATCTTGTGCTGTATCATTAATATGCACACTGAACGATTAATGTAAAACATTGTTCAACTTGTACGCATTGCATGCGATGACAACTCTCTCGAATAAAACAAATTCACACTTCATATTTCTTTCAATAATTTGATGTAAAAATTAACATTTTTAATGCTTTGCTACACCCATCCTAACAAATACTAAGATGTACCAATTGAAAAATTTACAATATAAACTTATGCCGTGGGTTACCACTTGACATATATGAAACCGCCAAATAAACGGTAATGCATAAAAAAAAATAATTAAAATATGCATAAATTTCTTTATAGTCAACATTTTTAAAGATATATATGGCCTATTATTTAGTTATTACATTCACGTCACGCGATAGCCCACTGCATTAGTTTACATTATATATATATATATATTTTTTTTCAATTTTTACAATTTAATTAGTATTTGTTATTACAGCTGCAGCGAAACAGAAATATTATGGATTTAACATCAGATTATTAAGAAAATATAGGGCATATTTCTTTTATTAGAGGAAAATGGCATCGCATTCAATACGTACTCGTTGAACAATAATTAGGGACCCAGAAATTTCGCGTATTCATTTGGCATCAAGCCAAACTCCACAGTTCTTCGCGTACTCCAGCTTCAGTTAGTTGTTCATTGGCTGATGCTCCACTTTTATCCCAGACCAGGTAGCACATGATACAGTCGAGTTGTTCTTGCTGATAAAGTTATTGGCTCAAATTCGTCCAGGGCGTTGCCAACAAACTGTGATCCAATGGAAAATAATGTCAAATGTACATGTGTTTGAAGTCCAGCTTGTTCTCAAATGAATTCGCGTGATTTTCGGGTCTCTAACAATAATTTGTAAAAAAAAAAAATGTATATAATAATAATAATAATAATTATTGTTTATTTTAGAAGTGAATACGTCTTTATATTTGCAACCATAGCGGGCAATCCAGAAAATCTAATGATAACAAAATCGGGGGATACAGTTTGGCATTGCAACTCCGAATCTATCATACACATCTAAAATTCAATTACACCACTCGATTGCCAAAGCATTAAAGAATTTGTTACGTTGAGTGAGGACTGCGAAGGGTCGCGCGCGGCGGGGGAGGGGGGGGTGCCGCCATTTTGAGTTCGTTTCGCCGCGTCTCGTAATTTCCGCGTAGTATAACTGTTGACGCGGAGTAGCTACGACGCTCGTTTAAGTTTTAATCGACAGCTCTTGTCGAGATAAATCGATTGAGTGTATAAAACATTTGTGTGGCGTGGTTATGGTGAAATTGTATGAAGTTAAAGTAAAAAAAAAATTGAAAACTTAACACAATGTAGGCCTATACTCGTCAAAAAGCCAAGTAGAAATATAAAAATCGTATACGGTTGGAAAGAGCATATCAAGAGAAATCCAGCGATACCCATGAAACCCCATATGATCGAGTGAAGCGATGCCGGAACGTAAAACATTACCTGTTAACGTAGACGTATTCACGCAAAAAAAAAACGGCCGTGTCCCCGACACAGCCACACCCCAATTTTTTTTTTGTACTTGACGCTCTTACGTACCCTTTGCTGGAAGCCTTAGATACGATTCTGAACCCAATGCAAGGTCTGCGAGACCCCTTTTGCAACCCCCTCGCCACTTTACTGCGTATACGAGGACGCCGTCTTCGACGTGCTTTAATACGGACGGTGGGAAGAAAAAAAAACAAAAAACTACACCGCAGCCTTCAGCGAAAATTACCATGCCAAAGCTCTGTAATCAACTCTGCCCTCGGCGTCTCCGCACTCTGGCGCAATATCCGATGAAACGCGGTGACCTTGAATCGCGTTGATAATGACACCATTTCTTTTTTTTTTTGCGTGTTTATCGCTCGCGCATATCTCTGTCGTATATTCTTGCCCCCTCCCCCCTCCTTTACGATCGACCTTACTGATTTTCAGTGTTCGGATTTCGGAATCCTCGCTGTAGCACTGAGTTTACGTCGTGCTACAAGGCCCGCTCTACGATGCACGGACACGTGAATAAACGGACTCGGAAACGCAAGCGGAACAAACGGACGACTTGGGATGATGAATTTTTTTAACTATTCTAAGATACGAGGAAACGTACAGTCTTGTAATTTGGAGAAATCAAAAATAGTCAGCTGTTGCAAATTTACTGATATAGGTTTCATAACATACACGTCTCGTTGTGTATATATCTACAGTGTTTAACACCGCGTAAATACTACTGCGAAAACGACGTACACTTATTTATTGAAACAAAAATAATGGTCGCCACGGTAAAAAAAAAAACCTAAGCACTAGTTGCCGTGTGTACCACGGTGACAGCGAAAACGGATAACCAACCAGATACTCGATTCCCATTGGCTGCACGGATTCACGGACACGGAAGAGTTGGGAGTTGCCAAGCTTCCTTACGTGTATCCGTAGGTTATCCGCGTTTTTAAAAGGTGCAAATATATTAGCGGTTATTGTTCAGAATAATGCTTTGCTTAGTGTTTTAGCTTATCATTTTAAAAACAAAAAAACTTGTGAATCTTGAAATAATTAACAGTGTTGTGTTGCTGAATTACGATTATTAAATCCCCCCCCCCCTCCTCTTTGTCTCCCCAAATACACACACTGGAAAGGGCTAGGCACATTTTATAATTCTTGTTCTTAGTTCATAAATATTAATTTGTTTACAGTAATCTTTGCCATTCCAATTTATAGTTCAAACGGAGTGTGTTACGTGTCCGCTTCCGTGATCCGTATCCGTGTCATTGTGGGACGTGCCTAATAAGCGAAGTACTGAGCAGTGCTGCCAACAATTGTTTTTGCCATCACCCTATGGGCGGTAAAATTTCCCCCACCTTTTATACAAAAGTACCTATAATCAATTAAAATGCACGTAAGATAAGTCTGGAAGCATAAAAATGCACAACACATAACAATACAACTCAATAATATACTTCAGCACTCATTTTTAAGCATTCTTCGCTGATAGTTTACATACCGGAGCTTCGGAAACTCAATGCTCAAACACCAGACATAGTTTCTTTGGGCCAATCGTAATACGAAAGCCCTTTGCAAGTATATCCGGGAAAGCATATTTATATACTTGAATTGTATTAAAAGTTGCGGCGTACAACACCTGGAGAACTAGGCTGTGCGATCATGCGTGTAGCGCAAGTTGCATAGGAAGTAGGGGTGCGAAACTAAATAACTACACCCGCAGCGTTACGCGCCTAATTTATATGCAACTTGTCGGTCACGCATGCTCGCACCGCCTTGTTCTCCAGGCGCCGTACGCCCCCCTTTGAGCACAATTATTTGAAATAAAAATACGTTTCCGGATATATGCGTATAGGGCCTTCGTGTTACTATTGGTACCAAAAAAATTATGTCTGTAGTTTGGGCAGAGAGTTTCCGAACACTCTGTATGACACGAAAATTTATTACGTTTTCATAAAGTCGTGCATTGCAATGTTGAAGGGTGTAATATGTTGCTGGCATGCCTACATCGCATGTTCTGTAATATTCTTCACGTGCTTTGAGGAAATAATTTATCACATAAAGATAATCAAGGAGTTCTCAGCCCATAGTTTAAATATTATTAAGATGTCCCTACATTCTCCTTGAAAATTTTGATCTCTCCCTACGTCTCTACAGCAAATCAAATGTCATAAAACAAATCCCTACACGTAGGGACATATCCCTACGGTTGGCAACGCTAGTACTTAGGTCTTCTGCGGTGGTTTTTAACAGGTTCACACTCAGTGCTGCCAGTGGTCTGGGTTTAGAAACCCACACTTCAGATCAGGAATGTCCCATTTAACTGTAAAATGTCACACAGTTTACAATCTTACAATGATGCCGGCCTCTGTGGTATAGAGGTCAGTTAAATTTTTTTCCTATATCAGTAGTGTAAAGGCAATTACCACAACGTATACTTTGTACTGCACTTTCTGATCCACTCAGTTCGGCCATCCCTCGAACAAATCATTATTAGAGAGTTCAATGACCTGCAAGCTAGACTCTACAGTCTTATGTACAAATATGCCGATATAAACTGCACATTGGTTGTCTGCGGTCACAGTGGAAGGCGACGATTAGGCCAGCGCTACCCAGGAGGTGTGAAACACTGTGTGGACCAATGGCTGAAGTTTTATTAACACACGTGTTTCGAATTCTAGCTTGTCCCCAAATGAATCCGCGAATTTGTCTGGTCTCTAATCATTATTAAACTTTAGGACGGCTAAGCTAATAAATTTATTTTAATAACTGCCAGTCCTTTTTAAAACACAAGTTTTCCAGGCATTCTATACTGAAACTCAACCGTACAACACAAGAATTGAACACAGGCTGTTTTCCCAAGGATGTCGCCACATCTGCCTGGTGGTTCTGGTAATTTACATGTATTGCACAGCATTAAAATGTCACGAATGAACATAAAAGAGCAACTTAAAACTAGCCAATAAGCGTCTTCAAACGAAAAACAGAAAATACGTTTTTTTTTAAATGCAAGTGTTTGAAACGTGGCGTTTAATTTGTGAATATGATGTTATTAAAATGTACCGTATCATGTATATTTAAAACATAAAATCCCTTTGTCCCATTCCTAGTGACAGGCAAAATTCACGTTTTTTATTTGGTACCACGCTGGGCTTCAATGTCCTATATCCACCCGAGTGAAATTCGTGATTCCATTGGCTACTGGCAGCTATGCAGCTTCATTATGCTGTGCTGATTGGTTGTTCAGCTGTCCGGCTTTGACTATTGGCTAAATGCGTTTCTTAGGACCTGCCCCACAAGTTGTCCGCCGATGACTGAAGAGAAACGAGCATTCGTCTAAAAGTTTAATTTTCAATCACAAAAAAAAGTGCTAATTTTGCCCGTCCCTACCCTATTCCAATTTTGTTCCCCGCCGGAGAAAATCCCACGAAAAGGAATAAACCCTACGACCTGGCAACACTGCACGCAGCGATCTCGCGATAGCAGTTGCGAATCCTCTCCCTGGAGGCCTGTGGTAAACACGGCCGGCTATTATTACCCCAGCGCCCTACGGCTGCGAGGTTGCCGATATTAGCTCCCCCCGGGATAATCTGCTTCATATTACAGCCGTCGCAATCATTCCAGCCTGAACGCAGCATCTCGCCTGCTCCGAGGGATATGCGACGCCGCGCTAGCATCTGCCATCGCCGGTATTTCAATACAACACAGAGGTGACTTCAGATCTCCGATTTTAGACCCGGCGTACACAAGTGCGTGCATGACGCAAGTGTAGGTAATTCGTGGTCTGTACCAGACCCTGCGAAGCTCAATGACTAGAGACCTGAAAAATTCGCGAGTTCAACGACCTGCAGGCTGAACTCCACTCTCTTATGCACAAATATGCAGATGTCAACTGCACGTTGGTTGTCTGCTGTCACAGTGGAAGGTGACGATTGGGCCAGCGTTCTCCAGGAGGTGTCGAACATCGTGTGGTCCAACGGCTGAAGTTATGTAAACACACGTGTTTTGAATTCTAGCTTGTCCCAAAATGAACCAGCGAATTTTTCAGGTCTCTATCAACGACCGATGATCTTAAATTGCGAGTATACGATTCGAAAAATCACCCGACTGGCAAAGGCATGATTGGTTCGTGTTATTGCAGCCGAACATCCCCTACAGCTGATCGGGCGCGACAACGGAACACACGAAAACCGTAAATTAAAGTGGGTTAGAACGGGCTGTCGTAGGGGCACGGGTTTTTTTTTTTTTTTTTCGCGAAAGGACTTCAGGAAAAGTTGTGTTCCAATGCACTTTAGTTCGGAACCACTTTCGTTATAGGATCATTTGAATGTTATCACGCGTCTTATCTGTTTGCCCGGTGTTACGAACTAAGCTTTTCAGTTAGCTCTTACTTGAAAGTATTTAGGGACGTAGCTCAATAATGACTCATGATTCGGTAGAACACAACACTATAAAATGAGGTTTTACTACACGAAGATTATACAGTTGGTATTTAAATGACTATTGATCGGGGGTGCTTTAAATTGAATACCAAGACGAGTATTTCATAACATTATGATTCACGCCATTTTAATTAAACCTAACTGGAAAGTCATCACCTTGTGATAGCCGGAGGCTGATTCTGCGAGACGGTTAACGACGGCCGGACACACCCATCTTCCTGGTCTACTTCGCTGGTCGGGTCGCCCAAAGGACTAAAGACGAAAGACGCTCGTTCCGGGTGTTACGCCGGCCTATATAAAGCGCGTGGTTCTGCGGCCCCGCTCAGTGACCGGTGGAGGGGATTTCTGCAACTGTCTTCTTTCGCAAGGATCGACGGCAAATGGTGGCGTTTCAATCCCTCTCGTTTCCAGGTTTAATGTTTGAAGGTGTGATCAGGCAAGCCGTTCAGCTAAGGCCTGATCACACCTTAACACCGCGAATTCACGGAACGGTCGGTATCCGACGAACGTAATTCTGATTTCCTCGCTCGTGTGACAGGCTGTCTTCGCGCCAAGACAAGCGGCCGGTTGTCAAATGAAGACTGCAGGTGTGCATACAGGATAGTTAAGTCTAGCCTACGGGTAAATCTCATCGTGAGACACACGTGACGCTAGTTAAACGTGTACATGCTTAACTTGTCAAGAGCGATTGGATTATTTCTTAAAACCTTGTCATCTTATTTGCAAAGAAAAAGAAGTCACGCGTGTATGTGGTTATAGTCTGTTCACGGTAAAGTGATCACTTTCGAGACACCAGTTACTTTTTCCTTTCAGCCATTTGGAATCATTTAACCACCTTTTCAAATAAATATTGCCAGGTGAGTAATAAACACAGTGTGTATATTCCACCAAACTCTGAAGTTAACGTCTTAGGCTACAATAAAAAATATACATTTACTATTACTCCAAATTGGGTAGGGGGGGGGGGCTTTCAAATGTTCTCACTTTACCTTGAATAACCTATACCACCGGGCATCCTCCGTTATTTTACCCGCCGGCGCACTTCAGGCGAGGAAAAGAAGTACCTTCAACCAGTAACAATAACGAACGACGGAGGAAGAAATCCCGATTCCCCAGGCGTGTCCAGTGGAAACCATGTTAAAAGCAAAGCATACTTCGCGTTCGCTGAAGTAAGACGCCAGGCGACGGTATTGCTATTCCGAACACGAGAGGTAAATTTTTTCCCCCTCTCCTTTCTCTCTTTCTCTTTCTCTTGCTAGGTAATTGGGGAATGACACTATGCAATCATAAGCAGGATACTTTTGAAACCGGCCATTACTTCAACGTATGTTATTTAGTTGCCTTTTTTTTTTTTTTTTACTTCTCAGGAAAGTTTTCATGCCCAAATATATAATCTGTTTTTTTTTTTCAATTGTTTATTAACGTCTGTTGATATGAAAAAAAAGTTTAATTTATACTTGTACATACATCTTTCAATTTGTAACCTATGCATTACTTATGGTGCTATTCCCAGTGAAAGAAAGGATATGCACATTAGTTTTGCATGATATCCAGATTGCTAATTACATTTTTTCGCTGAGAAGGAAAACTTTTTTTAATGTGTCTCCAATCCGCGACTTGTGTGAAATTAAGTACACCAAGGTTGACAAGAACTTTTACGCTACACAGAAAACCTGGGGTTTTTTTTACAGTCAGGATATCTTAGTCGTCTGTAGTCCCGTGCGTTTTCCATCTGAAGTAGTATCAAAAATGGTTGTTATAATTAGTGTGGGGAAAATTAACCTCATCAACCATTATGCATTATTACTAGGGGCAGTGATATTTCGCAAAAATATTTCGAGACAGAATACCGTCCAAAGCACTGTAGAGTCGTCCAGCTTCTTTGATTGGCTAAGTAATGTTCTGGTCAGTGTTAACAGTTTGCGCACGAATCACGAAGGTTCAGTGTCGTAGTTACTTAGTCCTGAGTGGCTTGGTCAAAGACGGACACGGCACCAGCAGCCAATGGAGGTATAACAGCAGCTGAGGTGTGTGTATAGTATTGAAGTCTACAGTATGCTACGATTTTTACGCGAAAAGTCACTGGCCCTAATTATTACTTATCAGGTAGGGAAATCATTAGATTAGATAGGGCTCATTGACGTGTTATGCACGAAAGGTTTATCAGGGGACGGCCTACAAAATAACTTATGATCTAACTTAAATCAACACCCTTGCCATGCCTAGGATTCGAACCCACAACCTCTCGCACCCCAGACCGGCGGCGCACCAACCAACAGCGCCACGGGAGGTCGTCGGAAGGAAAATCACTTTCAGAATCAGCAGCGCCACTTATTTTTCGTGAAAAGATTTCAGGAATACTTGCACTCTTAACACTATACCTCGGATCCACTTTCGTGATTGGATCATTTTAACCGTCACGCTTTGCACGTGCTTGCGAGCGAATTACGGGCACTCCAGTGTCGGAGATACCTAGTTCCGATTGGCCCAGTCACGCAAGGAACTGCCTCTCGACAAATACACGTGGCCAATAACTAAAGACCTGAAAAATTCGCGAGTTCAATGACCCGAAGGCTAGACTCTACAGTCGTATGTACAAATATGCCGATATAAACTGTCCATTGGTTGTCTGCTGTCACAGTGGAAGGCTGTGATTGGACCAGCCTTCTCCAGGAGGTGTCTAACACCGAGTGGACCAATTACTAAAGTTATATAAACACACGTGTTTCGCATTCTAGCTGGTCCCAAAATGTATCCGCGAATTCTTCAGGTGTCTACCAATAGCCAAAGGGAAACTACGCGTATGCTATAGGACAGTGGAGTCTAGTATTCAAGTAAATCCCTTCACGAAAAACAGGTGGCCCTAAGAATCAGTTTCAGCTGGTAAATTTTCTGAACAGAAATTTAGATTATTCTTTAGACATGCGGCATAAATTTATCTTTATTAGCGTGTCACTTAAGTACAGGGTCACCGTTTGAGGTTAAGTTCAGGCTAGTCGCTGATAGTAAAGACTGCTCGCCACCTCGTGCGTAGAGGCGATGAGGTCCGCGGTGAGTGAGCAAGAGTCGACCTTACAGAGCTCACGCGTTTCGGTGCCACAATCGCGCAAAATACAGTAACTGTAGGCAGGCAGTACCCTTAATATCATCCAGCCGCGAAATTGGATACGAAATACGTCAACCCTTTGGAGTAAGCTCTCCATTAACCCAATCAAATCCAGTGTACACAGTTGTGTGTGTACATTACGCACGTGTATGTAATTTTAGGACTGTACTGCACACTACGAAGTTCAATGACCAAATGATCGTGCCTGTGGGTAAATGATTTGCACAACCGTTCATACTGATCTAGGTCACGATTGGTTCATATTAATATAGTCGAACATATAGCCTATAGATCATTGGCTGTGACAACGAAACAAGTGTTGAGTAGACATAAGTACACCATGCATCAATTTTTTTTGTTTGCAACACGTGAAACCTTAAATTAAATATGGGCCTGAAAGGGTTAAGTTTTAGTAGACAGATGGCGGAATTCGTTTCCGTTCTTCATCTAACATGATTAATAGTCTACAATCATCCTTCTGTACAGTTGTTCTGGCATCCTTCTGTACAGTTGTTCTGGCATCCTTCTGTACAGTTGTTCTGGCATCCTTCTGTACAGTTGTTCTGGCATCCTTCTGTACAGTTGTTCTGGCATCCTTCTGTACAGTTGTTCTGGCATCCTTCTGTACAGTTGTTCTGGCATCCTTCTGTACAGTTGTTCTGGCATCCTTCTGTACAGTTGTTCTGGCATCCTTCTGTACAGTTGTTCTGGCATCCTTCTGTACAGTTGTTCTGGCATCCTTCTGTACAGTTGTTCTGGCATCCTTCTGTACAGTTGTTCTGGCATCCTTCTGTACAGTTGTTCTGGCATCCAGACACGCTCCAGCTCATCCTAAATTTTGTACTGATTGGTTAACCCTTACAGACCCACTTTAATTTACGATTTCATGTGTTGCAAACAAACATTTTTAGGATCCGTAAATGTGCTTAAGTCGAAAAAACACTTGTTACGTGGTCACATCCAATAAACTGTAGGACATATGTTCGGCTACATCTGTATGCACCAATAATGACCTAGACCAGTACGACGGTTAATCATTTACCCATAGGTAAGATCATTGGGCACGGAACTTCGCAGTATGCAGTTCAGGACAAAAATTACCTACCCCTGCGTAATGTACATAGTTGTGTACACCGGGCCTGAATGGATTAAACTCGGATCTTTAACGGGGCCAACCAAGCATTCCAACCCGAATATCATCAAACAACGATGCAACTGACTTCGCTTTACGTACAGGAGAATTCCAATGTTGATGCAGGCAAAAGCCCTTTCCAAACCCTTGCCACGGTGCGATAAGTGTTTTATATTGTCCAAAAAATCTTGGTATTGTGCATGCCGTAATTCATAAATCCATTGACCCGATCCCGTGGGATGCATGGTTTTTGTCCAAAATGTCTTGGCACATGCTCTAGTTCATCGGTTCAGAGGTCCAAGACCTGCAGAAACAATCACAGATCCGTACACGACGACACGAACTTCACTGACGACACAACAGCCTCAGGTGTATGCCGTTCGCCAGGCATCTGGAACAAGCAGCGCACACTGCGCCAGAGACGGGCCCGAGAGGTGCATGTCAGTTTTTGAATTGTTGAGAATGTAGAAGGGGAAAAATTCCTCCTTAATATATTCACTCATATTTTTACATTTTATCATATTAGCTTTTTAAGTATGTTTTTTATAATTCTATGTATCATTTTTACTGCTTTTAATCTCCATTTCAGTTACTTTGGTACCTGATACGGCATTTTTAATTCCTGGTTCAGGGATAACTCTCTTTATCATACCTAGGACTTAACAGGTACTAGATATTTCAAAAATCAAATCACAAAATTGTATAATGGATACAAAAATAGCAAGGAACATTATTGAAAACAAAGGGTATTTAAAAAACAAATCAGAAAAATCGTATAATGGAAACAAAAATTTTCTTTCGCCGTGTTGGGAATGAGCGCAGGAATGCAGAAGTTAAGGCCGCTGTCTACCTGGAACTTTTTCCCACGTTTAGGCCGAGAAGCGCGGGAGCGATAAGGGCGACACTGCCACGCGCATCAAGTACGCCATCGCCGCTAAGCGCAAGGCTCTGAACTGGCGTGCAGTGTTCTCGTCGTGCTGCGTGTACCTATGGGACTTTCAGCGGTGACCATATTATTTTATTAGTGGGAAGTCTTTAGGAAGGTTCAGTGCAGGTGCCTATAGTAGTTTTGTATGTATCTGATGCGTGCATTTTGAGCTACAGCGCCTTGGAAAGGCCGTTTTTAGCGGTTTTGGAGTACTCTGAATTGATGTTTCTAACGTACGTGATATTTTGAAAGTACTTAACAGCTCTCGTCTGAAGCGTGTGTTCTTCTCGTAGATCAGCACGTTGGACGCACGCTTAATAGTTTCGTTGAACAACGTGTATTTCGAACACTCTGCAACGCAGTTCAAGCGCCAGGTAGACGGGGGCCTTAAAGGGAAAATAATCCATAAGTGGGAAATTCCCCGGCTCCCCCCTCCTATCCAGTTCGAAACCGAGATCGTTCGGAAGGACCTGGGCTCAAATCCTGGTCATGCCGGGTTTGTTCCTTGCTGCAGGACTTGGTCGATTCCTGCTTTCCCGAGCAACTTGCTCCGTCTCTAACGACCTCGCTGTCGGCGAGACGTTCAGCCGTGCCTACCTCCAGTTCTAACACCGGAGTATGTTTCTCCTCGAGTCAGCAGACTCCCGCCAGAGGCTAAGTCCTGCACTCGTCACACGCTAGTCACCCAACTCCACTTACTTGCACACCTGCACTGGTAGCATATTAGTGGCATAGTGGTTCCATATTAGTCTAGGAACTCTTGTTCGTATTCATCTAGGTAAGCTTCAATCAAAAGAATGCCTTATATTTTAGGGAGCCGTTGAGACACATCGCTAGATCTAAATCGCTCGCATTAAACAACTTTAATTTGTAAATAAAAAAAAATTTCATAAACGTATCTCTGTTTTCTCGCTAGCGCCCACGAAAATTGTTGGTCTCTCGCCTTTCATTAGTCCGGCTTGAAGGTGCACGAAAGCTGCTTGTTCTCGGGAAAACCGATAGCGGGTTGTCTAGTTGGGAGGAGCAGACATCTATCGAAACGCTGTTAACAGTTCTACCTTATACCCGTCACAGCCTGGGTCTCTCCACTGGCACGCCGTGAAGTGAAAAGAAGGCCAGGACAGTACATGATCACTCACTTCGAAAATTTATAAGACAGAATGTAAGATGACCCAGAATAGCGTATCGGCTGTGAGGGTGTGAGCTAGATCTTTGAAAGTCCCTGTCAAACAGAAAAATGTTTGCCTTCAAATATACCTGACAAATATAAGACCATCACATTTTTTTTACATCCAACCTATTGATTAAATAATCTGGAATGTGTTCGAAAATGTGTCAGAGTGTGAATTATTTTTATTGGGAGGATCCAGTTTGAATTTTATTCAAAAATTATTTTCAAAGAGAGAGATACTGCTGTTGTGTTTCCATGCATGCCATTATACCTACATGAAGAAATGTAAGGAATATGATTTAGACTCCTTTCTATATAGAATTTAAATTTTATTTATCAGATATATTTCTTGCACAATTGAATGCCTCTAGGATCCAATTGCACGCATGCCAAAAAATGCTTATATATATAAATTAAATATCCTCATAACCTCGCTTCGTTCCCAGAAATTGCTCAGTGTTTTAAAGTTTCGTGAAGTCGGAAACAGTCGTTTTACCATGCACAGTTTTGATTGGCCGAGCCCGTCAGAGAAAAAATAAATTTTAGTTCTGATCCAGTATTTAAAAATGTTTAATGGGAACTACAGCCATTCAACTTTCCTAGGGTAACATGGCGACGATAGTGACAGTCCGGTGACGTCATAACCATTCAACTTTCTTTGACCAACTTTATCTGAAGCAGTTTGACGGAAAAAAACTGACAATGTGACATGGCCTTAAGGAGCTCGCCTACACACCATTCACTTGAACTGCGTTGCAGCATATTTGGAAGACACTATTTTTTTTACGAAACTATTAAACGTGTCCCCGATATGTTTATCCGCGAAACGAAAATATACCCCAGACGAGGACTTAATAGTAGTTCCAAGATGTCACGTGAGCTATAAATATTATTTTGGAGACCTGCAACATCGTTTGTCTTAAAACATACTACGAGTAAAACTACGATGGTAGCGAGCTCGCATTCGACGCGTCAATGTGAAGGGGGGAGGGTTTGATGTTTCCTTTATGGTGCGCCACCCCATTGGCACCTAGCTGTTCGCTGATACCTGAATGAGACGTTGCCGCAACGCTGGATTGGTCGAGGAGCAGCTGGTGACCAGGCTCTTCATCACTGGCCCCCAAGAAGCCCGGATCATACCCCGTGCGATTTTTTTCTATGGGGGTACATAAAGGATCAAGTGTTTCGTACACCATTGCCGGCTAACATTGATGACCTCAAAACGAGAATTACGGACGCCATCCAAACCGTAACACCGGACATGCTGACAAGAGTGTGGAAAGTGTTTGATTATCGCGTAGATGTCGCTCGGGCCGCTCGTGGTGGTCACATTGAACATTTATGAATGTATGGTAAACAAACTTCACAATTCGAAGGTTCATTCGATTGGTCAATCAAGGTTGTAGGTTGTTTGATTTATATATTATAAACCTTCAAAGTTGGGGTATTATTTTATACTCATCCTGTATAACTTTGCCAAGGACTTTCCACCAATAAAATGGTAGGCTCACCGCCGAAAGTCCCATACGTATAGTTGAGTTCAAATGAGAAAATAATGTTCGACCAGCTTTGAGAGAGGGAACGCAGCGGAGGCAGTGTAGGGGAGGGCTCTCCCGAACGCTCACTGCTGGAGGGAGGGAAATCACGCCACACTGCTGGCGCTATACCGGCCAAACTGCTAAAATCGCTCACTAGTACTGCGCTGTACACATACAGCGCTACGCGACTTACGTTTTTTTCGACAGGTGATATGTACGCGAACGCGGAGAAGCTCTCGCGCAACCGCACTCGACCGCTGTCACCGCTGAACTGAATGACCTCACCCCTTCGTGCAGCGGCAATGGAATCTCCGCGACTCGACCGACGTGCTTTGGACATCTGTGCACTATTTTCTCATTCTGATTTTTTTATGTAGCCCATTCGCGGTTTCTTCACACTTTTCAAATCAAACCTTTGAAAAATCAACCCGTAAATGACCTTTTTTAGTCGTTTCCTAACTAGTCATGTATCACAACCATTTTATACGTCTGTTAAGATAAAATTACCTTATTTATAAATTGAAACTTTACTGATATTGATCTGTAAATTATAATATTTTATCATTAATATTAATCAAACAGGGAGAAAATAGAAGCGTTGGCAATACTTTGTAAGAAATAGTGTTGTACTCAGTGTGCACGAATGCGGTGCAATGTTCCTTTGGTGTGATTTCCTGGACTCAGTTAAGCTTTGCTTGCATGAGGCGGAGGAATATTCTGGAAGTAGAACTTCAGCACAGCTTCAGGAATGTTGGAGATAACCGCGAATGGACTATATGGGGAACACTACGAGAACACTGCACACTGTAGAGGCCTTCCAGATAAAGGCCAGCGACAGTATTTAAGCGCGACGCGCCTCCGAGCCGGGAGAGTTTACGAGTGTTAGGAGTTCCTGCGATTGTGTGGCCTTCGAGCGATAGACGACGAGCCAGAAGAGCAACGAGTGGCGACGGAAGTGACCAGCGGGAGTAAAACTCGCGACTGCGAGCACCGGCGCAGTGGAAAGTGCAACTGGCATGTTGGAGTATTGAACTGGACGCGTGAGTGAAAGACATTTCAAACGATGGCAACATACAGACAGAACATGCGCTAATGATGAGTGCGAGTTTATTTACTTTAACCAAACAGAGACCTAGAGAGGGAATTAGATTAGCGCTGATATTGACATTAAATATTGGGCTCGCTGTGAAATAAAGAGAGTAATAACGGAGTTAGATAATTTAATGCTGTAAATAATAACTGTGTGAATAAATTGAAATGAAAGTCAGTCCTTTTATTTTAACTAAGACCTCCATCCCATACGAACGGTGTCTCGTAACAATACAGGTGTTCCCATAAAATGTACTCGCCCATATAGCGGCCTTAATTCAGTGCTGCTAATTGCTTGTATTGTCCTGCCGTGACTCGTGTACTTTCATTTGATTCATGCGATTGTTAGAGACTAGAAAAATTCGCGGATTCATTTTGGGGACAAGCTAGAATTCATAACACGCGTTTTAATAAAACTTCAGCCATAGGTCCACACACAGTGTTTCACGCCTCCTGGGGAGCGCTCTCCCAATTGTCGCCTTCCACTGTGACAGCAGACGACCAATGTGCAGTTTATATCGCCATATTTGTACATAAAACTGTAGAGTCTAGCTTGCAGGTCATTGAACTCGCGAATTTTTCAGGTCTCTAGTGATTGTACTCTGAGCTAAGGGGCAGGGCGCTCGGCTCCCACCGCGGCGATCCGGGCTCGACCCCCGGCGGGTTCACTCCCGGATCTTCGCATGTGGGAATCGTGCTGGACGATGCCGCTTGCCAGCGGGCTTTCTCGGGGCACTCCCGTTTCCCCCGCTTTTGCATTCCAGCGCCGCTCCATTCTAGGGTCTCACTTCTGTCATGCCCGGGGATGACGGTCACCTACGGGTCCCAGCTGGAAAGACCGTCACTCGGAGGGTGTTGCCTTGTCCTGGGTGCACTCCCCACACGCCATTATTTTTTTTGTACTCTCAGCTAATTCATTCCCATCATTACACATGTACCTTTGTTACTAACAGAGAATCTATTGCCAAACCACAGGTGAGTACATTTTATTGGGATACACCCTGCATATCCAGGCAGGCTAAAACCTAAGTCCGTAGCAGCGTTTTCAACAGAGATTTCCATCAGACAAGCTGGTCTGGCGTAAGTACACAAAACTCGCATCACCGTATCGCCGGTGGATGGGTCACGGGGGGGACGGGGTGGGGAGAGACTGCATTCTTCCTCGCATGTTTTTGTCCCGTGGTGATTTCCCTACGGATAGTGCGCCCAACGTGCGTACAGGAGGGCTGGAGGTGGTGGGGATCCATACACAGGGATGGAAGCCGTCTACTCCTCTTGAGCAAACATAAGCTGGGATATTCAACGAGGTATCGACCTTAGAGTCCCGCACATCTCCTCCGTCGTTCCGCCGGCGCCTCGAGCGAAAACAAAAGCACAAGGTGAAAGAACGTTTTTACCCTTCAGACAGTGACGCCAGGTACGTACTCACAGAAAAAATTTTTTTTTCAGTAAATATATTTCTAGTCGACTGAACAACACTAAATAATACAGAAAATGTTTCGTGATATTAAAGGATCATATCTTGCAAATACATATTTTCTTCTCCACTTGAAAGCAAAGACGTGGGTTGCAATACGATCCGAGATCTTTTTCAACCCTTAATCTAAGACTGACAAGTTCAGTGCATTACTAGAGATCGAGTTGAGCACCATTATCAACTGCAGATGAATTTTGTTCAGAGACATGATCAAAGATTGGAGTATGAGTTACAATCATTTTTATATTACGTAAAAAAATATATATTTCACGTATTATGTATAAGCGGTTTTAATACTGATTTTACTATTAACAGTAGCTGAAAAAAGAAATAAGATTTCAGCTACTTGCATGATGTATCTAATGGCGATTTGTATTCAGTTTGCGAAATTGTTCTCGTTTTAACACGCACTTTCATCACTAAGTTTACGGTATTATTGTCTCTAAGTTAGGCAACAGCTATATCACTATATTTGATTATCCATGCACAGTGCCATGTTACGAAGATAAAGTAATTCAACTGTAATCAAGATGTGGGTCAAAATATCAGTCGACATTATTATTAATTTCTAATATATGTGCACGAAGTCAATCGTACATACTGGGAATGAAAAGGTTGAAGTGTCCGGGAAATAATTGTGAATATGAAATAATTAATTTTATTCTCTGTTTTTTTCACGCATATTAAGCGTTAACAATAATAAAATTTGCAAACATTTATTTCTATGATAATTTTACAATTTTACTTGACCGAAGTATGAATAAAGTGATCGGGCCCATGGCAATGTTAATTTTACATACGGCGGAAGAATACACAAACTGCATACAAGTAGATCAAAGCAGGGCTTTCAAAAGTGCTCAGTTTACCGTGGACAGCAAATGAACTCACGTAACTCTTTGAGAGAAAGTGTGTAATTTTGGATAGCTTAACTGCGTTAATGGTTTCAGATATTTTCCTTTATGTATACATAACATACTTATATTTAACTAGTATTTCTTCTCGCTTTACCGGGTTTTTATTCAGTATACAATGGCAAACAGTTACTTCTAGAAATTTGATCTGTTTTTGCAGTATTTTTAAACTTTATCTCATAATACGTAATAAACATTTTTTTTAATATTTCTGTTTCAGTTAGCACCTGTGAGCGTGGAATGCTATAGGTAGGGCCCGCGACTTTTCGCGTAAAAATCGGAGCACACAGTAGACTTCAATACTACATACACACCTCAGCTGTTCTTATACCTCCATTGGCTGCTGGTACCGTGTCCGTCTTTGACCAAGCCACTCGGGACTGAGTAACTCCGACATTGAACCTTCGTGATTCGTGTACAAACGGTTGACACGGGCCAGCACATTGTTTAGCCAATCAAAGAAGCTGGACGACCCTACAGTGCTTCAGACTGTATCTTATCTCGAAATTTTTTCGCGAAATATCACTGCCCCTACTAATAAGGTAGTGCATAATGTAAAATACATAACTATAAATATTTGTCGATGCTTTTTTTATTTTACTGCTGTTGGTTTTCAGTTATATTAGTTTATTTATTTTACTTCCGGATGTGCCTGTTAAGTTAATACCTCCATTTTGTGTATTTTGAATGAGCCGAAGGCAATGCGGTCTCGCCTTACCTTCTTCACAGGAAAAATAAGTGCAAAATGAATAAATAAATATTTCCAAGACGAGCACACACGAGCAAACCTTGAGATAATATTTGATTTAAACATTTCACTGCGTGTGTTATTATTGCGCTTGTTTGCGGTGTTCCGGTAAACACCACAAAGAGTAGCTCGAAAGAATAAATACGTTCTTATCTGTGAAAAGACATCCGTCTTCATTCATGACGTCTCTGAAGGTCGCACGTATCTCATTCCTAGGAACAAAATGTCAAGGTGTAACGCTACCTTGAGAAACTTCTCTTGTGAATAAGGAAGCCTTGTTCGGGGTTTGTTACACGGAAACGCTGGGTATTTCTTAAATTCTCAATGGGCGCCTGTGCGCGGATTATATATTTGTAACACTCTGTCAACAGTTTATGCCAGGCAGTTCATACAAACACTATCTGTACATCAGTTTAACGAAATTTAATGATTTCGAAAAGATCCTAGTGTAAGAAACCTGAAGAACCTTTCACTGCTTTTGTACAATTGCCGACAAATGTTGAAGACAATCAGATATAAACATTTCTAATTTCAGTCTTCGAAACTATTTCCTTGTAGATTGCCACAAATATAAAAATTCCAATTTTATCGCAAGGAAGAAAAACAATTAAATTAAGACCAGCAATTGTCACGTATTATTTTCCATGATGTACTCGTGCCGGAACGCAGAATGAATGCATATTTTAGGCCATGTAGGAAAAAAATTAATATTTAGAAAAATATCATTTTCGCTGTGTTAGTTATTAATTTTTTTCATTTCACGCAAGAAAACGTTACAGATAGTTTTATCAATAAAAATAAGTATTTTTTGCTTGTCCGTTAAAATAGACTTAAGTAGGCGCTAGTTAAGAAAATAAAAAACAAACATCATTCACTTCACAATATAAAAAAAATATTGCTTCTGTGCTTTTATAATAACTATTAACCCATTCTGACCCAGGATACACAACTGTGTACATTACGTAAGCACAGATAACTTTCAGGCTCTACTGCGAACTGCGAAGATAAATGACCAATGATCTTACCTGTGGGCAAATTATTCGCAAACAGTTTTAACCGGTATACGTCATAATTGGTCCATATAACTGTAGCCGAACATACAGCCTACATATCATTGGCTGTGACAACAAAACAAATGTTGTGTCGTAAGCACTGCATGGATAATACAATTTTTTTTGTTTGCAACAACTGAAACAGTAAATTAAAGTGGGTATGAAAAAGTTAAATACGTGTCTCGAACAGTGAAAGAGACTGTGACGCTAATATGCAAGTACCCATCGGTATGTTTTTGGAACCACTGTAATCATTTTGCTGGTGTGTAATTGGATAATTATATATTCTGGAAGGCGTAGAAAAATAGGCAGCATTGCCCAAGCTACATGTGCTTCTAGTAACTTCCTCGCCAAGCAGCAGTTAAAATAATACTCAAAACAAAATATTTTGTTGGGATAACCAAATATATATTTTTGGCACTGTGCAAACAAAATATTTTGTTGGCTGCTCTCTCAATGAATCCACCGATTGTCCGCGCGATGCTCTGGGAGTGAGTCTTGCGTGTCTGATTGGCTACTGCGTGCTGCGAGTAGGTTCCCTATTGGCCGAGGGCCGCGGTGGGGTAGTGGGGGAAGACTGCTCGCCTCCCACCAAGGCGAACCGGGTTCGATTCCCAGCGGGGCCGTTCCCCCGGATTCTCGCACGTGGGAATCGCGCCGGACGAATGCCGCTGGTCTGCGGGTTTTATCGGGGATCTCCCGCTTGTGTTTACCTGGAGGGCTGGGCCTGGGTGTCGGTAGAGTTAGCAGCAGCTGCCGTGGAACGCAAGCGTGCTGGCTCACCCCAGGTGCTTGTTTCGAAGGGTTGATGCTCACTAACGAAAGGTCGACGGTCTGGTCCACCTAGTAAGAGGACCCGTTTACAAAGCGGTTTCGCAGAGGAGGGATAGTCCTCGGGCCCCATCAAGGTGGCACGTGCAGATTCAACTCTGTATAATGCCGTTGACAGGTGAGGTGGAACCACCCTCGGGTGGAGAACGTCCACCCACTGCGGTTAGAAAGGGCGTTATCTCTTTCTATTGGGAGCATTCAACTGCTGCCAATTAGGAGCTCTGTTCAAGCTCCAAAATAGACATGTTCTGGAACAATGGCCTGGGTGGGTGCACCTCCACGTTATGATACCTGACGTGAATATGGCTGTAGTGACAATATAAATGTCTAGAAGTCGTGCATCCTGATGTGCATGCACTCTTAATATTAAAAGCTCTGAAGGGTGTCTCCTGTTATACCGTGTCGGATCAGGCGCAGGAAGGAGAGCTCTGGAGAACGCAATCGCTGTACTAGATCACAGAAAGCATGCCCCGTCCTTGCATTCCAGCGCTGCTCCGCATCGCTTCGCCCTCGTCGGCGCTCCCGACATGTCGCTGGCCAGTGAAGCCGTTTTGATGGCGCGTACGGCTGGAGAGATGAGAGACTTGGGCGGCTCTTAACAGCGAGGTCTTAAGAGCCGGTGACGGTGAAAGCGAGGTGAGTACGGAGCAGCGCCGGAATGCAAGAGCGGGTGAAACGGGAGATCCCCGATAAAAACCCGCAGACCAGCGGCATTCGTCCGGCACGATTTACACGTGCGAAAATCCGGGAGAGGCCCGGCTGGGGACTGAACACTGTTCGCCTTGGTGGGAGGCGAGCAGTTTAACCACTCAGCCACCGCGGCCCCTGTACGGCTGGAGCTCTCTCGGTACATTAGATATTTGATATGTTAACACGAGTAGTGCGTACTTGGGATTTAAAATAATCTGTGAATTGGAAAATATCCACGACAGGGTGCGCACGTTCATTTGCAAAATATCTTACGCAGATTCCACGTGAATATCGCAATGGAGTCTCGCTACCATCCTCTTCTCAGGCCGTGTTCCAATTGCTACTTTAAGCTTACGTGACCCGATTTGTTATACTAAAATGAATCCGTTTTTAGTAGTTTAGTAAGAAACGAAACTTACTAAAATACTGATTTGCCAAATCTCAAATCGCAACCATATTTATTTTAACCTAAGGCGAGAAAATATAGCTTTATATTATACACATACGCATATTTTGTTTTTTATGAATTCGTGAATTTGTATGTGCAATTAGCTACCTCAATGCATGGACTTTTAATACCAATGGCGCGTTATGTAGTGCAATACATTCAAATGTTAACATAACAAAAAAAATATTTTATACATACGTTTGTTATATGAATATTTATTTATGATAATAGTATCGAGAAAATTTGACGCTAAATAACGTGTGTTATGCAATATATAATTGCAGACAACTTTGCTATCTATAGGTAGGGGCAGTGATATTTCGCGAAAAGATTTCCAGACAAGATACAGCCCAAAGCACTGTAGGATCGTCCAGCTTCTTTGATTGGCTAAAAAATATTCTGGCCGGTGTTAACAGTTTGCGCACGCATCACGAAGGTTCAGTGTCGGAGTTACTTAGTCCTGAGTGGCTTGGTCAAAGACGGACACGGCACCAGCAGCCAATGGAGGTATAACAACAGCTGAGGTGTGTATACAGTATTGAAGTCTACTATGCGCTCCGATTTTTACGCGAAAAGTCACTGGCCCTATCTATAGGGTATTCACGGTGAAGTGAGCACTTGAAAGCCCTCTCGTTAGGAAATAATAGTCAATAAACATATTTTACTTTGCCCTTTGACGTTTCCTTCCGGGCGTGGTGGAATTATCACACTCTGTTTATTACTTACATTGCAATATTTATTTTGGAAGGTCATTAAAGGATAAATAATAGCTAAAAGAAAAAAAATAACTAGGGCCTCGAAAGTGCTCACTTTACCGTAAACAGCCTATACGCAGGTAGTACCATCGCGGTAAACGAGTGGTTATCGCCTGAGTTACAATTGGAACATGCTAAAATACCAATCACTAAATTACGAAATTGTTAGTTGGGACATGGTTTCAGACCGCTTGCACGCAGGCACAGACCTCCTTCGTCCCGGGAGGTATTTAATTCCGCTGGCATCTCGCCGCCTTCCGAGCAGGAAAATTCGTCCTCTTCTTTCGCGTAAATCCGTCTGCACTAACTGCGACGACATCTGGAGCCGAGCTAATGAGCTGTGAATTCCCTCGGGAAGCAAATTCACGTAATTTCACGGAGATATAGCGTTTTAATTCTGGGTCGTATAGCAGTCCCGGGAAGGGGGGGGGGGGGTTGAGTTCAACCCTCAGCTCTTAAAAATAAAAAAACACACGCACAGAATGCTTAAAGAATACGAAAGTCAAACCGCCGCTTGCACAGTTCATTCTATGTTATTCCCAACTTTTCTGAAGCCCTGCTTCAGATCTACTGCCAAGATATCCTTCCGCCTCGTGCAAACGAAGCTTAACTGAGTGTAGAGAGTTACACCAAAGGAACACTGCACCAAATACGTGAGCACTCAGGGTAAAACTATTTTCCATAAGAACTAGTTATTACTAGGAATTACCAACAAACCTTTTTTTCTCTATACAATTATTTATATAAATTAATAAAGAATTATTATTTTCTATAGACAGAATATAAGTAATAGTTCAATTTAACTAAAAATAATGTACCTTTATTTTAACAAAAATGTAAAAAACTCGTAATACGTGGCAATTTTAGGAAACAATCAAACACGTCATAAATATTTATTTTTCAAAGGTTTGATTTAAAAAGTATGAAGAAACCGCGAATAGTATATATCCGGGAAAGTTTTGTGTTTTNGGGGGGGGGGGATATTAAAATAAGTGCTGCCACGAGCGGTAATCGGGCCAAATGCTCAAAGTCTTGAAGACTCGTCCTATCTGGCGCATGATGTACGCTGCAGAGATTTGGTAGAAAATACGTGATTCATCAACTGTTGGATTTTTTTTGCAGTTTTGTCAAGACACGAAAAGAATTTCAGAAAATGCATCGTGCTCATATGCAAGTCTCAAGTTCTGATTTAAACTACAAAGAATTCTTCTTTAAACCTGGAAATAGCTAAAGTGTTCTAGCTGCTCAATATTTCATAAAGGAACTTCAGAGATGTCTTCAGATGCGCGTCATACTTTGATCGTCGCTAGCGTGTCGTAAACCTGTAGGTAGGGTTACGAAAATTTCGCGAATTCATTTCAAGACAAGATAGACGCGAAACACTTGTACACTGGAGTCTTCCTCGCGATTGGATCACAGTTCGTTATCAGACACGTGCAAAATTCGCGTTATTATTTGGCATCAGGCTAAACTTCACAGTACTCTCTGTACTGGAGCCGTCTTCGTTACTCAATTCGATGCTGCACAGATGCGAAGCCATGCCCTTTTCCAGAACGAACTACATGTGGTTGGGTCACACAATTGCGAAGTGTTCATTTATTGGCGCAGAGTTACCCAGGGCGTGTCAGGTAAAGTACGCCCCAATGATAAACGTATTGCTAAGGTACACGTGTTTAAAGCTTAGTGTGTCCCGAAATGATTACGCAAATTTCGCAGGTCTCTACCAATACGTACGGCCAGTGACTTTTCGCGTAAAAATCGGAGCACACAGTAGACTTCAATACTATATACACACCTCAGCTGTTGTTATACCTCCACTGGCTGCTGGTGCCGTGTCCGTCTGCGACCAAGCCACTCAGGACTAAGTAACTCCGACACTGAACCTTCGTTATTCGTGCGCAAACTGTTAACACGGGCCAGAACATTTGTTATTCAATCAAAGAAGCTGGACGGCCCAACAGTGCTTTGGATTGTATCTTGTCTCGAAATATTTTCACGAAATATCACTGCCCCTACCAATACGTTTTGTTTGTCGGAAAAATTTATTTCGTTAATATTGCAATTTTCTCCCGATAACAACAAAAAATGGTAACATCAACTGAGGCCAGTTCGTAGTCAAGGCTAGTTCCTAGTAAAAAAAAAAAATCAACTTCACAAGGCGAGGCCAGGGCAGGTTGTTAGCAAGCAGCACGGGATGACCTTCAAACGCTTTTTAACATTCATTCCACGTAGTTGAATCTCCTCGCAAATTGGACCTGATGTAGTATACCATTATTATATGCGATGGAACCCGATGGATTCAATTGCAGGTGCAATTTTTGTCTTTTTTAATTTTTACTCCTAAAGAAAACTGTGCAGGTAAGATCTAAACGTGCAGTTATGACCTATTTTCTTTCATTATTTTCTTTTTTTGGTGTACGCAACAGGACTAAAGTCAAAAGCGGAAAACCTAGATATAATATTCTTACCTTCATTGAGAAAAACACATCTTCCTAGAACACTTATTTACTGAGACGTGCATTTGAGCTCAAAATATAATGTTACACAGTCGCTATGTTATTAGGAAGTCCCTGAAATTAAACTTTAAAATCATCCTTTCAAATACAATTTCTGCCCGTATGTAAATACTAACTAGCGTATAGATAGTGACAGCCAATTACGAGATGTACGATCACGCCTTAACCATTTTTAACGATTTGAAGACTGCATATTAAGTATCGATAAATTTTTGCCGTTGTAAACAAAGCCCGTTGTTTTGTTAGTATTAACCAGGGGCTTACAAAAAAAAATACATCGCATCGAAACTATTTGGGGCCGCGGTGGTGTAGTGGTCATACTACTCTACTGTGTGCTCCGATTTTTACGCGAAAAGTCACTGGCCCTATCCATTACAGTTTAGGAAGTTTACCAGACATTTCTTTTACAGTGTGGTTTATATAGGACGTACGTTTCCTTCAATGGCAATGGAGAGGAAATATTGTGTCGCCATCAATTTCATGAAGGGTCGCAGCGAGAAACGTAAAATTATTAGGGCAGCGCCTGATGTGTTTATTGTTAAGATGAACACAATCGATTATTTATCATTTTACTTGGGATAGAATATTTGATTGGGGCACTGTGACCTTGATCGCAAGGGAAGGATACCACTCTTAACCTCGTCCCTGTCATGAAACAGCTGGCAGCAGTAACAGTGGATACTTCGGAAGAGAAACAAAACTCCTAACACATGGAGAAGAGGTACTGCTCACCGGATAACAATACTTTGTGTCTACAGGTTCAGATATAGAGAAACGCGGTATTTTACATTTTTACTATAGTTTACTTTTTTTTTTACATCTTCCCCAGGTTAAGTATCTCCTCTCCAAAATACTGTATTCTATTTGTTGTTCGCGTTGTTTCCGAGAACATACGCGTTCAGTGTTATCTCGAAGCTAAACGTGAAGGAATCCCCACATTTCCCAATAATCAAATGACAGGTGCACTGTAAACAATTTATTTATTTTTAAAAAGTAGTTCATTGCGAAACTAGCTGTAAAGATTATTCTGCAACACTACAAGTAAATTTAGATCGAAATTTCCGACACTATAATGGCCAACATTATAAACAATAAGCAATTTTTTATATTTCATAAAAAAAATGGGCTGTAAAGATGCAGAATTATTATTTGTAGTGAAGACAAGAAAATAGTAGGCAACTGGTTTCCGAAGAATTATTTATAAAACTTACAAAAATCTCTTGACGTAAGGTGTACTCCCGTAGCGTACGCTATTTCCAGCGTGTATTTCCTGAAAAGAATGGCTCTTTTCTGAAGCCAACGCCGTTCCTTTGAACCCCGCATCCAACATTGGTGAAAAGAAAAATGCGGGCTGAGAGATGTAAAAGTGTCCA
>NQII01003113.1:136458-146703 GCA_002778355.1 Clitarchus hookeri | reverse complement strand
TGTTCGGGGAAATGTTTCTACGGTTTCCGAGAGGCACGGAGATTGCAGCGCGCGCCCACTTTCTGCCAGAGGAAGAAGACAGATGAGAAGGAAAGACGGTCCCGGGGAATTTCACGTCGGACAACGCCAGGTAAACTTTTATTTTATTTTTTAAGATGGTCTTCAAAGGCCGTAGTCCAGTCATTTTATGAGAAAACGTAAACGATTTATGGACAAATTGCAAAATGTTCTATCGTCAAAATTTACGGAAAAATTTGTATATTAACATACTAACTATCCATTAAAATCCACCTATACCTAGGGGCAGTGATATTTCACGAAAAGATTTCGAGACAAGATACAGTCCAAAGCACTGTAGGGTCGCCCAGCTTCTTTGACTGGCTAAAAAAATGTTTCGGCCCCGTGTTAACCATTTGCGCACGAATCACGAAGGTTCAGTGTCGGAGTTACTTAGTCGTGAGTGGCTCGGTCAAAGACGGACACGGCACCAGCAGCCAATGGAGGTGTAACAACAGCTGAGGTGTGTATATAGTATTGAAGTCTACTGCGTGCTCTGATTTTTACGCGAAAAGTCACTGGCCCTACCTACAACATATTGCATCATTTTCCCAGGGATTCTCTCGGTAAAATATTGGAAAAAGTTAAAAAATAAAACAATGGTGCATCTTACAAGCAGAAATGTAAAGACAAAATTGAAAAATAAATTGTTCCATAATATATACGAAATTCACCTAACTTCATCCATAATTTCTATTGGTTTTTCAAAAAAATTTTTCGGGGAAAAAAATATCGGAAGCAATATTCGCAGGGATATTGCTTTATTGTTTCAGTGGGATTTTTTGGGATCTGTAATGGATTATTTTTGTTTAGTCTGAATACGCAAATGAACATGATGCATCGTATGTCCTGTTACACGCTGGACTCTTGGTAGAGGCGCTATAAGCTCTAAGCCCTACATCCATTCCCTAAGAACAGCCATTTTACTATCGTTGTACATTCTAGAAAGTATGTTTTGTGTAGTGTGATCCATTAGGCTTGTGGCAAGAGAGAAAACAAGAACTAACATATGTACATAAGGGATGATTCTAAAATCATGGGACAAACATTGAGGGGTGGTAGAGCTCAATAAAACAAACAATTATTGTATAGGAATATATGGGCGGGAGTGACGCGTTGAGGGGTTGAGGGCGTGGTGGGCCAGGCCAGTCCGATGGCCACCACGATAGCCAGATTAATCGAGTGTCGATTTGTTCCTATGGGGGCATTTGAAAGCCCTCATTTACGAGACTCCAGTTGATTCCATTGAAGACCTCGTCGCTCGACTATCCTGTGCGGCTGCACGCGTGCGTGAAATACCCGGCGTATTTGAATCTGTTCGCCAATCACTCCACCGACGCTACCAAGCTTCCATTACTGTCGGTGGTAGCAATTTTGAGCAATTATTATAAACATTGCTGTAAAAAGGCATTTATCGGCGACGTAAATAAACAATTTGTTGCATTTCATATGTTATTTTTGTGTTTGTGCCTCAACGCGTCACTCCCGCCCATATATTCCTACACAATAATTGTTTGTTTTAGTGAGCTCTACCACCCCTCAATGTTTGTCCCGTTATTTTAGAATCACCCTGTATAGCGAACGGTTGATGAGAATAACAAAGTTTGTAAGTGTGCAGATTGTTGGCCGTCAGGTTCGCTTGCAAACTGTGTCTGTCTGCTTGACAATCGCTCGCCTTGGACAGTTAACGCCAAGGCAACTTTTTTTGTAGAGTAATTAATTAAAGCGATATATAAACACCCATGAATCACACACATTTGTTGGATAATAACACGGCACCTCCTATTTTCTCAATGAATAGGGACGATATTACCCAACAACCGTTCGTAGATTTCAGATCTCGATTCAAGACAAAAGTATCCATGGAACCGTTTTTTTTTTCATTTAAAGTAGGTTTTATTATTCTATCGATTTTCTAGGGCACCTAAATCCCTTACAAATTACTGTAAGATATAGATTGTATAATATGTATTCATTTTAGAAGACTTGGAGTATAGTATGACCAAGTATTTCTTTTGGTCTTTGTTGTTAGTTAACATGGCGAAGTTGGTATGTTAATTATTGCATTACTGTAATTATACATATGTTGTATTAATTTGTTTAATTCTAATAAACAGAAATCTACCTCACAATCAGCAAATCCTACCCTCGGGGATGAAATATAACATTATGTATGTATAAACGATCTTATTTCAATATAAATGAGCAATTGTTTCATTTTGAAGTAATAGTGTAAGTAAACAGAGAGATTTTTTTTTACATAAGTACAGTAAACAAATATGAAGAAAGTGACTACATTTTTATTATAATGAAAGTAATAAAACTATACTATTAATAACATAATTATTTGTGTAATTTATTTCGTGTTCTTTATCATTTGTTTAGTTGGGATATACTTTTCAGCGTTTGTATCTGTTGTTCAGGATAATCCTGTATTACGCGATCAGACCTCGGCACAAATGTTCAATGTAATGCCCTGTATTACTGACAATAGCTATTTGCGAGCGCAAGCGATACCTCTAAACCACAAATGGTTTAGAGCTAAACACATTTATGTGTTTTAAAGTAAGCGAACGTTTGTACGATACAGAGTATATTTAAACCCAAAAGTCTCTTTCTTGTGCAGCACGTTTTATTTGGGCACTTGAACTGCGAGTTAATAAGCTGAGTAAGTACGCAGCTTTTAGAGTCTGCCAAAAAAAAATGTGATGTCTTCAGAAAGCTTGTCAATTATGTCTGTGGTTACTAAGGTAAAGGGATTTATATTTATATCTATTTGATTATTCAGCATGTGTAAATAAAAGTTTTCATCCACAACGGGTTAAATACAACGCTGAAAACTGCCCAGTTTAATGAATGTTTTGTTAACAGTCATTAATATTTTATAGCATTTCATCTGTATAGCCATGTACCATTTGCACATATAATATTTATTTGCGGCTTAATGATTTAAAATAAATCTTTCAACACATAGCTAATAGTCTGCTTGAAATATATTTTTCTGTAGAGTTACAGTGTAACGCGAAATTAAGTCATACAAAAGAAAAAATTCCTGGAGTTGATATGGATNCCCCCCCCCCCTCCCCCCGGACCGCTTTATTTAAATTTATAAACTTGACGATATTTTTTTTTGTCTATCGAAACAACGGATTATCATATAAATGAAAGTGGAAGGAACGATTCGACGAAATTGCAGTGACAGTAAGAATGTAAATTCATTTTATACGCGCGCACCTCTTGGGAAATTGAAAATTGCAAACATCGATGGAAACAGAGGCGTACTTGCGTTTCGTTCTCTGTTTCGCGGAAACTTATAATACCATCACAACACTGCCAACGAAAGAAAAAAAAATATTCACGCCAGCACAAAAACTTTGTATGGCTAATCTCGTGCATGGAAGCGTATAAATCTCTTTTTATTGTGAGAGCCAGCTAAAAACATAACGTGGTGCGAGATTGTACATATTGTCGGTGACAAGTAGCTTTGGTATAGGCTTTTCACGGTTATTTTAGTACTTTAAAAAACTATAATTTGAAAAAATATCGCCAGCATGTATTTAAACGGGTACACTGGCTGGCAAGTGCCCAATAAAGTTGGCAACGACAGAAAGAAAGTAGTTCCATATCTTAACGTTGAATTAAAAGTGTTAGGTGGACGTTTGTGAATAGCAAGATTATTTATTATGCTTTCTATTTTTTTAACGCATAAAAAGTTTATAAATGAACCCGTTTATAAAATATTTACTTTTCTAATAGTTTCGTATTTTCACTTGACCGACGTACGAATAAAGTGGCGAGGCCCAGGGCGATGTAAATTGTACATGTGGCGGAAGAATACACAGCATGAATACAAGCAAATCTTAAGCAGGCCTTACTAAAGTGCTGAGCTTACCGTGAACCGCTTTTTACAGCTTGAATATGGTATCAACCACAGTTGTAACCACACGATAGGTTTGCAGAGTATTTGGTGACGATATCCTTGCGTGTACAGCAGTCATCATAAATATGAACACACATCATGCACTACATACATGCGAACGCCAGTTGCAAAAGTAAAAGTTTCGTAATGTAAATATTCTAACAGACATGACGCTACATACCGTAAGGAGAAACTCTACCAGCATAATCCCGTATTTAAATAATCAAAACACATGTACGCGTGTTTAACTGATTATACTGTCTTTGTTCGTTCGCTTGGTTCCTCGTCATTTGTTTTTGACTCTTGTATATGAAATAAAATCTGAATTGATTCTTTGTGGGGTTACTTGTATGTTTCCGACATACGGATAACCTTGGTTTGTTTTCGGTGTATGTTTTACGTCATCCTCTGGTTTTGTGGCGACATAGCTTTGCAGTGGTAAGTATACGTAGTTCTTTCGTTTAATTACGAGTAGCTACATCGTAACTCATCCCAGCAGGTACTCTCCACGCGATAGCCAATAAGGCGCAAAACTTTTTAAGGTACGTATTACGCCGAGCGTCTAACTTAAAGTGAATAATGCACGATGTTAAACGCCAACGGCAGACATTATGGTGTTTTCCACCAAGCTCTGTGTCTGTATGCATTGCTGTTAAGTCTTACGCAGTTCGCTACTGTAAACGTTTGCTGTATTCTAAAAGGCAACTTTTCACCCTTTATCCAATATACGGTCTGAATACGTAATTTGTAACCACGTTGCACTGGATATTAGAAGGTATATTATTTTTATATATATAATTAGTGATTGTTTGAATTAATTATAAATAAATCGACGCACATAATTTAGTAATTTTTGCTTACATGTGTCTACTCTATATCCGATATATATGCATATTTCCTTTTACCTGTTAGAGGCCACAGATTTATTACCCCACGTCAATATCCACGGCAGTCCGAATTTTTTCGGAGTGGTAGGCAAAAATTACTGTATACTCTACGTATACTTATATATAATAATTACTATAACCCATTTGAACTTCCAATGACTAGTACAATGAGATTCCAAATAAGTCATTACGATCACAATCGTCAAAGGGCAGGATACATTCAAACTTCTTCCACGAGATTTTCATCTTCTTCTGGAAAAAAAATGAAATAGTTCGATAATTTTATTAGGCAGTCAACGCACGCCACGAAATAAATACCCTGCTCGTAAATGGCCGCTGGAGATTGGCGTGTTTCCCCTGTTCAAGGGCAGAGGTAATCGCCGGCACAGCGGCAGACGCTACTATCTCCAGCGATCAGTACTAGGAGGGAAAAAACACAATGCCAAGCTGCTAGAGACACTCAGAGGAAAACGTCACTTCAAAATAGACGCTCGGAGAAAAACCCGCCTTCACTGTAGCTTCGACAAGTCAATAAATCAACCGGGCAGCGTTGATCGAAAGCGACATCCGTACGGTTTTGCTTCTGCATTCACTGCGTTCTGTGGCTTGGCGTCCTGGAGTCGAGCGTACTCGACCGCTGATTGGCGGCGCGCTCTAGTGGAACGGCGTCGGGCCAGGTTGGCTCCGGTTGGCTCCGACCCTTACCGTGTTCGGGCTCCCTATTGGTCAGTCTGGCGCCCAGCAGGCTCGTCTCCGGGCGCTGATTGGTCGATCGCCCCGCAACCCCGTTGCCGGGACGAGACACCGTTCCTTCGGGGCGTGCTGAGACAGCAGGAGCTCAGAAGTTTGCTTCTGCGTGATCAAGTATTCTGTGTGCGGTTCCAAAAGATATTAAGGCAGCTCACCCATAACTCCGTTCACAAAAAAAAAAAAAAAAAAAAAAANAAAAAAAAAAAAAAAAAAAAAAAAAAAAAGGAATCACCCAAGCGTGCGCTGAATTCCACACGCCCTGTCATTCACCTCCCCATCATATTTTCCTCCTGCCTTATCGCCAATAAATCACGCGCGCCGTGCCTATCTCTCATCCGAAGCAACGAACCGCAATTCTCAGGCGATGGTCGAGTATTTTTTTTTTCACCCTCTCTGCATTTCAAATTAATTCCTCTCTGCTATACTCGAAAAAGCGAAAACATCTATCTGTGTACCTTGCAAATTAACAATTAAGGGCTTGTTAAAAACCTTCCCCATCTGCACTGTGGATCATTCATTACAGTTTCAATTATCCAATCAAAAATATCACACTGCCCCGCAAGTGCAAGTCTGTCATGATTATTAGAAAAAAAGTATCATTAACAGTATGCTGTTTTTATCTATGAACATTTCAATAATTATTTGGGATGTATACGAGTTGACAATTATTTTGTACGACTCTAATTCTTACTCTGTTTTCTATTTACGGTTTGCAGTGTCAATTTGTGGTCGAATCAATTATTCTAGTTACTCACTCTGTCCACGACAGATTTAATATTTTATATCTGGCGGGAATATACAACATGAGATTCAATAAGAAAATAAGGAAACCTCTCAAAAGAACCTACAACAGGGAAGCAGATACAGTAATTTGGCGTAACTTTGTACCAGCAGGGGTTAGCATTGTACAGCCTTGATAATTTCATTTTAAACGAAGGCTCGACGAATACCTGCAAGTGGACATGTTATTAAGAAATAAAGTTGACAACCATTAACCCCTTACGTTACACATAAATTTTTCTTTTCAACTGTTGCAAAAAAAAAAAGGCAATTTCTGGTTTGACAAGTACTTAAGAATATCTTATAATAACTTTCAAAGCGGGACCTATGAGAATCGTTTCCTTGGACCTATGCTGCAAGCAACAATCAACAATAAAATGTTGGCTTGCCAACAGTAGCCAATAGCATTGCACAAGTAGAAGCGCTGTCCATATTGGGCCCAACTTCTATCCTTGCACAAACCCAACAGTGATTTTACCTACACTGCAACACATCTATTATCTCCGTTTCCTTCACATTAATAGTAAATTAAATATAATTTGCAGATAGAATACACGTAAAAGTTCATTTTAACCAAGAATAAGGTACTTTACGTAAACACAAGTATAAAACGCTTGTATTACATAACTAGAGACCAGAAAAATTCACGAGTTCAATGACCCGTAGGCTATATTGCATTGTCGTATGTAAAATAATGCAAATATCGCTGTTGATTGGTTGCTTGTTGTATTAGAGGAAGACGGTGATTCGGGTCTGCATTTTATTGTGTGTTTATTATTGGCTCAGAGTTGTCCAGGAGGTGTAAACTAACGTGTGGGCCAATAGAATAAGCAATAAAAAAAGTACGAGGTTTTGAATTCTAGCTTGTCCCGAAATGAAACAGCGAATTTTTCAGGTCTCTATACATAACGTATTAAGGAAGTAACCGAACACGTCATACATGGTAATGATTTTCAAAAAGTGTGAAGAAACCGCGAACAGACTATACATCTACAGTTGGCTGAGCAACGATCTTGCGTGCGTCGTAAATTATCTACATATCACCGGGGTGTTTTTAGAAGGTTCCGAACCTTTACAAGGGTGGAAATAGCAGCGAATTATTCTGGTATGCCAGGAGTCCATTATGCAACCCCGGAATTTCCAGGGATGAGGACTGCATGACCCATGCATAGGGGCAGTGATATTTCGCGAAAAGATTTCGAGACAAGATACAGTCCAAAGCACTGCAGGGTCGTCCAGCTTCTTTGATTGGCTAAAAAAAGGCTGTGGCCCGTGTTAACCGTTTGCGCACGAATCACGAAGGTTCAGTGTCGGAGTTACTTAGTCCCGAGTGGCTTGGTCAAAGACGGACACGGCGCCAGCAGCCAATGGACGTATAACAACAGCTGAGGTGTATATATAGTATTGAAGTCTACTGTGTGCTCCAATCGCAACGCGAAAAGTCACTGGCCCTACCTATGCATGATAATTAAGCACATCCTAGATAATTTTTTCACTTCACAACTAATTTCCGAACATTCCGTATATCCAAAGACAGACAATCCACGTGCGTTGCTTGTTCGGAGGGCTTCAAAATAGACTGTTTATATTATTTGCGAATCATCTCACAAGTTTTCACGTACTGTAATATTATCTGATTGACATGCAATTTAAAAAATATACTTGAATAATTTGTCCGATTCGGAAAGTGAATAAAGGTTTATTTCAAATGTTATCGACAAAATTTTGTAGTGAGTAATTTCTATCTTGCCTGTTGCCTCTCAGGCTAACGGTTGTCAACGAAACATACAAAGTTAACCAACTGCACCCCTAAAAAACTTTGGTTTCTAAACAACCTCTCTCTTGAGATAGTTACAGAATGGCAACAGTTTTTTTGTGCATTAATGTACACGTGGTTATGACGTCCTTAAAAGCGATAAACACTCAAGGGATACATACATTTGTTGGGTAACAACGTGGCAACCCCCTATTTTCTCATTAAACGGGGAATGATACTTCCCAACAAGAGTTCGTAGATTTCAGATCTCGATTGAAGACAACAGAATTCACGAAATTGTTCTTTCGTGTCAAGTACGTTTTATTATTTTGAATAGAAACCATATTTTTAAATACAAATTTTCAAAGGCACCTACTTCTTTATGAGTTACTGTAGGACATAGTTGGTATAAAGTTTTCTATCTCAATTTGCATAGGTGTGTTTGTACCTGTTGTTCAAAATCATCCTTGAAAAATAAATTTTTTTCTCCTATTTTCCGGTAATAATTCATCACATTTGTTTTCTAGAAGAAAAATAAAAATTTGTGTCTACTTCTGAATAATGTTAGTTGTAATACAAGCGTACAATTTGTAGTAACGCAAGCCTCACGAATATGTTCGGCAGATTTGACAAGGAATCTGTAGTTCTACAAAGGAATTTCTCGGCAACTGGGTCTCCAAGGCCCATTTCTTGTGAAAGTAAAAAAAAAAATTACAGTGTTTATTGCAAAGTACGTAAGGTACAGACCCCGTGTCATTGTTTATTCCAGTCCACAGACATTCGACCTTAAGGGTCTAAATGCACCAAGGTCTAAGGGAACGAAATTTTAAGCCTCGTGCCCTGCTCGGATTTTACCTGCCAAAGTTTTGCACAGGACCACCGAGGTAAGGGTCGATAGGGGTGCAGAGACACCGCCTTCTCAACTGTCGCGAACATGCTCCCCCCCCCCTCCCCCCGCATCAACGAAAGCCTCGTTATTTGTAACGGGCGGTGCACGCACGCACGATCCGTCGTTTGGAGGAATGGATGAAGGAGAGAGGGGGGGAAGCGGACGGAACCGGAAGCCGCGAGGAGATGTAATTACATCAGGTGTGTGACTGCCATCTCTTCTCCTCCCCCTTGCTCCGCTCGCCAACCACAGTGTTTCCCCCTACCTCCACGGGCGTAACCAAACCAAATTAACAGTCTCTCTTTGTGCGTGCTCGGGATTGGAGGAATTATTCACGACGCGTAGCGGGGAAGTTTCCGGGTCTCCCCGTTTCTTCGAGAACGTTCGCGGTGTCGGCGGAAAAAAGCGTGCGAGGCCAGGCCTTTTGTCGGCGCCGACGAAAATTCGCGGGCTGTGACCGTAATATATATATTTTTTCTCCTCCCCCTTCACGGTATTATTCCCACTTTATAAACACAGCTGAGTCGTGCCCTAGTGTTTACCACGTGGGGCTAACTAAAACATCACGGATTGGGACATCAAACGAATATGTCGATGTTCGATTGTTTTCTGCATCGACAATTCAAACGTCGATGTTTCCCGATGCATCAGTAGCAGAACATCTATATGTTCAACATAGTTGTTTATTTTTTTGGTAATAAATAACTGAAAAAATGTATTTTTTTTTCATACTTGTTTTAAATATATGCAATGGGTTGTCTTTATGAACAAACATATTTATTTCATAAAATAATTATCATTAGGTATAAAAAACACGTATGGTAAATTACTCACACACTTCACGCTTCCCTTCGTTTGCTTCGCCTTCGTGTCTATTGTATTGCCTTCCGAATGAGCTTAAACGCCAGGAAACCGTCAACTGTCAACACATTTACACATCTGGGAAGTGTTCTCGAAATGCTGCTATTGCCGTTTGTATTTTAAAAGTTTATCTTCCCTACAAGAGGAATTACAGACATTATCATCCGAAATACGTCCACTTTCGGTCCACAGAAATATTTTATTTTTATTTTCATGTTTGCAAAACATTGATACAAATAATCGATGTTATCGATACAATCGGCTGAACAAATGTCGATTTAAAACATCGATGATTCTTTACAGATACATGCATGTTTCTGAAACACCGATGTCGTCCGAACCATTA
>NQII01003113.1:110792-136448 GCA_002778355.1 Clitarchus hookeri | reverse complement strand
TATATATTAAGCGAGTCTTAATCCGTGTGTTTAATGTTCAGAACATTGTACTAGATATTGCATTTGCAAGACTGCTACCCAGCCGATTGGGAATTTATCACAGCACGCAGTAGCCAATCAGACAAAACGCCCTGCATCGAGAACCTCGCGGAGCCAATCGGTGAATGATTAAGCCCACATCAAAGGAACCGCCACTCCATTCCACTTCTGTAAGCCTACCTTTTCCGTATTATGAATTTAAAAAAAAAACACGTAAATCGGATACGTGGTTCTAGACAGACAGACGTTGACGTTGAGTTTTATAATACGTGTATACAGGATGATTCTAAAATCACGGGACAAACATTGAGGTGTGGTAGAGCTCACTAAAACAAACAATTATTGTATAGGAATATATGGGCGGGAGTGACGCGTTGAGGCACAATCACAAACACAACACATGAAATGCAACACACTGTTTATTTACAACGTCGCCGCTAAATGCCTTTTTAGAGCAATGTTTATAATAATTGCTCAAAATTGCTACTACCGACAGTAATGCAAGCTAGGTAGCGTCGCTGGAGTGATTGACAAACATATTCAAATACGCCGGGTATTTCACGCACGCGTGCAGCCGCACAGGGTAGTCGAGCGACGAGGTCTTCAATGGAATCAACTGGAGTCTCGTAAATGAGGGCTTTCAAATACCCCCATAGGAAAAAATCGAGACTCGATAAATCTGGCGATCGTGGTGGCCATCGGACTGGCCCACCACGCCCTCAACGCGTCACTCCCGCCCATATATTCCTATACAATAATTGTTTGTTTTAGTGAGCTCTACCACCCCTCAATGTTTGTCCCATGATTTTAGAATCATCCTGTAGATATTTCAGATGTAGAGTTTCAAGGAATCTTCGGCGGCAACGAGTTTCCAAAGAAATTTTCCTGACGAGCAGGTTAATGCTTTTTTTTTTTTCCGTGTCAAGTTGCAGGTGTGGGCGACCCCCGCGTAACCTGCACGCGCGTCTCTTCCGCAAACACACTCCCGCGCGTCTCCGGGGCGTTGCCATGGAAACAAAGCGACCACCGGTAGAGTGGAGCGCTCTCTCGCTGTAGCGTCAACACGCCGCGGGCGAACGAAATAAGAAGCTAGGACAGATTGGGATGTAAAAAAAAAAATTTTCCACATCGTGCGCTGGAATCTTGCGGCACACACACACACGCACGCACACACACACACACTCACTTGGGAAGAAAAAACAAAAGGCGCAGACGTTCTTTCGTCCCCAGCGGCAAACCTTCCTTGCGGTATCTCCACACTTTTTGAATACAACCTTTGAGGAATCACCCCATGCATAAAGTTTTGGTTGTTTCCTCAATACGTCATGTAACACAAGCGTTTTATACTTCTGTTTAATTAAAAATATATATATTTGGTTCAATTCAATTTTTACTATCATTATATCTATAAAATAAAATAATATAGCAATATATGTATAATTATAGGTATAAGTAGATATATATGTATATAAGTGTGAGCGTGGGTTTTATGAATACTTATACAATACATATTTAAAAAAATTCATTATTTTTCAGTTGACATAGACAAGCAGAAAATCAAAAGTGTTACCCCTTATTACCTTAGGAACATGCTATCTTTATTGGTCTGTCTGGCCAAATTAATACGAGAGAAAAGGGATATTAAATAATGTGTTCGTGGAGGCAATATTCAGTGAAATTAAAACGCTCATTTCTCGCAAACTTTTTACCCTTGTTGGTAATGTCTAGGAAGAAATAGCTATCCTGCATAAAAAATATATTACATTATGGCCATGTTCCAATTGGCACTTTTTGTTAACAAATTGGTCATGTCACTCGTTTTGTCTGCAAAATCTATGACGTATTTTTTGTAATTTGCGTTTTGCAAGCTTCGAAGCTGACAATTTACAAAATACAAATTACCAAACCTCCGCCATATTAGTTTTGCCTGTCTGAAACGTTTAAATACACATCTATGTAGATGAGGTTATTGGAATAAACAGATGTCTATTGTACTCATAATATTTATTTCGCAAGGCAAGTTGCTGAAATATTTTTGAAATGGGCATTTTCTCGTGACAAAATTTTTGTTAAGTAACAATTTCACATCGCATTGGTTTCATTTTGTTAATTTTTAAATTTTAAACGGCCCTCGGAAAATTTCGGGAATAATTACTGTTTATTTTAAGACTTCGTGTACTTTTAATTTTGGAATAACGATAACATCAAAATAATAGCAACATGGCGTGCTCGACAGTTGAACGTCGTGGTGTTCCAACCAAACCTTACAAAATGATAAATACAAAATTACGAAAAACGACACTTGGAAACTAATTATAACACGTCTTGAGTACGCACAGATAAAACAAGCCAAGAACTCGTTTGAAAAGTGTTCAAACAACTACAAAATTCGATAGAAGTTAATATTTTCTCTTGTACAGAGATAACAGTGTTGCGATACCACATTTCAAAGACATCTATACATATTATAAAACTTAACCTCTCTCTGCCTGTCTGTCAGTGCGCTTATCACTCAAGAAACACTTATCCGATTCATGTGCTGTTTTTTAAATTCATAGCTATGTTCTCTGACCAGGTTTTAGAATATATTTTGTTACGTAAAGTAACATGAGGAATAAGCAGTGACGATAATAGTGAATCAAGTAGGAAAAAAGTTTGCCGCCAGCGCGCTCTCTTGCAATACGCTGTCTAAACCGTTCATGATTTCTATGGTATATTGACATATTCTATGTTGCTTGCGACATACAACCAAAAATTGCATAACCATGTCCCACGAAGCAATCCTTTCCATCAGTTCTTTCCAGTCACAAGAATCATTGAAATAACACATCGTTTATACAATTCAATACGTATGTTTGCAAACTTTTTTTTAAATTCTGGTTGCTGTACTTTACTGCATAATTAGCCAGTAATTAAGTGAGATATACTGACGAATTTGACTGAGTTGCAAATGGATGAGATGTTTAGCGAGTTGGTTTTAAATATTTGAGCTGGAAATATTTAAAATACGATATACTACAAAGATAAATGGAGCGATAGCTTTTACGACGGCACTCCTGTCATTTTGTAAACCATTCCCTGAAAGAAAATTTAAATAAGTCTCCTCGAAAATATACAAAAACCTATTATGACTAGGGGCAGTGATATTTCGCGAAAAGATTTCGAGACAAGATACAGTCCAAAGCACTGTAGGGTCATCCAGCTTCTTTGATCGGCTAAAAAAATGTTCTGGCCCGTGTTAACCGTCTGCGCACGAATCACGAAGGTTCAGTGTCGGAGTTACTTAGTCCTGAGTGGCTTGGTCAAAGACGGACACGGCACCAGCAGCCAATGGAGGTATAACAACAGCCGAGGTGTGTATATAGTATTGAAGTCTACCGTGTGCTCCGATTTTTACGCGAAAAGTCACTGGCCCTAGTTATGCACTGTAAATTAAGACAGTCGGTAAATTAGTACTTCGATAATCAAAGCAGGATTATATATCAGAATTTTTATTTGAACAATTCAATAACTGCCGTTACACTGACGCGAAGTGCGGCAACTTTCCTTAAATCTGTTGCCGGCATGTGCAGTTACGTCATATCTCCGCCCACTCTGCCGCCGTACAGTTCACAGCTCGTTCACGTCATACGCTTTAGTAAACAAAGAACAACATTTTCCCCGCGTATTTTAATGGCCCAATCGAACACCGCGCGGACAACAAGAATGATACAATTTCGCCCGCTGTTATTGCTTTTCGATTGGAGTTTTAATTGATGTCGACGTTGCGTATTTTTGCTTGCTGCGTCATGGAAAATTGATTTCAACCGAAGGGTCTATTATTAGCAGCCAGCTCTCATTTCGTAAAAAAAAAAAAACTTTTATTTCGTTCGCTAGCACGACTTCGTTGGGCCAATATTATTTTCTGAATTAGTTAGCAAAAAGAATCCTTGAAAAAATTAAATTTAAACAAAATTTTGCTAGACTATGCTGAAATAATACAAATACACCGACCTGCTGTTTTTTTTAAAAATACATATAGTGTGTTGTACACACTTTGGATCTTCATTGGGAGGTTATGTTTCGGTTCAGCAGAACCGAGTTTATAATCTCCAGTCTGGATTCCCACTCTTGAAGGCTAACAGCAGGTGAAACTGAGAACCTCAACTGTTACACGGTCATTTATTACTATCCATCCGGAAGTGTTGGTTTATATCAGGCAAGCAAAACTTTAAATATTGTTAAAGAACTAATATTCCTGGAAATTAGTGTATTGCTTTAAATACGTCGATTTGAATGCATTAGGTGGGACGTGCTTTGATTTTGAAGTAAGTACTAGTGTTTTTGGGGTGAAATAAAATTTTTATGAAATATACATTTTCCGATAATACCTGCACTTATGCTGGCACCAATTAATTGCGACTCGGATAGGTGCTTAATATCGGCCGATAACTGATACCAAGGGTTGGTAAAGGAAGATACCAAGAGTTGGTACAGGAAGATACCAAGCGTTGGTATCGGAACAGCCCTTTTGTAAAAAAAAAAAAATTTTAGTGTGTTTGAGAATACGTACATTATGACAAACATTTGTTCGGTAATTACAACCAACAATGCTTATAGGTGGGCTTAGGACGTACTAGGCGCGCGCGCGCTGCGACTCTAGGCCAGCCTGCGTTGAATGACAGAGCACGAGACTCGTCCCTGCCAGGACGCCAGGTCAAAGAAGGCCAGAAAACATATAAGAAAACAAGAAGGAATAACTGAGCATGAGACTCGCCCCCACCAGGATTCCAGGTGATAGGAGACCAGAAGGAATATGAGAAATCCAAGGTGGAATGACAGAGCATCAGACTTGTCCCCTCCAGGACGCCAGGTGAAAGGAGACCAGAAGGAATTTGGGAAAACCAAGGTGGAATGATAGAGCATGACGAGAGAAGTTGCATGATAGGGCAATGAACTCGAACATTCTTCAGGCAATATGGATGATACCGACATGGAGAGATAGCACGGGAAAAAACTCCCCACTTGTAATGTGAGCGTATGGAGTGTGGACATCTGGTAGGAAGGAATGAGAGAGAGAGAGAGAAAATAAAGGAGATCGGGAGGACTCTTGAGAAAAACTCCCCCACACAGAATGCAAGAGCATGAAGCTAGGGACACCCGAATTTTGCGAAAAGATTTCGCGACCAGCTGTATTTCATAACACTTTAGTTCAAATGCACTTTCGTGATTGGATGGTTTCCGTGTTACGCGTCTTAGGTGTCTGCCCGCGAATCACAGTTGTACAGTACTGAAGCAGCCTAACACGGATTGGTCAGTCGAGTAGGAAAATATCTTCACACAAAGACACGCCTCCATTAGGAAAAAGGAAACTGCTGGTACCTCCGTATAGTATTGAAATCTAGCACGTGTTGAAATCTTTTCGCGAAATTCGGGTGTCCCTAGGCCCATTGCTAAACGAGAGATATAGTAACGTTCACAAATCAGGTTTCCCGTCGAGAAGACTCAGGGCATAGGATACAGATTCCTCGCTGTGTACAGTACTGGTAATAAATATCCTTCATGGCCAACATGACGATCGTGGGACACGGTGAATGAATGTGTTAGGTCATTATTTTTCTTAAGGAAAGAAGCGAATTTATTCGAAATATTCCGGCCTTGATTTAATTGAGGTGCAAGGTGGAAAAGGGACGGGTGTCGTGAGCTATACCAATGAGGGTGCCTGGAAGGAATTCTGGAATAGCCAATGGCCAACTTAAGGCCCCCGTCTACCTGGAACTTTTTCCCACGTTTAGGCCGAGAAGCACGGGAGCGATAAGGGCGACACTGCCACGCGCATCAAGTACGCCGCTAAGCGCAAGGCTCTGAACTGGCGTGCAGTGTTCTCGTCGTGCTGCGTGTACCTATGCGACTTTCAGCGGTGACCATATAATTTTATTAGTGGGAAGTCTTTAGGAAGGTTCAGTGCAGGCGCCTATCGTAGTTTTGTATGTATCTTATGCGTGCATTTTGCGCTACAGCGCCTTGGAAATGCCGTTTTTTAGCGGTTTTGGAGTACTCTGAATTGATGTTTCTAACGTACGTGATATTTTGAAAGTACTTAACAGCTCTCGTCTGAAGTGTGTGTTCTTTTCGTAGATCAGCACGTTGGACGCACGCTTAATAGTTTCGTTGAAAAACGTGTAGTTGGAACACTCCGCAACGCAATTCAAGCGCCATGTAGACGGGCGCCTTAACACGTTCGAGCCACGACTGCTTTCCCCAGACACACTTGTAACACGGACGACACACAGGCATCGCACGTTGAATAAAGAGCTCTTTCGCAGTCTCAGTGCCCGGGTATCCGGAGCGTGGAATCTCTCATCTACGAACGCGGCGAAGGAGATGAGAAAGGGGGCGAGGGAGTAGATTACGGCGGCAGCAAGGGCAATAACTACCCCTGTCCTTCCTGCCAATGAAACTAAGTTTCCGGAAATAACAAAGTCGTCAAGGCGTATTTCCCTGTGCTTTAGAAAATTCTTTAATATTAAGGTCATTGGTGCACGCTACAATTTAAGTTCAATATTAGTAAAACCACCGAATTACGTTTATTAATACATTTCAACACTATAGTCCTAATATGTAGAAATAAAATTGTTATTCTTTCATGATAATTTAAGAGCTACTTGCTAATAATGGCTCGATGTACTTAAAACCTATTTTGAAAATTTATTTTCTCTATTGATTACAAAAAACAAATTGCTACAATCTCTAGAGAAAAAACTGACAATTTTGGCTTGTGGGTATAATTACTTTTAAAACAAAAACGTTCATAAAAAATTGGTGAACTTATTAAGTGATATATTTACTTTCTTCAAGTTTTGGTTTTGTTACGATGTAACACAAAAACGTGTTCTGTAATGGACGTTACAAATGCGTGCGCGAACTTCGAGTTCCACGAACCGAGGTTCAGAGCTCCCTCCCTACAAACTGTCTCGCCTCTAAGAACCATTTGTAAACTTAACTGAATATGCCACTTTAATATCGCACGATGCCGAACTGTGATCATATACACCGTTCACCAAATCGCCTAAAGCTGAACACACAACCATTACAGTCAGTAAAATTATTTTCTACAATGAAAAACCTTTGTAACAAGTTTTTTTTTGTTTGAACGGAGATTGTAATAAACATAAGATCATTTTTTTCTCGAGCTAACGCAGTATTTTATTTTAACATCTGCAATCTTCTGGACTTTATTGTATAGTTTTATTTGAAGTGATATATATTTATCCTTCGTGTCACTGATAACATTAGGAATTAAATAATACTTTTTTCCTCTTAATAAGATTTAGGGAGATACTTAGTTGGCAAATTTTGCATCGTACCCAAGAGGAAACTTATTTCGTACACAAATATTTTCCTGAACGCTTGTGTCTTCCTACCTTTATGATTGGGTGACGTGTTTTTAAGCCTCTTAAACATTTCTCACTCGTCCACAGAATTTGCGATACACGCTCCTGCACGCAGCGAAACTTATAACGAAAGATAAAGACTGACAATCTAAAACCACTGCCTTTAGCAACCGCTTGAAAAATTTTTACGTGAATGTACTACTCGACCAAGCTAGGTGTGCATCCGGAAAACATGTGAACCACACAAGGTCACGCAGTTATCTCCATTGCCTCTTCTCTTACTTATCGACTTTAAGGCGCACGGCTGTGGTTGACAGTTGTGTCGGGGGTGACCACGAGTTGTGACGCAGTGTTGACTTTCGCGTTGCCGTGTCGATGCTGTAGATAAGTGTTTCTTAACCTGGGCTCCGCGGGACCTCTGGGGGTCCGCAGTCTCATCTCTGGACCATTTAACAATAACAAATAAATGCCACCAAAAGTCTCGTAATCGCCACGCTTACTTGGCAGGACGAACGTGCTCCAGCGGGCGGTGTGCGAGACTGACTGAAGTGAGTGCGGGCCGCGACTGAACAGACTACAAGTGCAATCCGATTTGAGATTACAACTTAGTAGTAACATCAACCCGAATATCACTAATCTAGTTGCAAAAAAGCAACATCAACCTTCACATTAACGTATTTTTTATTTAAAAAAAAAAATATTTTTTTTGTATTTGTAGTACTAAAATTAATGGTACGACATTTTTTGCTGTTTTTTTTTATCAAGGGGGTCCTTGAAAATTGCGCTTGATTTTCTAGGGATCCATGGCTGAAAAAGGTTAGGAAACACTGCTGTAGAAGTTGCTTAAATTCATGTTGACAGCCGTACACGTGCCGAGCAGACAGCCAAGGGTATCGCATTTCTTTGAATCGCTGTTGTTTTTCCCATATCAATGACTACGTTAACACTTGAGTCTCACCCCTCCTCGACTACACACATGGCTTCGTCGAGTAGTAATTTCTTACAAGAAGAAATTGCTTTGCTGCTGCAAAACACTGAAGGGCAAAAAAAAAAAAACACTGGTACACCTGCCTGATATCGTGTAGGGCCCCCGCGAGCACGCAGAAGTGCCGCAAGACGACGTGGCATGGACTCGACTAATGTCTGAAGGTATGCAGGAGGCATTGAAATCAGCGCCACTTTGAGAAAGGGTTGCACGTCTGTCACGTTTAATGATTCTCGTCAGTCGTCGTTTGTCCCGTTCGTTCACGATCTTTTTCCCGGCCGCAGCGATGTAGAAGATGTGATGTTTTACCGGATTCCCCATATTCACGGCACACTCGCGAAATGGTCGGTACGCGAACATCCAAATGTTATCGCTACCTCGGAGATGCCATGTCCCCGTCTCTCGTGCGCCGACTGTAACACCACGTTCAAACTCACTTAAATCTTGATAACCTGCCATTGTAGCAGCAGTAACCGATCTAGCTGCCGACCGCTTCGCGTTACTCTGATTGGTTCCATGCCTCTGCTATTCGCATGCGCACGCCTATACCAGTTATTTTTGGCTCTCCAGTGTATAACCCTTTCATTCCCACATTAATTCATGTTTTCTAGTGCTGCAAATTAGACATTTGTCGATGTGTACTCTCTGTTCTTCAGTTGGCTAGGAACTTGTTTCGTTATTACAGCCAATAAGCTGTAGTATTTGTCTTCGGCGATCAGTGATATTAGACAGTCATAACGTAGCGCAATAGGATTATTTAAGAACCAGTTACCCACGAGGAATATCATTGGATACTGAGCCTCGCAGAGTACAGCACTGGTCAAATATAAGCTTCCTGTGCAACAAGTTGACGGCTGTCTTCAATGGGCATGAAAGGCTTACAAATAAAAATAATAGATGTATTTTGCTAGCGAAATGAAACTTGTAAAGGTATCGACAAACACGCTTGTGTAAGCAACATATAGGTTGATGGTGTTTTCTTTTTTTTGCGATACGAACTTTCTCAGCAATGAAAAAAAAAGCGACGTATATCAAAGTTACAGATAGTTTCACGCCAAACCTCTTCCTGCCTACTTCGATCCCTTAGAGCTTCGACGGGAACATATGTCTTGAAACGCCTCTCTATACTTCATTCTCGATATATTTTCCGTCGCTTTTTGACCCCACACAGCTGTCGCAAGTTGCCTGGGATGAAATTGGATTTCTCCCAGCTGCGTCGCAGATGTTTCAACTGAAGAAACTCTTAGAAGGCTGCAGGCAGCGGACAAATTAGTTGTTATTTTTGCCCTACAGCTGTTGTAAACTTTATTGTCCGGAAGAATTAACTGCTTTTTTGCTGTGATATTAAACTGGATGCCTTGAAGCTGAGAAGAATCATTTTGCGAAATCCCTCTTGCCAGAAAAATAAATTAGATTTGTTTTTTTTTATGACTGGCCAGCATTTGTGATGATATGTGTAACTTAACTGCGAAAAGTATTTTTTTTATTTCTATGCCTTATCATTATTTTATTTATTTGTTAAAAACATTCCTTTGAATAGAATTTACGAAAAGGTTTGCACTGAACAATTTTACTTGAAATAATCGTAAAAATTGATGTATGGTCATTAAGTATCGTAAATTTTATACAAATGAAATATTCAACATGTAATTCACATTTGCAGTAAAGTGGAAGAGAAGTCACTGCACCAATAAAATTTTAATATAATGCAATTTAATCCTCTAAAGTCTTTGCAAAATATTGCAATTGTAAATTTACATTTCAATCTAAGTCTGCAGAAAGGACTTCCCAAATAAATTTACTTTAGAGAGTTTTCCAAACACTAATATTTAAAACAAGAATAATTTAATTGTACTGTTTTAATTCCCTGTTCTAAAAAAAGAAAGAATAAATTACAAAACTGGAAAAAATTAAACCAAGAATAAAATATTGCAACCCAATAAAACCACCTAAAACAAAGAAGAAAATACAAATATTCTTTAAAAAAAACAGGTAAAAATATATAAATATCATTACGCTAGTGACATTTTCATTGAAAACAACCAAAATACCCTAAAACTAATGTTTTTATGTGATCTGACGCTTGCTTATATAGTTACTATGAAATGAAATAACGAAATAGAGTTACATATATGAAAATAATGCTCGGTACAAAAAACACAACATTAAAAAAAACTTTCATTACATATACTTTGTCTATATTTCTAACAAGTACTTTACCTGTAAGACTGTAATATAGTATTGCTACAAGGGAACCTGAGTGGCGTATATAAGTTCGTAAGGGATGGAGGTCATAATAAAAAAAATAAAGAACTAAATTTGAATTCTAATTTATTCACACAGCTAATATTTACAGCATTAAGTTATCTGTCCCCACTATTTCTCTCTTTATTTAACAGTGAGTGCAATATTTAATGTCTTTTTCAACTCTAATTAACGTCCTTCTTCCTGTCTTGTTTGGTTACAGTCAATTAACTCATACTCATCATTAACAAGTGTTCAGTCTATCTGTTGCCATAATTTGTAATGTTTTTCACTCACGCATCTAGTCCAATAGTCAAGACTGCCAGCCGCACCCTTCACTGCGCCGATGCTTGCAGTCGCAGATTTCCCTTCCGTTGGTCACTTCTTTCGCTGTTCGTCGTCTATCGCTCGGAACTCAGCCACTCATCCATTCAACAACCCCAGTAAAATCCCGGCTCGGAAGCCTGTCACACTTTTACATCGTTCGCCCTGGCCATCTCGAAGGTTCCACGCACCCCGAGAACGAGGTCAGTAATCCAGAGCATTCTTCAGATAAACGCAGAAATCTTATCCGCCGAAGGTCAGGAGCGGCGAGCCGCAAAAGAGTTATCGCGGCAGAATGCCTTCATAACTCAAAACGCTGGTAGGATTATCGCTCGTTTGTCATTAAAAATATTCCCTTGACTTGCCACCACGTTATCGCCGCTACTACTGTCCTTCTCTTTCGCCCAATCGCGCTTGACGGGCCAAGGTCAACGGCGCAGACCGTCTACACGTAACAGTATATTGTGTACAAAATATCGATCTACAACGCACGAGCGTACGGAAAGTCTTCAAGGCAAAAATGACATCGACAACCATAGGTTCCGGGTTAGATAAATGTGATACGCCCGCCTATTTTTCGTTAAAAGATATGTGCGAAGTCTAAACTCGAAATTCTCACGCTCATATTAGCACATTTTCTTGTGCCATTGGTCGCGTGCTTATGGGAGCAGGCGTTTTCTGCATGACCAGTCCAATCAGAATTAAGTAACTCCAACAGTGAACGTCCGTGACTTGCTGGCAGACGACTAAGTAGCGTGTCATTTGAAAATCATCCAGTAACAGATCTGGTTGTGCACTAACGTGTTTTGGAGTTGGACTAGTCTTGGAATCTTTTCGCAAAAAACATGTAGCCCTAGTGACAGTCTATAACTTGGGCCAGTGACTTTTCGCGTAAAAATTGGAGCACACAGTAGACTTCAATACTATATACACACCTCAGCTGTTGTTATACCTCCACTGGCTGCTGGTGCCGTGTCCGTCTTTGACCAAGCCACTCAGGACTAAGTAACTCCGACACTGAACCTTCGTGATTCGTGCGCAAACGGTTGACACGTGCCAGAATATTTTTTAGCCAATCAAAGAAGCTGGACGACCCTACAGTGCTTTGGACTGTATCTTGTCTCGAAATATTTCCGCGAAATATCACTGCCCCTATCTATAACAGATTCTTTTCAGACTTTCAGTAAGTAGTATTTCACTGCCTATTTCCGAATTCTCTCAGTGGACCAATCACTATCGCGTCCCTTCGTCCGTTATTCAATGCATCTTCACAACTAGATATGCGCAAGCGATAGATTTCATCCGAATCTATCGAGATACTAGCGTATTCTATGATTATACAGTTTTCGAGTATATCGTTTCGCAGATGTAAACTTTTTGTGCGACACGAAAATTTAAATAGCATGTTATTATATACTGTTTATTTATAACGAACATAAATTTTCATTTAATTAAAAATGTAATATATTTTAAGTAATAATTATCAAAAATTTGAAAACCCGACATATATTTAATATTAGTAAGTTACAATAAATAACTTACAAATGTACGTTTTTCTGTAGGGGCGTAACGGATTTTATGTAGACTTTATACATTGAAAATACTATATTTGTTCTCTGGGAAAACTGCTAAAATAAGTAATCACCAAACATTATAAAAATAAGTTAATAATAACAAAGAGCTCTTAATTAATCGCTTACGGTTGTACACATTTTTATCTGAAATTTGTTCCTGTTGTCAAACTATTTAGGCCCTATTTTAAATTGGTTGGCGCCAGCAAAAACGTTTGCCGAATGAATTTAAATTGATTTGAAGTAAAGATTTTTATGGTGAACGGTCTTGTTTTCTTCGAGGCTTAGTAATAATATGGGTAAATTTTTACTCTCCATGGAAGTCGCCACTCTTTTTTTTGTCCTTTCGCTTAGTTTATTCCAGGGGTTCAGAGTTAATTGCCAGACGTAACGGCTGTGCGAGTTAATTTCACGAACTTTCCAAACTGTGCGACAAAAGGGGCATTATTCACCGATACTCCCTTCCCACCATTTTAAAAACATTTCTTTAGATTTAAAAAACTCTAATTAGAAGAACTTATTTTGGACATAATTATTGTGGCCATGTGGCAATGTACTTCAGTAGCCAACATTTTCTACACCCAACTTCCGTTAATTTTAATGCGTGTCAGATGCTAGAAATATATTTTTAAGTATCTTACAATTTGAAGCAAATACTTTTTGGTTACACGATTCTTAAATAATAAACCCATTTTTTTTTCTCGAGCCAATGAGAGACTTAAAATGATTACTTGAGACTATAAATGCAGGATATAGTTGGCTAGTTATTTAATTTGCAACTTCTCGCCAGATCTTGGGTTTGACGTTACTGCTTAGCGTCAGAGATGTATTTCCTAACTTTGGTAGAGAAAATAAGCGGTATGGTCAGATGTGCTTTCAGAAGATTACATTCGAGTTACAAATAAGCCTGCTGTGCACATTATGAAGTTGCATTTTTTCCATTCCTATAAACATGATCATAATTATAACAATAAATCAAGCCAACTTTAGCACACTGGAACGCACAAAGTGGACATAAACTGACCACACGCCACAGACGTAATTTATGTGTTTGGTTAAACTTACAGTATTCGAGGTCGTGAACGATGCGGTTACGACCATCTCGTGTATTTTCTCTTCGCTGCGTTGAAATGTCGTTCCACTCGCAGGCGCACCAACAACACGGCAATTTTTCCCTAGACGCGAGCAGAGATGACACTTAACGTGGCACGCATTGCAGTAAGGTTTTAAAGATCGAATATACGCTGCTTGCGGTTCAATAAATATTTATAAAGCCCTGCGCTTCATATTTATTCATGGCTTTATTAACTGGCGAATTAAGGCTAATTGCATTCTCTTATATTGAACCATTTTCTACATGATACACTTTTAGAGACCGGAAAAAAATCGCGAGTTCAATGACCTGCAGGCTAGACTCTACAGTCTTATGTACAAATATTCCGACATCAACTGCACATTGGTTGTCTGCCGTCACAGTGGAAGGCGACGATTGGACCAGCATTCTCCAGGAAGTGTCAAACACGGCGTGGGCCAATGGATTAAGTCATATAAACGCACGTGTTTTGAATTCTAGCTTGTTTTAAATTGAATCCGCGAATTCTTCAGGTCTCTATACATTTGACAATTATAGTTCATTCACAGGTACTTCCAACTTTCTGAAGCTATTCTATAGTTCTACTTCCAGGATACGCCTCCGCTTCATGCGAACCAAAAATTAGCAGTGTCTAAAATATTACACCAACGAGACGATGCACCACAAACGTGAGCTCTCATTTTAATCATATTTTGCACAAGAAAAATGTATTATTAGACATTAAGAACACACCTACTTTCTCGCTGTTCTTATTCATTACACATGAAATGTTATAATTTCTAGGAAAAATATAAGTAAAAGTTTAATTTTACCAAAAATAACATACTTTTATGATAACGCAAGTATAAAAAACTTGCGATACATGGTACTTACAGGAAACAACCAACCACGTTATATATGTATAGGGTGATCTTTCAAAGGTTTAATTCGAATAATGTGAAGAAACATCAAATAGACGATAGCATGCAATTACGAGTAAATATACCTATAGTTAGGGCCAGTGATTTTACGCGTTAAAAATAGGTAAAAACACTTATTAGTATTCCTCTGTTATGGATAGATATATGCTACTGCGAAGTTTTTTTTTTTTTTTTTTTAGGTTTTTTTATTTTACACAATTCTTTACTACATGATATTGTTCCATCTTTGACGGTTTAGACAGCGTATTGCAAGAAAGTGAGCTGGCGGCAAACTTTTCTCCGACTTGATCCCCTATTATCGTTTGTAAATTTTTTGAGATATTTTCTTGCGACAAAACGTGGCCAATATCACCTTTCAGCCCACCAACTACTTCTGAGCAAAAAATCACGTCGATCCGTTGGTACGTTGCGACGTGATAGAAGGACAAACAAAAAACAAACAAACACACTTTCGCATTTATAATATTAGTTGGGATGAGTCCGTGAGGGATGAAGGTCTTATAAAAACAAAATAACTAAATTTGATTTATATTTTATTCACACAGCGGTTATTAAGAGCATTAAATTATCTGTTTACACTGATACTCTTTTTATTTAACAGTGAGCGCAATATTTAATGTCTCTTTCAACTCTAATTAACGTCCTTTTTCATGTCTCTGTTTGGTTACAGTCAATTAACTCACACTCATCATTATCATGTGTTCGGTCTATCTGTTGCCACGGTTTCTAATGTTTTTCGCTCACGCATCTAGTCCAATAGTCCAGCCTGCCCGTCGCACTCTTCACTGCTTGATACTCGCAGTCGTAGATTTCCCTTCCGCTGGTCACTTCTCTCGCTACTCGTCTTCTATCACCCGGAACTCAGTCACTCATTCACTCATCAAGTACCCGGCTCGGAGGCCTGTCACACTTTTATATAGTTCGCCCTGACCATCTGGAATGTTCGAAGCACCCCGAGTCACGCTCAGAGAACGAAGTCAGTATTCCAGAGCATTATTCAGACGAACGGAGTAATCCTGTCCACCGAAGGTCAGAAGCGGCGAGCCGACAAAGGGTTATCGGGGCAGAATGCCTCCATAACTCAAAATGCTGGTAGGATTATCGCTCGACTGTCATTCAAACATCCCTTATTGACTCGCCACCCCGCTCTCAAATTGCTTCTCTGTTCTTCTCTTCCGCCCACTCGCGGAGGATGCGAAGCGGCGAGCACGTAACTATATTCTGGCCCATGTTACTACCTATATGTAGGGCCAGTGACTTTTCGCGTAAAAATCGGAGCACACAGTAGACTTCAATACAATATACACACCTCAGCTGTTGTTATACCTCCATTGGCTGCTGGTGCCGTGTCCGTCTTTGACCAAGCCAATCAGGACTAAGTAACTCCGACACTGAACCTTCGTGATTCGTGCGCAAACGGTTAACACGGGCCAGACACATTGTTTAGCCAATCAAAGAAGCTGGACGACCCTACAGTGCTTTGGACTGCATTTTGTCTCGAAATCTTTACGCGAAGTATCACTTCCCCTACCTATATGACATACCTACCAAAAGTGCTCTGAACACATAAAACGAAGCGGTCGTGTAGTGAAGTATTAGACCAGTAACACGTGTGTGGGGGGTACTGATTCAAGTCTCGAAGCCGTCTTGTTTTTTTTTTCAGTATAGTTTTGAAATATTTGTTACATCTTTGTTTTTTTTACTAATCACGGTTCTTTCTCAGAGCACAAGTTTACTTTGCAACGAAAGTCGCATTACCGCGAAGACGTCTGCTTCACCATTGTGTAACGACATTGCAAGGTCATCATAGTCATTACTATGTAGATCAAACAAAAACAATGTTCGAGGTAAGCCTACTTTGCTGTGGTTCATATTTAAACAAAATTCTCTTTGCGACAACAAATCCTGTGTTGCAGCAAAGAAAGCGTTTTTACAGTGGATGTATGTTAATTTGTCGTACGGAAGGAGGATACACAGTGTTCATACAAATAGATATTAAGCAGGGTTTTCCAATCTGCTAAGTTTACAGCCCACAGCCATATAAAGAGCGTTAAGATTTCCTGGCGATGCAACCGCTTTGACGCGTTCGTTCTGAAGGCCTGCCTTCGAAGGACGGTGACGTCTGAAAACATCCTTGTAGCTGGCGTTAAGCGTATAACATTTGACACCTTCATTTCAGGCAAGGCTAAGTTGTTCAAACAGTGTCTAGAAGGTCAGTTCCCCTGGAGACATTTCTCGCTAGGCTATCGGAAACCACTCCTTGTTTAACACGTATGCTTCCGGTGTAGATTGTCATTTCGTATCTTACCACATGTTGCGAGCGGACAATCGGGAGGCACATTTCCTAGTTTTCATACAGGCATCATTGTAAGCAGTTGCGTCTATTCTAATTACAAAAAAGACTATGTTATATTTAAATGTAACTCTTTTTCAGGTCAGATATGAAAGTCGATAATTAGATGGAGGTTTTTTGGGCATACGCCATTGCGATGCAAATTTCGGTCGTGGTAAAAGAAGACTAAACACGAAAAGAAAAAATTTACTTAAGTATAACCTATGGACGAGAAAATAAATATACACTAAAGAGCAAAAAAAAACTGGTATAGGAGTGCGTATGCAAATAACAGAGGTATGGAACCAATCAGAGTAACGCGATGCGGTCTGCAGCTAGATCGGTTCCTGCTGCTACAATGGCAGGTTATCAAGATTTAGGTGAGTTTGAAAGTGGTGTTATAGTCGGCGCACGAGAGATGGGACATGGCATCTCCGAGGTAGCGATAACATTTGGGTGTTCGTGTACGACCATTTCACGCATGTACCGTGAATATCGGGAATCCGGTAAAACATCACATCTTCGACATCGCTGCGGCCGGAAAAAAGATCGTGGAAAGAACGGAACAAACGACAACTGACGAGAATCATTAAACGAGACAGACGTGCAACCCTTTCTCAAATTGGCGCAGATTGGATTTGTGAACTGCCCTGCAGGGTTCATGGTGTGAATTGCCTCCTGCATACCTTCAGACATTAGTCGAGTCCATGCCACGTCGTCTTGCGGCACTTCTGCCTGCTCGCGGGGGCCCCGACACTATATTAGGCAGGTGTACCAATTTTTTGGCTCTTCAGTGTATGTTCACAACATTGTAAAATTCCAAGACGGAATAGAGTGAAGAAACAGGACGGAAGCTAGTTACGAAAAATATATATGGAAATACACACGTCCAACAGATAACAAAAAGAAAAGAACACAGGCTAGAAATCTGCTAGAAAAAAAAATTAGGATAACACTGACGAAATATGTAGGAACAAAATGGGACAACGCAACAAAGAAACGCACTGGAACACAGAAGTTTTACCAGACACGACAGAATGCAAGCCAGGTGTGATGTAGTCGAGAATATACATGTACAAAGCCAGAAAACTTTATGAAGGAGTTTCGCAACTAAGAATGTCCAAAAAACTCCATCTGGTCATTCACACCCATTGCACTACTCATTCCAAGTTCACACAAAAGTCGACATTTGGTTGCCAAATCATAAATTTGTTTATTTAAACATAAATGTTGTCGTTGGAAAATCAGCCCTCTGTTTGCGATTTTTATTCTTCCCTAGAACATTTTTTCTATAACTGCAGCGACAATGCTGGACCTTTTCGTAACAGATTGGTGTATTAAAACCCTATAGTCACTGCTTAAAGTTCTGAGGAAACAAAAAACACGCGAATATGGTTAATGATAGTTTCCATAACCGTCGCAATGCTTCCTTAAGGCGCCCGTCTACCTGGCGCTTGAACTGCGTTGCAGAGTGTTCCAAATACACGTTTTTCAACGAAACTATTAAGCGCGCGTCCAACGTGCTGATCTACGAAAAGAACGCACACTTCAGACGAGAGCTGTTAAGTACTTTCGAAATATCACGTACGTTAGAAACATTAATTCAGAGTACTCCAAAACCGCTAAAAACGGGCCTTTCCAAGGCGCTGTAGCTCAAAATGCACGCATCAGATACATACAAAACTACTATAGGGGCCTGCACTGAACCTTCCTAAAGACTTCCCACTAATAAAATAATATGGTCACCGCTGAAAGTCCCATAGGTACACGCAGCACGACGAGAACACTGCACGCCAGTTCAGAGCCTTGCGCTTAGCGGCGATGGCGTACTTGATGCGCGTGGCAGTGTCGCCCTTATCGCTCCCGCGCTTCTCGGCCTAAACGTGGGAAAAAGTTCCAGGTAGACGGGGGCCTTAAGGCCGAACGTGTCCTTGAGGCGTTTACAATTCTTACTAGGGACGCCCCTTACCGAAAGTGGACAAAAAACTTGGAATTCACGAAATTTTGTCAGAACTAGAACTACTATGCTGTAGATCTTGCAGTTGGTGCACACTAAATCCGAAACAGTGAGAATTGTGCCAAATAAGTGAAAACAGTGAGAATTGAGCTACTGATTCAGTGCCGGATAAGTAATAAAAGTAATGGCTTAATTTCACTGATTTATTTGTGATTCCCGCTCAATATCGAGAATTCCACTGTCATAAGTCACCTGTTCCCAAGTTCATTCCCTTGATTTGCCAGTCAGTAATTGGTAGTTTATGAACTGGCTTTCAATGAATGTTATTTCATAGATTGATATCACTGATTTCGAGCTTAGAGCGTATTTTTCGTCATCCCGTTTAGTCACAATGTCTATGTGAACCGTTCATGAGCGTGTGATGGTTTCAAGTGCAATTTTGGGTTTAGATCAGCCACTTTCCTTTTTTAAAATATAGCCTAGGTGGCAACAATTTCTGGGCAATACATTTCATGTTTTATCTGCTTATACCACAGTTACGTAAGACAATTTTGATACAGAAAGATAAACCTTGTGTGAATATTTATTTTTGGCTCTATATTACGGTACTTAGCAAACATGAAATAAAAAAACCATTCAACAAAACTGAATGGTAATATAAGTTTCCTAGTTGCTCTATGTACACTCTACGAAAATTTCACAAATTTTTCTCATCATTGTATAGTCGTATTGAGAAAGTACCGATTGTACGGATTTTTACCACACACGTGGTAGTTTTCCTACATTTGTTAAGGACGCTGACCGCGAACAAATCCGTTATTTTATATTTGTACCGAATAAACGTAATTAATTATTACCCTTTTCTCGCAAAATAATTTCTTTTTTGACTGCAGAGTTTTTGCATAAGAAAAATTTGAAAATCACAATTTTACTGTTTTAGAAATGTACAAATAATGAAAATAAACTTACGTACACAAGTAAGATATTCACACTGAAATAAGGTGTCAAAAGGTACGTCTATAAAATTGTACAAGGAAATGTTTTTGCAATTAAAAAAAAAATTCCTGAATATAAAAGCGATTCATACAAATATTTTTATTTGTGGCTAGCCCTGAATTTTTGAAAAATAACTTTTGCTTATCATACCTTAGAACGAATTAAGACAAGTCCTTCCACTGCTCCTTGTTGAATTTTCTGCAAATAGTTTGGATTATTTTATATGTATATTAAAAAAAAACAGTACTTTGACATGCCATTTCGCAAACACCATGTGATCCAAAAACGTTTTACCTGAGGGGGGAAGTAGTCTCAGATAATGTCTACAAGTTGAACAGTATTTTTACAAGTGGGGGTCATATCTGAGTTCGCGAGGGATGGAGGTCTTAATAAAAATAAAATAACTAAACTTGAGGTATAATATATTCACACAGCTATTATTTACAGCATTAAATTATCTATCTCCAATCTACCACGCAATACCTAACTAAAATTAACGCCCTTCTCAATGTCGCTGTTTCGTTATAGTCAATTAACTCATACTCATCATTAACACACGTTAAGTCTGTCTATTGCCATCATTTTTAATATTTTTCACTAACGCATTTAGTCCAATAGTCCAGTCTGCCAGCAGCACTCTTCACTGCTTGATACTCGCAGTCGCAGATTTCCTTTCCGCTGGTCGCTTCTCTCGCCACTCGTCGTCTGTCGCTGAAACTCAGCCACTCGTCCATTCGACAACAACAACAGCCCGGAGGCCCGTCGCATTATTTACACTCTGCTAACCTTGGCCTGGAACGTTCGATGCGCCCCGAGTCATGCTTAGAGAAACTAGGGCAGCAAACCACTAGAACATTCTTTAGATAAACACAGAAACTCAATACAACCAGGGTCAGCAGCGCGCGCCACAAAAGGATTATCGTGTCGGCTCGCTTTTTTTGGTTATAGATACGTGGTTCTTGGTTTAGCGCGCCTGTAGTTCAAAATATTCCATTGACTTGCTGTCATATAACTGCCGTCCTTCACTTCCACTCCCTCGAGCGGGATGGGAAGCAGCGAGCGGGTAACACTATGTAGTACAAATACAAAAGAACACTTTTTTTGTGGCCAACACCCTTAACGCCTAGAACACTATTCCTAGTATAACTCTGATTATACTGAGAAGGAAGTTTTCTCTGCCACTGAAAACAGAACTTGGTGGATTTAGTTTGATTGTTCTTCTGTTAATGCAAACATTATATATTTATTTATAACAACACATGTGTACGTTATAGATTTTATTACTGTTACATATGAAAATATATTTAGAACACTATCGACTTGGCACTCCATTGGTTGACTGCCAGCAATTAATAAGGTTTATCCAGTGCAGTAGGCGTGTCAAATATTGTTTGACCAATAGGACTGTGTTAAGTGGGAAATCAGAGACCAAGATAAATCGGGTTCCTATAATTTATTATATAAGTAACTAAATTCGACCTTATCTTCAATTCCAGGAAACGTGTACAGTGTGCGAAGTGCCAAGGAAAGAATGAGATGGGTAGTGGAGTTCTCAACTTTTAACAGTAATAGTTCTATATTTGCAGCCAGATATGTGGTAAATTTTCCATATTGTATATGGGTTAAAAATTTCCATTATAGTTAAGAGAGTTCACTCTGAAAAAAAAATTACTTTTTAGACATACCTTTAATTTTTTTTTTAACCAAGTGCCAATACCAGCAATGTTATGTTCCAAACTCACCTGCATCAAAATCATATGCAATTTATGTAGATGCTCGTGCAGTTATTTTCAATCTGAAACCATAAGTAACGAAAATGGGTAAAGAATGACACTTGGTGAACTAAATTGACTCTTAAAACATAAAAGCGAAAGAACGAGTTTTAGTTTGCCATCGGTAAAAATCCAAGGTTTGTACCTCAGAGAGCAAGCAACATGATCCTCGGGGTTATTTCATCTTTTTACTTCAACCCTTTTCAAACCTATTTTATTTCAGACGTTTTATTTTATTTTTTAAAGCATTTCATTTTAGACTTTATTCTCAGACCATCTGTATTTTATTATTTCGGGTGTTTTAGGCAAGACATTTTTGATGTGTGCTGTACTTAAGCTAATAAAAGTACTTGTTTCGTTATCAAACTCAATGATCTGAAGGCTTTCATGTTCGACGACAGCAGAGGAGTTGGTTCGTGAATGAGAGTGGTTGAGGGTAGCGGGGGAGGGTAGCGGGGGAGGGGGGCAGTTTTTCCTTTCCCCCCGATTTTGCATTAACTATTTCAGTTAAGCTTTTGAAAACTAAGTAATTTTTTTAAATTATCATGTAAACTCTTTTTGCACGTATTCCTTTAAAGAGCAACCAAGTAAGAGATATGACACTACTTACTCCATGCCTAGGTTGAGGCGTTATTTTTAAGCCATGAGATGTAGCCAACGTCGCAAATACACTACCAACCAAAGAACATAAAACGAGGGTAGCAACCAAAAATCTCGCATACAACATTCATACTGTAAATCGAATATGTCTGGGACACAGCAATATTTTTTATCAACACTATACATATATGATGAATTTATTTGAGTTTTAACATGGCGTTTCCAGTAATTTTGGGATTTTTTGGGGAGACATAATTTTCGTCTATTCCTATGCAATTTCAGGCAAATTTTTTGCATCTCTATGGGGTTGGTAATGGATAGTAAGAAATATTTCATCCGTAAACTGATTTTTTTTTGTATTATTTGTAGACAAAATTTTCAGCAGTGGCAACTCCATTGTGTTGGATTAGGTTGGACCCGGTGCATTGGGAAAGTTTTTACTGGTTAATACTTACAGCTTATAGTGGTAAGTTTTTTATTGTTTAAATCCCTTTTCACCGTTGGGGTTGCAGCTCTATCCTCGCGTGCTGCTTGGCTAAAACTTAGCTGTGCGGAGACGACCTCCTAGCTCATTCGCCTTCCACGGCTAACGCAGTTTTAATTTGGCCTCGCGTGGGCAGTTTAACGACCGCCTGCTTAACCTAGGATCAAGGAGAACGCACGGCTTCATCGTTAAACGCGGCGGCAGTAAAACGTTCCTTTTTTTAAATGCTCCTCCCCCATCCCTTTCCACGCCGTCTCTTGGATCATCTTCAAGATCTCTACCCCCCCCTCTCCCCCTCTATTTTCGCGGCTACGAAAACACTGCCCTACCCCAGGACTAATTCGCTGAAGCGATGTCATTTATTCATTTCAGAACGGTGCTTTTTTACTTTACTGCAAATACGATTCATAGTGAAGTTCATTCACGGTTACTTCCAACTTTTCTGGAGCCCCGATAAATTGATATACTTTCAGGATATTCCTCCGCCTCGTGCGGAGGAATAGCTTAACCAAATACAGAAAATTACACCAAAGCGACCACGCACCGGATTCGTGCGCACTCAGCGTAATATTATTTAACGTAAAGAACTATTACTTACTAGGCACTACCAACACATCCATATTCTCCCTGTATTTAATTATCTTATTAATAAATTAAATATTATAATTTATAGATTGAATAAAGTAAATCATCAGTTTAAATAAAACTAAGTTACTTTTATGGTGACGCATGTAGTATATATAATCTAGTGGCGTTTTCTTCACCGTTGTTTGAATTAAATCGTTGAAAAATCACCCCATGTATGAAGTGCTTGGTTGATTACTAAATATGTCTCGTTTCACAAGCGTTTCGTATTTACCTTAACATAACAACACACTTTATTTTATTAAATTAAACTTTTAATTTTATTATCTATTAATTATAATACTTTACATTTATAATTAACTAGCTGTGCCCGCGGCTCCACTCGCGTGGACTACAGAATAACGGCCGTCTAAATATTTTATGTTGGTTAATGCTATAATTCTTTGATAAATATTAAGTTTTTAATGGAAAAACAACAGCTTGAATTTTAAGTATTTATTTATTGAGAAATTAAATTGCAAAAACGCTTATTAGTATTTCTCTGTTATAGATAGATGTGTGCTACCGCGGAGATTTTTTTAGGTCTTTTCATTCTGCACAATTCTTTACTACGTGATATTGTTCCATCTTTAACGGTTTAGACAGCGTATTGCAAGAGAGCGCGCTGGCGGCAAACTTTTTTCCGATTTGATTCACTATTATCGTCACTGCTTATTCCTTATGTTACTTTACGTAACAAAATATATATTAAAACCCGGTCAGAGAACATAGCCATGAATTAAAAAAAAAACACGTAAATCGGATAAGTGGTTCTCGAGTGATCAGCGCAATAACAGACAGACAGACAGACAGAGACACGCAGAGTTTTATAATATGTATAGATATAAATAACATCAGGGAGAAAATAGTTGTGTTGGTAATACCTAGTAAGAAAACGTTCTAGAACAAAATATTTAAAATGCGGTGCTTGGTCCCTTTGGTGTAATTTTTTAGACACGAATAAGCTTTGTATGCATGAGACGGACGAATACACCGTAAGTAGAACTTAAGCAGGGCTTTAGATAAGTTGGAAGTAACGGCGAATGAACTACGAAACGCCATTAAAACATGACATATTTAGGAAACAACCAAATACGTCGTACATGGGGTGATTTAACAAATGTTTTGTTCAAAAAAGCGCGAAGAAACAGCGAATTGATTATAAAAATGTCTACTGCCTTTGGCTGTTCAGGATTTATTGAGCACAATTGAAATGCCACTGCCCTTACCTGCATATATTCTAACGGCCAAATTCAGTGAGATGCGCCCAGTAAAACGACAGAAGGAAAAGTAGTTCCATGGCACAAAGTTGAATTAAAATTGTTACATGAACATCTGTGAATACTGAAATGATTTATTTTGGTTTATGTATTTTATACAAATAAGTGTAACAGTAAGCAAATTTGTAAAATATTAACTTCCCTAATAACTTCACAGTTTCACTTGACCGACGAATGAATAACGCGATCAGACCCAAAGAAGTGTTTATTCTTTTCGTATGGTGTAAAAATACACAATGTCAATGCAAGTAGATATTAACAGGGGCAGTGATATTTCGCGAAAAGATTTCGAGACTAGATACAGTCCAAAGCACTGTAGGTTCGTCCAGCTTCTTTGATCGGCTAAAAAAATGTTCTGGGCCGTGTTAACCGTTTGCGCACGAATCGCGAAGGTCCAGTGTCGGAGCTACTTAGTACTGGGTGGCTTGGTCAAAGACGGACACGGCACCAGCAGCCAATGGAGGTATAACAACAGCTGAGGTGTGTATATAGTATTGAAGTCTACTGTGTGCTGCGATTTTTACGCGAAAAAGTCACTGGCCCTAGATATTAAGCGTGGCTTTCAAAATTGCTCAGTTTAATTAGAACGGCCTGTGTGAACCAGTCATAACTCAGAGGGAAAGGAACAAAGTACAAAGTGACATTTGTAGTGCGATACATTGGTTTTCACTTCGTGTAATAATATCCCACTGTTAGAGATCTAATTTGCGAAAAATTCAGGTATTCAGAAATGCATATCGCAGCCTTGTGAAGGCTCATCGTAATGACTCCTTGTTCTCAGACGTGACCTTGAAGCGTTAAAAAATATTTACTGGCGATTCCCTTTAAGTTGGGCGTTTTTTATTGCCATTAAGTAAATTTGTAAGTCGTTTTACTGAAGCCACTTTCGTCGGAATTGCGTTTGCCAGCGTAACCAGTATAATTTAAATAGCAGGCAGTAGTGAGTTGGAGTTCTATTGTGTCAAGAGCAATAAATAACACTCATAAATTTTTTTGTATATTTACAGTAATTTTAACGGAAATGTACGGTAAATATACGGAAACGCAATCCGTTATGACGAA
>NQII01003113.1:89790-108902 GCA_002778355.1 Clitarchus hookeri | reverse complement strand
ATCAGTCTTACATCTCGGCGCTGCTCCGTCTTAGGTCGGGATTACGAAGACTTCAGATTTCACGGCCTGCAGTGGCCGAGTGGTTTTAGACCGCTCGCCTCGCACCTAGGCGAACCGGGTTCAATCCCCATCCGGGTCGCAAGTGGGAATCATGCCGGAGGATGCCGCTGGTCGATGGGTTTTCTCTGGGATCTCCCGTCCCCCCCTTCGCCCTTGCATTCCGGCGCTGCTTCATTCTAACCTCATTTCGCCCTCAATAATTCGTTGTTAAGAGCCGCCCAGATCTCTAAATTCAACTCGTTCAAGTTTCACGTAACGTGTAGCAAGTTCACGTAACCTGGCTATACCTTCACTAACGTATTTCGATAAAGACTTAAACACAATCGTTTCACGTATATGTTCATGTAAAGAAAAAACTTGTAAATGTCAAGCTTTGGTGTGATATTCGATACGTTACTGTGCATCCCGTGATTCATTGTGTTATTTTTGACATTCATGGATTTGTTTTTATTTTCGTGACGTAGCATACCCACGTTTTCAATATACCGCATATATAATTTCATCCCGAAAATGAGTACAAAAGTACAATGAAAGTTAGTCTATTAATATTACTGTTTTAAACATTACATATTTAGGGACATTTACCTTGTCACAGTTCCCGAATTGTGTTTCTCAGAAGTATAAAAATGCTTTCAACAATTACACAATGCTTATTTAACATTAAGTTTACAATTTTCCGTACTTCATGAAACATAATTGAATTTTTTTTTTCGAGCAGACCCCGTGTTTACATCTCCCAGGAACATTATTTCGTTCCGGAGATTATGGCCATCATCTTGATATTTTCAAAGTTCGTGTAAATTACGGACGCCATACGTTCGCAACCTGTTCTTGCCGCATCAAAGATAAAACACAAATGCACCTGTGTAACACTTTTTTTTCAAAGTTTTCAATTTTGAAAGCAACAAAATTTTACCCGACATTTTTATTCGCACACGAAGTTTGCGTGCTTGCGTGAAGCATAGCAATATTGCACCCAAACATACAATTTTTTACGATTTTGATATTTTGTTGACAATTATCCTTAGAGGGGATATAGGGGCGTAACAAATTATCGATAAGAGTTATGTGATGAGCAATATATAAAAGAGGTTTATTTAGCATTACGGCTGTACAATATTATTTCAATATAAATATGATTGAATATGAACGGGGGGAGCTAAACAAATATACTAAAATATTAAATTATATTATTTTATAAATATTTAATAAGCCACGTTCTGAGTAAAGCCTAATTGGAGAGTCCCCACCTTGTTCATGATTACGAAGGCTGATTAAGATGGCGCAAGTCGACGGCCGGACAAACCCATCTTCAGTGGTCTTCTCGTTCCAATGGCCCGACGACAAAAGACACCGCCCACGGACTACACTGTCCTATGTCGGCTGCGTTGTTCCCGTTTACTGGCCGGTGGAGGGGGTATTCTGTGGTTTGCGATTTCGTAACTAATTTCAGCGATCACGGCCCGTGTCCTGGATAAATAAGTGAAGGTGTGATCAGGCAGGCCGCTCAGCTAAGGGCCTGACCACAACTCGTAACAACGTGCAAGTGTAGCCAGATGAATGTTAGGTGATGTGTTAAGGGCGCTTATCATAAAAAAAAGTATTACTTTATAATAGTTAGAAATATTGTTAAAATCTTAGACATTATTAACAAGTACTATTTTTCTAGAAAACAAACATGCAGCTAGATTTTTGCTTAATGAAATGTCAAAGTCACAATTTTACTGTTTTTCGAAAGTACATGCAAATTATAAAAACTACCTCATAGAAAATTAACGTAGGAATAAAATACCGTGAGTTATTTGTAGACATCTTTACAATAAGGCTACGAAATGTTTTTGCAGTTTTTTAAAATTGTTTAAAATTAGGAGATAGTTGTATATTATATTTGTAGCAGTCTGGGAATTTCTTGCTATATTAATTTTCTTAAGGATGCCTTCAAATCAATTGAGACATGAGCTTTCATTTTCTCTCTTATTACAATTTATTTGAATGTTTTCGTTTATTTTTTTGTACGTCCCGCAAAAACTATAATTGTGATTTTGACATGCAATAATGCAAAAAATAATGCTAACTAAACATTCGTGCGTGAAGAAAGAAGGCCAGTCAGAAGAAATGCCTACAAGTCAATTGGTACTTCATGCATACATAAAATATATATATATTTTTTTGTTGACCAGCACCTAGGGTTATCAACTATTTTACACTCGCCATTAAAGGACCCCTCCGATCACAAGACGCACGACATACGACCAAAAGAAATTATCAAGGAATTTTTTTTTTGTAAATATGTTTAAAACACTATCTGTAATGTGCTAAAGTGAGTATTGTACATCACCTTTCACTAGGGCCAGTGATATTTCGCGAAAAGATTTCGAGACAAGATACAGTCCAAAGCACTGTAGGGTCATCCAGCTTCTTTGATTGGCTGAAAAATGTTCTGGCTCGTGTTAACCGTTTGCGCACGAATCACGAAGGTTCAGTGTTGGAGTTACTTAGTCCTGAGTGGCTTGGTCAAAGACGGACACGGCACCAGCAGCCAATGGAGGTATAGCAACAGCTGAGGTGTGTGTATGGTAGTGAAGTCTACTGTGTGCTCCGATTTTTACGCGAAAAGTCACTGGCCCTACCTATCACTTTCTCTGAATCTATAAAACAAAATATTTGGTGGTGTTATAACCATTATCCTGCGTGATTTCAATTTCAGGTTTAATCGTCTTTGAAACAAACGATTACTTACTTTCAACCACAGATTCGTCTGGTGCAGTACGTATCCGCGAATAACCTGACATCATATATTCCTGTATTCCTGTACACACTGTAAGAGTGCGCTTGTTGAGAACTGCCGCCAGTCTCCGTGTATTGTAACTACCTGTGGTCACTGCACTAGAGGATCAAATTAAACGTAACTGTAATCGTGGAAGTGGTAAATTACCGACACAGTGTTAATTACCATCCTGTTCATTTTCGAAGGATTCCGAGATAAGGGATAAGTAGGGCCAGTGACTTTTCGCGTAAAAATCGGAGCACACAGTATACTTCAATACTATATACACACCTCAGCTGTTGTTATACCTCCATTGGCTGCTGGTGCCGTGTCCGTCTTTGACCAAGCCACTCAGGACTAAGTTACTCCGACAATGAATCGTCGTGATTCGTGCGCAAACGGTTAAAACTGGCCAGAACATTTTTTAGCCAATCAAAGAAGCTGGACGACCCTACAGTGCTATGGACTGTATCTTGTCTCGAAATCATTTCGCGAAATATCACTGCCCCTGTGCATGACTAAGTCATTTGTAGTGGAGTGGAGAGATTTGGGCGGCTCTTAACATTGGGGTCTTGAGAGCCGGTGAGGTGTGTATGGAATAGCGCCAGAATGCAAGATAATTGTAACGGGAGAACCCCGAGAAAACCCGCTGATTAGTGCCACCTGTTCCCACGTGCGCAAATCCGGGAGCGACCCTGCGGGGAAATCGAACACGATTCGCCTTGGTGCAAGGCGATCTCTCTAGCCACTGCGCCACAGCGGCCCCTAGTATTAAGTATTAACATTGATAACAGGAATTATTTTTGTACTATGCTTAGCTCTGTGCAAATTTTCGTCTGGTTTGGACTAAGCTTAATTTCGATATTTGTGTCGGAATTTCCAAACGCTCGGCGACTTGCTGGTCTCTAGGCCGGCAACGCAGAGTTCACGACAGACTGTGGAAACCCTTCCCCCCACCCCCCTGGAGTTTCCAATCGTCAAGATGTTAACGAGGTGTGCAGGGGTCGCGGCGAAATGAAGTCTGCGAATCGGCGAGCGGCGCGAACCGGCCGACATTTTTAGCCCCTGCGAGTTCGCATGGCGTGTACGTTATCCTCTTTCCCCTTTGCCCTGCCCCATTCACATTCACCCCTTCCGCCCGTGCCGCAGAATACGCAGGGATACGGAAGTGAAACCGGCTGTGCGGACTAAAGACGAGGTATTGGTAGAGACCTGGAAAATTTTCGCGAGTTCAACGACCCGCAGACTGAACTCCACAGTCTTATGTACAAATATGCCGATGTCAACTGCACGTTGGATGTCTGCTGTGTCACAGACGAAGGCGACGATCGGGCCTGCGTTCTCCAGGAGGTGTCAAACACTGTGTGGTCCAATGGCTGAAGTTATATAAACACACGTGTTTTGAATTCTAGCTTGTCCCAAAATGAATCAGCGAATTATTCAGGTCTCTAGGTATAGGTTGTTAACGAGAACTGAACACCTTTGAAAGCGCTGCTAAAATCTGCTGGCATGAAAANAGAAAGAAATATTAAAGAAATAATATTAAAAATTGTTAGTTCAAAAAATTATTAACAACAAATGGGTTAATGTACAGATACCGCAACTACAAAATGCTGTAAAACCCCTTCGTGTTCAAAAACTATTTACTATCAACGATCTAATATAAAGAGATGGAAACACAAAATACTATTAACATCCTTCATGCTCTTGGGTAGAATTTGGTGGGGCGGGGAGAGGGGTCGCACATTTCTTATTTCTAGGGCCAGTAAATTTTCGTTTGAAAATCGGAGCACACAGTAGACTTCAATACTCTATACACACCTCAGCTGTTGTTATCTCCATTGGCTGCTGGTGCCGTGTCCGTCTTTGACCAAGCCACTCAGGACTAAGTAACTCCGACACTGAACCTTCGTTATTCGTGCGCAAAACAGTTAAACATGTGCCAGAACATTTTTCAGCCAATGAAAGAAGCTGGACGACCCTGCAGTGCTTTGGACTGTATCTTGTCTCAAAATCTTTTCGCGGAATATTAGTGCCCCTACTTATTTCTAAAAAAAATTTAAAATGTATTTTTGTCCCAAATTTTATTTTCGAATATTTTATTTTTATTTCTAGGGGGCGGTGATGTGTCACGATATCTCTCCCCCCCCCTTTTTTCTCCTCCGCCATCAGGGCTACGCCGTTGCATTCCCCCACATGTAGAATTAGCATTGCCATGCGCCTGATCACTTCATTCGTGCGTTGGTCAAGTTAAACTGTGAAGTTACTAGAGAAATAAATACTTTACAAACATGCCAATTGTTACTTTTAAATGCATTGAAAATACGGAAAGCCAAATAAATCATTCCAGCTTTCACAAATGTTTCTACCTGGCGCTTTTAATACGACGTTTAGACTTGGAATTGCTTTCTCCCTCCGTCGTTACCAACTTTACTGTGCGCTCGCCACTCAGTGGGACCGTTACAACATATGCAGGTAGGAACAGTTATGTTTTTCAAACGTTGCTTTATCGAGAACAGGCCTTAGACTGATTGTTTCGCTCAAACCTTTGAAAAATCAGCCCCACGTATGACGTGTTCAGTTATTTCCCTAAGTGGGCCATGTATCACAATTGTCTTATACCTCTGTTAACGCGAAAGTATCTTACTTCCCGTTAAACTGAAGTTTAACCTGTGTATTATTTATAAATTACAATATCTCGTTTATAGAGACTTGAAAAATTCGTTAATATTGCAATGTGAATTAATGCTGTTGGCCATCGCGTGACACATCTGCAATGATGACAGTTCATGCATAAAAAAAAAAAAAGTTCAATACCAAATTGCGTATTTTAAACATTTTTTTGTAACAAATACGTGAAGTATCATTTGGCGATTACATATATGCCAAGCAGTATCCCACGCCATTTGTTCGCATTGTAAAAAAATTTTCGTTCATACAACTTTGTTAGTATTTGCTGTTAAGACTACAGCGAAACCGAAAAATTCTGGATTTGACATTAAATTATTCAAAAAATATAAAGTTAAATTTTTTTTTTATTCGAGGAAAATGGTATTACTTATAATGTGTACAAGTTTAACAATGTTTGGTAGAATTTTAAATTAATTAATCTTTTGGTATCAAACACCCTTAAAAACCATTCTGGAGCTCTGCGTTTTCTTTCGGTGTGTGTCCGGAGTCGCATGGAGAGAGAGAGAGAGAAAGATAGAGAGAGAGGGAGAGAGAGAGAGAGAGAGAGAGAGAGGGAGAGAGAGAACCAGAGTCCACGGTCGACAAGCATGCAAGGGATCGACCAAGGTGGCTTTTAGCGCTCCGGTTGCTGCCTTTCCGGGCAGCTGGCAAACTTTCCGGCAACCAGACACCGTGAGGGGAAGACTGCAGACCCATTAGCGGTGGCCTTGAGGGAGCTCACCACCACACGTGAGCAGCACTGGGCAAAAACACGCACACTGTAGGCTTGTGCGAATATTCTGTGTGCCGAAACGAAAACGAAAAATTACATCCTTCACTTTTGTTTCGGCAAGAAATTTGGTTGCCGAAAGGTGTAATGAAACGAAAATCTTCCCTTTTGATGAATATTCGCGTGTTAAAAAAATGTTCAGGTGTTTAATAAATGTTCAGGTGTTTAATAAATGTTCAGGTGTTTAATAAATGTTCAGGTGTTTAATAAATGTTCAGGTGTTTAATAAATGTTCGGGTGTTTAATAAATGTTCGGGTGTTTAATATATGTTCAGGTGTTTAGTAAATGTTCAGGTGTTTAATATATGTTCAGGTGTTTAGTAAATGTTCAGGTGTTTAGTAAATGTTCGTATAGTGCACCAGGAAAGAAAATTTTTGTCTGTATATCATCTTGTTCGTTTTTATTATTTCGTAACTAAAGGAACCTCATAAATTGAAATTTAAATATACGCAATAACTCCTAGGGTGTGTACTACATATCCTTTTTTTTTTTTTTTCTGTGTTTGGTTTTGCAACGAATTTGTCATAGTGAATTACTTGCTAAAATGTCTTGAAACTCGTTAAACTGACTGACATTGAGGTATAGGGTGTTCACGGTGAAGTTGGCAATTTTAAAAATTAACCTTCGAAAATAAAAACTGGCCGTTAATAGCATCTCATGCTACCAAACACGCGCAAACTCCCTGTTAATTTGGATGCGATTGAAAGATAAGTGGTTCCAAGTATTGGCGTTATTTCGATAGTGTAATGTTTAAATTTACGGCATATCAGGTTTGTTTTTTTCTGCTTAATGTATATTAGAATACGAAGTGGCTTATAAGTAAGGGCAGTGATATTTTGCGAAAAGATTTCGAGACAAGATACAGTCCAACGCACTGTAGGGTCGTCCAGCTTCTTTGATTGGTTAGAAAATGTTCTGGTCCGTGTTAACCGTTTGCGCACGAATCACGAAGGTTCAGTGTCGGAGTTACTTAGTCCTGAGTGGCTTGGTCAAAGACGGACACGGCACCAGCAGCCAATGGAGGTATAACAACAGCTGAGGTGTGTATATAGTATTGAAGTATACTGTGTGCTCCGATTTTTACGTGAAAAGACGCTGGCCCTACTTATACGTAACAAATGTAGGTCCTCAAAAGTTTAACGTTTACGCTTGACTGTCGCATGAATGACGTCATTAATGACGTCATTAGGCACCCATGACAACGTGAATTTTACATGTGATGAAAAGATACGAACTCAGGATAAAATAAGATGCAAAGGATGTCTTCCAAAAGTTCTCAGTTTGCTGTAAACAGCCTAACAGACTGTGCTTACGTCTTAGTGCCGATCAGAATAGTAGAAATCACGACGTGATACAACAAAGAGAATATTTGTTTACACGTTCATTCCCATCAGATGTGTTGTTTACATTAAAACCTTTCAGGCGCACTTTAATTTATGGTTTCAGTGGTGTAGAAGAGAGTTTTGGGTGCCTCTTCCAGCATCGAGCCCTTGAGAGCCGATAAGGGTGAAGCGAGGTGATTATGGAGCGGCGCCGGAGTGCAAGGGCGGGAGAAACGGGAGATCCCCGGTACGATTACCACATGCGAAAATCCGGGAGCGACCCCTCCCGCCGGGAATCGAACCCGGTCCGCCTGGGTGGGAGGCGAGTAGTTTGACCACTACACCACCGTGGCTCCAGCGCAAGTGTTTCGAGTCAACCTCACGAGTTAGTTGTTCAGCTACCTCCATAATAAATAGCCGGAAGAATGGCGGGATATCATTCACCGCTCGGTGCCTGGAGATGTGCTTGCCAGCAGTTTTCCCGGGCAACAGACCATCTCGCGAATCTCGCATTGGCCAGACAGACGCAAGGAACGTCGGCAACCAATTAGCGACCGAATTTGCCTGCATCAAACGAAAAGGCTGGGCCTTCTCTCCTCCGCGTACTTACTCGTAGATACTTGCAAAATTCGCGTTGTTATTTAAGGACAAACTGAACTCCAAGTTAGTTTGCGTTTGACCAACTTCAGCTAGTGGCCAAAAACAAATATGTCTGCCCCAGTCAAATAGGAACATGTCTTCTCACGTAGACACGCGGCCAATAACCAAATGAAGTAGTGGCTGTGTAGGAAGGGCCAGTGACTTTTCGCGTAAAAATCGGAGCACACAGTAGACTTCAATACCATATACACACCTCAGCTGTTGTTGTACCTCCATTGGCTGCTGGTGCCGTGTCCGTCTTCGACCAAGCCACTCAGGACTAAGTAACTCCGACACCGAACCTTCGTGATTCGTGCGCAAACGGTTAACACGGGCCAGAACATTTTTTTTAGCCAATCAAAGAAGCTGGACGACTCTACAGTGCTTTGGACTGTATCTTGTCTCGAAACCTTTTCGCGAAATATCACTGCCCCTATGTGTAGGATATTGAAGTCTGGCATGACCATAAATATGCTCGCGAAAAACACCTGTCCATAGCTACCAACCATCGCACACGCCTCTAGCTCGGCGTACGGCCCGTGTTTACTTCGAAGTATGCTTGACAAGGATTCATGATGTCGAGGGTTCACTCCCGATAGCAGAGAGCTGATCAATTTACAGGGAAGTAATTGCGTGGCGGCCCCTTTAATGTGGGGGTACCCATTCTCTGATTGGCTGCGCGAGGATCTGGGAACTGGGCATTGTGTCTGATTGGCTACTGCGTGCTACGAAAGGTTCCATATTGGCTGGGGGCTATCGGTCGGCGCTGATTGGCGAATGGCGTTCTAACCCTACGTAGACTTACGACGAAGTAGACCGCTTATTTGCCTCCTGCGCATCTACCCAACACTGAGCTACCCCGAAGGAACAGAACCGTCAGTCACTTGGTCAACAGTGATGATCGTGTTTGTTCATATTTTAATTTTTTAACGACAAGCACTTTTACATGGATCTTTCACCAATTTGAATTTAATCTAACTGCAATACAAATTGGTTACGGGAAGTATACAAACGTCCCAAAGCACTTGTTTACTAAACAATGTTCCTACCTACAATCCAATCCACGCCGTCTTTGCCAGACGTGTTGGCAGAAAAGCAGTTCGTTGATGTGCCACGGAGATTGGCAGTGGACAACCAGCGAGATCGGTCCACCTCATCTTCGGTCCATGTCGCTTATCAACTGACTTTCAGTGAATGTCGTTTCACTGATTTATACCGCTGTTTCGGGCTTGAGAGAGCATGTCTTGATTTCATGACTGGATGAGAGTTGTTTCGACTGGCCTTGGACGCCTAGTAACAAAACAAAAGACACGCCGTGACTGTTATCGCTGGGAGCCGAGTCGAATTAAAAGAAGGCCCTTGCCTTGACGGCAGCTAATTAACACACAGTGTCGGTGCAAGTAAGCACAGGACTGAGGAATCTAGGCTGCTGCCAAAAAAATTCGCAGATTTTTACGTACCTCTAGTTGGCCGTGTTAGCGAGACACATCCCGGCATACTAACCCCCTTGGCTGAGCTTTCCGCGTACTCTGTTTCTATACTGCTCACCAAAAGCTTAGCGTATTCCCCGTTCGCCAACTAATACGTAGGGGCAGTGATATTTAGCGAAAAGATTTCGAGACAAGATACAGTCCAAAAGTACTGTAGGGTCGTCCAGCTTCTTTGATTGACTAAACAATGTTCTGGCCCGTGTTAACCGTTTGCGCACGAATCACGAAGGTTCAGTGTCGGAGTTACTTAGTCCAGAGTGGCTTGGTCAAAGACGGACACGGCACCAGCAGCCAATGGATGTATAACAACAGCTGAGGTGTGCATATATTATTGAAGTCAACTGTGTGCTCCGATTTTTACGCTAAAAGTCACTGGCCCTACTAATACGTAATATTTATGTTTATGCTAGGAGTGGATCGTGACTACGTTGTGTGAATCATGTAAACATTGGCGTCTTCCCCTCCAGCAACATGCGCATTGCACGTACGTAAACACAGTAGGTTCAACCTCAGGCCTTAAAAAACAGCCGCAACTGGGAATGGGACAAGTTTCCTCAGGAAATTCTTTATGATCTTGTTTTTGGCGTGCCTCGTCGGATAAAAGGGTGCCTCAGGACTCGTGGAGGTCCTACAAGTTATTGAAGTTTGTCTATGCAACTGAGAAGATCTTTTTAAAGCTATTAAAACTGATGGCTTGATGATACAAAAGTATAAGTTCGCTTAATGCGTGCCAGTACTTCCCCGCTCATCAGACACGCCTTGCAGGGATCTGAACCAATCGTAAATCCATAACAAACCGGCAGCTTTATTCTGAGTGACCAAAATCTTAACAGGGCACTGAATTTTCACTGTGGCAGCAGCCAATGAGCAATGGGATTTACTACATTTCTTAGAGAAATGTGAATTGTAACATGTTAACATATTGTAACGTGAAATGGTTAGGTAGTTTCTAGCAGTCAACTTTGTAAGCCAGTTTCTCCAATCGATCAGTCCACAAAGAAATGTGAGTTTAGTTTTTTACATTTTTTTTTGGCTTTACTACTTAAACGCTTTTCTTACGCGGATAGTGAAAAAAAAAAAAAATTTAAATGTATTCATAAGGGTTTCGAATTTAAGAACGAAGAAATATTTCGAAACTTTGAGGTGGTTACACATTTATTGGCATTTAAGAAAATCTAGAACCGAGTCGCCTAGGTCTACCATTTCGTATACATTGGCAAATTTCACGAGCCCGATGACTTTCAGATCAGGATACACGATCCTCTAGAGCTGCAGTTTTTAACCGGCCTGCTGTCCTAGTGAATGTGGGCTTTTCACGATAAAGTGAGCACTTTGGAAAGCCCTGCTTAATATCTGCGTTATTCTTATTTCACGCCATTCCGCCATATGCAAAGTTTACAATGCTATGGGCCTTAATTCATGCGCCATCCAAGAGGAGATGTGAAATTTTTAGGAACCTTAATGCGTCGCCGATAAGTCAGTTCTAACCTCAAATCCAATCCACGTCGTTTTTTTTGTCGTGTAGGTAGATCAGAATCTCAATGTTGGAACACTGAGATTGGCTGTGCGCAGCCGGCGAGATTGGCGAACGTCGCCTTTAGTCTGTGTGGTTCTAACGAGTCTCTGGCCAGTCGCTCGCACGTGCAGCTGGAGTTCGCGGTACAAGCGGGCAGTTTCGCCTCTGCATTGTTGTGTGCTCTGCGTCCCCTAGCCGCTACGCGCCAGCAAAACGGCGTCGCCAGCCAGCAATAATGTTGGAACGCCGCTCGCCTCTCAGCGGCCGGCATCCCAGCCAATAGAATGTCTTCCTCCAGCACGCGTTACCCAATCAACGAAAGGCTCGCTTCCGAAGCGTCACGCAGCCAATCAGCTAATGGGCACGTCCACATAAAAGGCACCGCTCTACCATTCCATCTCCGTATGCTTACCTATTCTGTGTTTTATGCATGAACCCGCACTTGTTTCGCTTTTATGCTTGGGACCGCGGCGGCTGAGCGGTTAGCATGCTCGCCTCCTACCTGGGCGAACCGGGTTAAATCCACCAGCCGGGTCACTCACCGGATTTTCACATGTGGGAATCGTGCCCGACGATGCAGTTGATCGGTGGGTTTTCTCGGGGATCTTCCCCCCACCCCGCTCCATCATTACGGCGCTGCTCTCCATACTCGCCCCAATCACCCGCGTCGGCTCTCAGGACCTCGCTGTTAAGAACCACCCAAATATCTTCGCCTCACTCTTCATTCACTCCAGCCATACACACCAGAAAAACGTCGGAACGCCGTTCGCCAATAAAAGCCCGGTAACCCACTCACCAGCCAACGGTGAACATTTCGCAGCATGGAGTAGCCAATCAGACACAAGGCTCGTTCCCACTTCAATTCCGTCTGTTTGTACTGCCGATAAATTATTCGAGGTACCTATCTATACACACTTTTTGACTTAAACTTTTGAAAAATCGATTAAACCAAAAATATGACACTTTTTATGTCGACAGAAGTATAAAACGCTGTCTGTAAAAATGAAAGTATCATATTTTTGGTTTAACCAATTTTTTACTTATATGTTATATAAAAATTATAACATTAAATTTATTATAAATATAAATCTACAACAGAAAAAAAATCATGTTGGTAATGCTTAGTTAGAAATAGTTCTCGCGCAAACTAAGCGCGCACTAATGCGATGCTGTCCCTTTGGTGTAATTATTCAAGACTTGGTTAAGCTTTGTTTGCACGAGGCGGAGGAATATCCTGAAAGTAGAACTCGAGCAGGGCTTCAGGGAAAGTTGGAAGTAACCGTGAACGGACTTCTATTCTGCAAATGGACACTACGTCAGCGGCTGACTCGGGGTCGTGGTGCGGTAGGAGTTTCCATCAACGCTGTGTTTATTTATAAACCTTTACGTCGGGGGCGAGCCGGGGCGGAGACGGCAGGAAAACCATCAAGCGGCAATCCTCTGCGCCGGTCACGCCGCTGTAGCTTGAATAATGGATGCGGTCATCGAGCGCGTCTCTCGTCTGATACGCGGATTCACGGCTTCAGAGATGGCCTCCCCTCGAGAACGCAGCGCCGATGTCAACGTTTGATTCACGGCTGTACTGTCAAGTGATTTCTCCGGCGAAACAGTCTCGAGGGTAGGGTATCCATCACTGTATCATCCTTGTCAACATCGTAATTAACACTAATAATATTACGATACACCTTACTTGAATAATATCATCTTCTTTTTTGATAATGTCCTCGTTGTCCTTAGGGAAAACGTCCAACATGCAACGAGGACATTATCAAAAAAGAAGATATTACTATCCAAGCAAAGTGTGTNCGCTGTAGCTTGAATAATGGATGCGGTCATCGAGCGCGTCTCTCGTCTGATACGCGGATTCACGGCTTCAGAGATGACCTCCCCTCGAGAACGCAGCGCCGATGTCAACGTTTGATTCACGGCTGTACTGTCAAGTGATTTCTAGGGCGAAACAGTCTCGAGGGTAGGGTATCCATCACTGTATCATCCTTGTCAACATCGTAATTAACACTAATAATATTACGATACACCTTACTTGAATAATATCATCTTCTTTTTTGATAATGTCCTCGTTGCATGAAGTTTCCTTAGGGAAAACGTCCAACATGCAACGAGGACATTATCAAAAAAGAAGATATTACTATCCAAGCAAAGTGTGTCNTCCTTAGGGAAAACGTCCAACATGCAACGAGGACATTATCAAAAAAGAAGATATTACTATCCAAGCAAAGTGTGTCGTAATATTATTAGTGTTAATTACGATGTCGACAAGGATGACACAAGTTGGTGTCGCAAGGTCGTTGGTGTTGAAGAGAGTTATGTTCTTCTGTCTTACCTGTTTCGTTTTGGACACTGTAAACCGTTTCTAGAAATATTCCTAAACTATGCATGAAGTTTTTAACCGGTTCTTATAGGCTGTTAACGGTAAAGTGAGAACTTTTGAGGCACTAAGTTACTTTTTTTTTTTCCTATCAGCCATTTTTATCCTTCCATCAGTTTATGAAAATAAAATATTGCCGTTTAAGTGATGAACACAATGTTATATATTTCACAGGACTCGAAAGTTAACGTACAAGTCTACAATAAAATACATTTGTCGACTAGTATTCCAACTGAGAGGGCTTCAAAAAGCGCTCACTTTGAAGTGAATGGCATATAGATGCTTGCTGTCCTGCATCACTTCCCCTCCCCTACCTGCTCGTGCGAGCGGAGGATTATGTCAGGGTCATGCAAGTAACCCGAGAGCGCACGATGACTCTACAACAGCCAGATGCATCGTGCCTCTGCGATAAGCATTTTACAAGGCACGCGCTCCTGACCTCTCGAGTGGATAGAATTTTACGGTTATCTGAAAGAATTGTCTGGTTAATATCGTCCTCGCATCTCTCTGCGAGATTCGGGGTACGGGGAGCCAGCAACCAAGGAGCACGGGAGTAGGAAGATTTGCCACTGCCAGGTTTCGAGTATTATTTTGCTGGATGGATGTTGAGCCGCCAAATATTGTTGTTAAAAACACAGAATAAATTTAATTTCCTCACAATTAGGGCCAGTGACTTTTCGCGTAAAAACCGGATCACACAGTAGACTTCAATACTATATACACACCACAGCTGTTGTTATACCTCCATTGGCTGCTGGTGCCGTGTCCGTCTTTGACCGAGCCACTCAGGACTAAGTAACTCCGACACTGAACCTTCGTGTTTCGTGCGCAAACGGTTAACACGGGTCAGAACATTTTTTAGCCAATCAAAGAAGCTGGACGACCATACAGTGCTTNGTGCGCAAACGGTTAACACGGGTCAGAACATTTTTTAGCCAATCAAAGAAGCTGGACGACCATACAGTGCTTTGGATTGTATCTTGTGTCGAAATATTTTCGCGAAATATCACTGCCCCTCCTCATAATTAATCAAAATTTTAATTGAACGTCAAGTTCCAAAAAGAGAATATCTAAAAAAATATATTTCAGGAGAGTCAAAAAACATGGTAGGCTATTTCTTCTCGTGATATTCAAATTAAACTTAGTCGAAGTGTTCAAAGTACCTTTTGGGCGACTGAGATTATTTAAGCACGCAGGGCCTCCGAGCCGAGAGTTTCTGAAAGTGGAGAGTTTGTAGGATTGTGCGAGCTTGAGCGACGGGTGCGCGAGGACAAGGGAAACGACGAGCCAGCAGAGCGTCGAGCGGCGGCGAGAGTAACCAGCGGGGGGTGAAGTCTGCGGACTGCGAGCATCGGCACAGTGAAGGGTGAGACTGGCAGGTGAAACTACTCAACTTGATGAGTGAGAGCATAACATTTCAAATGATGGAGACAGACAGACTGAACACCTGTTAACAATGGGTGTGAATTAAGTGACTATCATCAATATAGAGACAACGAGAAGGACTTCAGTTAAAATTAAGATGTACGCTAAATATTGCAACTCACTTAGAATAATAAGAGTAATAGTGGAGATAGATAGTTAAATGTTGTAAATATTACCTGTGTAAATAAATTAAAATCAAATGTATTTATTTTATTTTTTTTAGACCTCCATTTCCTACGAACTCAGATACGCCCCTCTGGCGTCTCATGACATTATACATAGCATGAAAATAATTTCATATTAAGCCACGAAAATAAATGGACTGTATTGACAAAATATTTAACTATGTAAGAAAGAAACAGCTATTGGCAACGAGCACGCCCGACAGAAACTTACGGCCAGGATGTTCCATTAACAACTTAAGTCTCTAGCCGAAGTGCAGGGTTACCAACTCTTGCATTGCCATTGCCAACTGTTGACAACTCGGGAGTAAAAAAAAAAAATTAAGGCCAATCACCACATTTAAAAAATCACTCAGAAAAAATATTATAAGCGTTTACAAATGTACACATTTTAATGTATGACACTATAAACATATGTCCACAAATTCACACGCCTAAACATAGCGTGCATCAGTCTGAAAGTAGGGAATGTTGAGCGTCGCTAGCAAACAAAGTTGGCAACTTCCCTTTACACATTCGACTCTTCAAAGGAATTATAGGAACGCTACCATGAAGGTACGTGGAAGATATTTAATCATTCGCGCATTCTCAGTATAAGTTGTTCACGGTTAATTGAGCTCTTTTGAAATCAACATTTGAAAACTGTCACTTCCCCTACCTGCGTTCATCTTAACGGCCGTACTGACTGGCAAGAACCCAGTGCAGTTGGAAACGAAGAGACGAAAAGTAGTTCGACGTCTCAACGTGTAATAATAAATCGTTAGGTTAATATTTGTGAATACTGACATTCTTTATTTTACTACCCGGTTTCTAAGTTTCTAATGCAAATACATGTAACAATTTGCGAATTTGTAAAATATTACATTAACGTTTCTGATAATTTCATAGTTCCACTTGACCGACGCACGAATAAAGTGATAAGGCAAATGGCAATGTCAATTTTACATATTTGGCGAAGCAATACACAGTGTGCGTACAAGTATATCTAAGGCAGGACTTACAAAAGAGCTCAATTTACCGTGAACAGCCTACGACACGCCAGTTTAAGCCTCATTCTCGTACTATCGTGCGCTGGAAGTCCTTAAAACTTCATACTGAAATATTTCACCATTAAGACGCCCGTCTAACTGGCGCTTGAACTGCGTTGCAGAGTGTTCCAAATACACGTTTTTCAACGAAGCTATTAAGCGCGCGTCCAACGTGCTGATCTACGAAAAGAACACACACTTCAGACGAGAGCTGTTAAGTACTTTCAAAATATCACGTACGTTAGAAACATCAATTCAGAGTACTCCAAAACCGCTAAAAACGGCCTTTCCAAGGCGCTGTAGCGCAAAATGCACGCATCAGATACATACAAAACTACTATAGGGGCCTGCACTGAACCTTCCTAAAGACTTCCCACTAATAAAATAATATGGTCACCGCTGAAAGTCCCATAGGTACACGCAGCACGACGAGAACACTGCACGCCAGTTCAGAGCCTTGCGCTTAGCGGCGATGGCGTACTTGATGCGCGTGGCAGTGTCGCCCTTATCGCTCCCGCGCTTCTTGGCCTAAACGTGGGAAAAAGTTCCAGGTAGACGGGGGCCTTAACAGCATTCTTGGTTTTGTGGCCATCAAAAACTGGCTGTGTCCTCCCCGCAAAAAAAAATTCGAAAAGTACATTTTTAAGTATTAGTGCAGCTTAAATTCTTACAAGCCTGTTGTTAAAAGTTTCATATTTTAATTTCGGTGCCTTGACTTCTGTATTCCTAAATCCTGCTTATGTGAAAGTTGTATTATATGGGGTCAGAGTTCTTACTAACAGAAAAATATTACATTGGAAAATGAACGTTTGATAAAAGAAAAAATTAGTCTAAAGCTGTAAAAAATTGTCATGTTTTCAAACGAAAACATCTTGACATAACTAGCACACAGTGGAGGCCGCACGACAAGTGCGAAATTTCAATTGATATCAGTTATTCCTGTCACAATAGAAATTTTGCATGACAGCATGTGAAGATGATTTGTAAGAAGGAATAGGTCAGAATATCATGGTTGAGTAGTTTATGCAGATAAACAATTTCTGCATATCCGTACCATTAAAGCAGATTTCATTTCAAGATGCGTTTAAAAACATTGTGTTATAAGAAATATTTTAACCTCTTATTTCTGCAAGTCTGTGAAAACTGGAGGTGATAACAATTTCACCAACAATTTACCAAGGAAAAAAATCGAGTGAGTGAATAGATTTGGGCTGCTCTTAACAGCGAGGTCTTGAGAGCTGATGAGGGTGATTGAGGCGTTCGAATGAAATGGCGTGGGAAACGGGCAATCTCCAACCCCCCCCNNNAAGCTCTGAGAGTGACCCGGCCGGGGATCGAGCCCGGTTCGCCTTGGTGGGAGGCGAGCAGGCTAACCGCTCAGCTACCGTGGCCCCAACCAAGAAAAAAGAGTTACACTAGATTGTGGTGTTTCTCTTTTATAGCAAGGAGAAACACACATCATCTCACACCACGTGCTTTTCAACAAAATACTTGACACCGGCATGGACTGTTCACGGTGAACTGAGCACTTTCGAGCCCTGATCAAGGTCTACTTGTAAGCACATTGTGTATTCTTCCGCCACATGTAAAATTAACATTACCATGGGCCTGGCCACTTTATTCATGCGTCGGTGAAGTGAAACTGTAAAATTATTAGGAAAGTAAAAATTTTTATAAATTTGCTAATTGTTACAATAATGCGCATTAAAAATAACAGAAAGCGTAATAACAAATATAATTTAACATTAAGACATGGAACTACTTACCCTCCGAATCGTTACCAACTTTACACTGAGCGCATGGTAGTCAGTGTTCCAGTTAACATATATGCAGCTAGGGCCAGTGANCGAATCGTTACCAACTTTACACTGAGCGCATGGTAGTCAGTGTTCCAGTTAACATATATGCAGCTAGGGCCAGTGATATCTTTCAGAGGTTGAATTCAAAAAGGAGCCCAACCAACGATGAACAACAGTTACAGACGTTTTCTGCGGGATCACCTCGCCATTATGTCAGTACGTTTCCGCTTCGTTAACATTTCCGAGAATGCGAGTGTGCTGAGGTTGTTCGCGCGTGGAAATCCCCTCGCCGCTGAAGGTGTTAATTTGCTCGTCAGTTACACGCGTGCTCGAGGAGAAGACCCTTTTGTGTAGATGGGGGGGGATTGCGAAAGTTTCCACGAAGCCACTGCGTGAATATTCAACACGTATCCGACTTGCTACCTCACCCCTCCCCTTGTCATTCCCAACGACACATTGAAGTAAATCTATAAATAATTCATCATTATGCCTTTTGTGAAGCATTTCCCCCCCATGTTGTTGGTTACCACGGTTCTCTCACTTTGATATACTTGTCCAGGGACGCGCAGTGCATTTTATTTTTCTCCAAGCCTCTTAATCCTTTCATTCCCGCTCTGGTGTTGCAAATGAATTATTTATTGAAGCGTACTGTGCTTAAGTTGGCAAATAACTAGAGACCAGAAAAAATTCGCGGATTCATTTTTGGGACAAGCTAGAATTCAAAACACCGTGTGTTAATAAAACTTCAGCCATTGGTCCACACGGTGTTTCACACCTCCTGGAGGAGCGCTGGCCCAATCGTCGCCTTACACTGTGACAGCAGACAACCAATGTGCAGTTGACATCAGCATATTTGTACATAAGAGCGTAGAGTTCAGCCTGCAGGTCGTTGAAATCGCGAATATTTCAGGTCTCTACAAATAACTTGTTTCGTTATCGCATCCAATAAGCTTGAATCTTTGTGTTCGGTGGTCAGTGACAGTCGTAACGTCATAACGTAGTGTAGTAGCATGGTTTAATAATCATTTATGCTCAGG